>OX459039.1:22571174-23079497 GCA_949775005.1 Orthosia gothica
TTTGTTGACACTAACCCCTTTATTCGTGAGAGATTCTCTTCTTCTACTCAATGTCAAGGCTAATCTTCGACTGTTATGGAGAATTTTGTTCGATACTTCAGATCCCAATTTATATATCTATCTACTTTCTTATCTTGGACATCACTGACAACGGTGAAGAAAAACATGGTAAAGAAAACTAAACTTGTAACTTCTTACTAATATTATAAATGCGAAAGTTTGGATGGATGTATGTTTGTTACTAAATCACGCCAGCACGGCTGAACGGATCCTGGATGAAATTTGGCACTGAGGTGGAATATACTGGAATAGCGCATAGGCTATTTTTTTATCCCGGTACAATTGTTTCCCTTGGGATGATAAAAGACTTATCAGCGGCGAAGCCGCTGGCGGAAGCTAGTCTAATATAAGTCTGAAAAAGCCTTCTCTATATGAGAAGAGGCCTTTGCCCTGCACACGAAAATTATGCTACAGAACATTATTATTCATGAAAAAGGAAATTGCTCACAATCGCTTATTGAAGTCGTTACGATCTGTTGTTCAGCAGTCCGGATCATGTTACTCAAAAGGTATCGACATAACTTCTTAACTTCTTGTGTCAATATTGCTAATGCCCCTTTGAAAATTCTAATTGAAATTTTTACAAAAGTATAAGCGTCTCTTGCAAAATCGTTCCAACTTTCAGATAAAAATTCAAAGTAAATTAATTATGAACTCGTTATTAATTGTTAGCTCAGTGTTTATAATAAGCAACTTAAGTTTATTAAAGTTGTTAAAAACATGATGCTTGTCTTTGTCAAACTGCAACTCTTAAGCTTTTCATTATTTTGTCTTCCTCTCTTCAAAGCGCAGATACCATTTAGTAACGCATTTTAAAACTAGAATCACGTCTGGCGACCAGTCTTATTTTTTGGAAAAAATATATGTTATATTAGACCATTTTCTTAATAATTTGATTTATGAACATTTTGAATTTATTCGTATAACATAGTATAATTAATTTGTAGAGTTATATCTAACACGGACAAAAAAACGGCAATCTCACCACAACCACCGGGCGTATTTTAATGAAATATTCACCATTTCAAACACAATTTTGATCGAAGGCATTTTTTAAGTCAATAGAATAATAAGGAAAGTACAAAAAAGAACTGAATTTTGGGTCGCGCGGGTGTGAAACGAGTGCGCGTTTTGTACCCTCAAGGTCGTTGGCGACTGTTGTCGTCTTAGTAACCTTAACCGTATGAAGTAATCTTTTACTTGTTTAGCATTAATTTAATACATCAAATTACCACTACGTTTCGCCAGTGGCTTTGTTCACGTGCATGTCTCAAACGATCCCAATAAACGTACTACCGGGGTTAGAATACCCTGTGTCTTAATCCAGGTCATGACCTATTCTTGTAACAAGTTTAGTCAAACACACTTCCACGGAAGTGTGTTTGACTATGAAACATCATCATAATTTCAGTCGAAAGACTTCCACTGCTGAACATAGACCTCCCTGAAGTGTCGACACAAGGGCCGGTTCCGTGCCTAAGTTTCATACAAAATTAACTCCCGTCACCGCATTTCTTCCCGTTCGTGTTTTTGGTAATCCATACCATTTCCAGGGTCTCAAATTATCTCCACACCAAATTTCATCTAAATCTGCTCAGTGGTTTAAGCCATGATAAGTAGTTGCATACAAAACTAAACCACTCCCTCACTTCTCTCCCATAGTATTTTATGAAAAAAAAGACTATGTCCTTCCCAAGGTTCCAAACTAAATTTCATCTAAATCTGTTCAGCGGTTTAAGCCATAGTAAGAAAGCCCCCGCATTTCTCCCTATTCGTGTTTTATGCAAAAAGAAGTAGCCAAGGTTCTTCCCAGGGCCACACACTATCTCCACACCAAATTTCATCTAAGTTGATTCAGTGGTAAGAAGTTGCATACAAAACTAACCCCTCCCTGCCCCTCATTTCTCCCCCTTTCAATGTGGTCCAGTAGCAAGAAATATCATATTCATAAGTATTTTCACCCCGTGAAATATTACAAATGTATTAAAAGTCACTCTGTAAAATTGAAAACGTTACATTACCTCTTTAAGTAATCGGTTAACTGTATGTTTAGTGGATTTCACCATGACTCAAATCAATCTGTGCCAATGGAATTCTGGCAATCGGAAATGTGATGGATTTTACAGCAATAAAACAAAGGGGTATTGTGGCTGTTGAATTGGTTTCTTGTCGGTCCGGGGGTCCGACTGACCATTCTTAACACAGCTATATTTGATTGTCCAGTCAGTAGCCGTGCGATCAAATGGGAGCTTAGTAAAAATCGGTTGCGTGATTTTATAGAATCTAAGTGATATAAGTAAACTCGTTAAATATGTACCTGTAATTTCGCAATTTAGGTAGCGTGTAGGTACATCTGCTGGAAAAAAGGAAAAATTCATGGAAAAGAAGAAATTAGAAGGTAGAACATTTTTTTCGGCGTTCCATACCTACCTGTAGATTAAATGAAATAAAATACGAGTATATACCAGATTATAAAGCGTTATAAAGCAAAAGGTCTTGGGCATAAACCTTTGCTTTGAAGAATTTTTATTCAGTTATCGTATTATATGTTTTATCATATGTATTCGTTGCCTTCTTGAGTAAGGGTCAAGGCAGCCCAGTAGGGGTTATTTCCAAAACAGAGATAATGTTTGCTTACTTTTGTGTATTTTTGGCTTTACTTGATCAATGTACATTTACTAAAACTTTTCAAATAATTGCGAGGACCGATAAACAGGTGCGAAACACAAATGTGCAAAAAAATGTTTCAATTGTTCTAAAACGTTGTAATACACGATTTCTATCATTAAATAGAAAAACAAAGTGTTCAAAAAAATCACGTTACGGACCTTTGAAACCCTTCTAATTTGTAACACTTTTGCTCAAGGCAAACGATACTCGAAATTGGTCAGGCAAAATGAAAACCATTTTGCTGATTTGTGAGACTCACTGGAAGATGAAAACTATAGGATTATGACCTTTTCGGGTTTCCTACCCGCCAATCTGGAACAAGTAGGTACATATTATCATATTTTAATGTGTTCGGTAATATCAAAATTGTGTTCAACAATTAAGTGATTACACTATACCACTACAGCAATTATTTCACTCACATGAAATAATAAGGTAATCATCGGTAAATTAATATTCTTGTATTCAGGTGAAACAAAATTGTCTGTCTGTACAAGTAACCTTGTTGAAATTGCCTAGCATAGTTGCCTAGTTTATATTTCTTTTTTTCATAAAATAAATTAATTTTCCCTATGCTGTTGTGAAGTAAGGGAGTCCCTACAAACGCTAATTGCCAGCAGGTAATTTATTCTGTCAAGAGTTTCTATAGAGGGGCGGTAAAGTTCTTAAAGGTCAGTTAGGGCTGCAACTAACTTAAGCCAGGTCGTTTTTCTGCAGTAAATTGAATCTCAGCTGATTCAATTTTGTGCCACATTGATTCCTCGAGAAATGTATTTAATTATATTTCTCCTATAAACAGCCATGACGTAGGTACGAGTAAAGCTATAGGATTGTTACGTGGCACGTGTCACCAGTTCAAGATTAATGCAATATAATAGAGTAGTCAAAGGTTGAATTATTGTAATTAATTTGTATTTATCAGGATTCTCCTTGTTTCACCACCAACGCTGAAGGACGTGGTCTTGAGTTTATCTGTGTAGCTTTCATGTATGATATAATCAAATTGTTCATTTGAATACTTCAAGCAGATGCTCCTTATAGGATACATTTTCCTTTTTAGTTGTTTTCTCAGTATAGATACATAATTGGTGGCGGCTAACAAGAAAAACAAAACTTGTTAAGAAAGACGTCTTTCCTTCTAAAAATCTTTAATGCTCTTTGCGACCAAGACTTTAAAAGAGTTTTCTTCAAATCCCCATAAGAACACAAGAAAGGTTCAAGTGGTATCCCAAGCGACTTCTTTTCGTTTAGCACCAAGGAAAATTACGGTTACACGAAAATTGGGTTACCAAAACAAATTGAAAATTTGGAGGCAATTTTCTCCCTCAAAGAACAACCATTCTCAATTTTTTTATTTTCATTTTTTACACGACTTTGGTTAATTTAAGCAATAAAATCTTTTGCGAGTTTATGCTGGATAAAAAAAAACAAGGATTAGTGCGAAAAATAATTATACTTATTTTTTAGTGTAACGTATTTTGGCTAATCATAAAGCTAATACATTAAGTTCTATTAAAACACCTTCACTGTGACCTTCGAAGCCTTATAGCTGTATAATAGGCACCCATAATCACAAGACGTAAAAGCTTTTGACCTGAATAATCTACAATTTACTTAGCGCACGCTCATTTTTATTAAATTTAGATTAGAAACACGCTATACTCGTATATTTCCGTAAATAAATAAATAATTTCTAAGTACCTTACTACGGTTAAACTATCACTAGTATATAAGACATGTCCTCCTATTCGACTCTACCTCGAATCATCAAATAGACAGGATAGCTTGTTATTTATTGTCATTTTAGAAAATAAATTTGTTGTTAAGGCGATTGAGTCGAGTTTAGGTCCTGAACAACGATGTCTTAACTAAATTAGTAACACTTCATACCATCTGCAGTGACTGATCAGCGTTGGATTCGCAATAAATATACAATCTTGAGATTGGTCATGCAGAAGATTGAACAAGTACATTTAGAGCCGTGGCTTCAGGCTCAGTATTTTAGGGAAGTATCTTTAAAGAACAAGACCTTTTTCTAAAACTGTAAAAACAAAAGACTTCATGATAGAACCAACACAGTTACATTTATTTCCCCAAGTATACTAATCTTCAATTGTTTCAGGCCCTCGTTCTGGGGTCAGCGGACGAAGATGGAGAAGCGGTTGATGCTGGCTGCTGGCGTGACTTCAGTCCTTGCCATCGCCTTCTTTGCCGCCTTCATCGCCACGCTTCTCGTCCGGACATCCCCTGACATCAACGGTAAGTTCTACAAAGACCATTTACTCAGCAACATTTGAAGAGGTTTTGAGTGGAGACTGGAGACTGTGTTCGTCAAATCTAGGGTAGAAAGATTTCAAGCTAGGTGGAGCAACGATCTTCGCAGGATAGTTGCTAGAGGACAGTAGCAGTACAAAATAAATACCAAAATTTACTCGTACACATATTATTATAGTTCGTAAACATTGAGCTTATGAGCTTATATGCTTTATAGACAATGATTTGCTTTTTTCATGTTATAATAATTCCCATGCATATCATTCCGGAGCTTTTTTATTTTGCTGCAATAAAAACTTTTCTTAGCTATTAATTATATCCTTTTTTGTGAATCATGCTAAAAAAGATGCGGTCTTCTTTAAACAAATCTGACAAAATCTTGCGAGTTTTGGATGTTTTATATTTATTGCAAGATTTGCGTTTTTTTTATTTTTCATAAGCCGTGTGGCCAATGTGGTTCCAATCGGCAAAAATGACGACATACAAGGATGAATTTTCAAAATAATGTGCTCACTTTTGTAATATAAAGAACTTGTGCAAAAAATGCTTCTAGTTCCGGCAGTTTATGTAGTGTGTGCGTAGACACCGCTCATGAATACTTTTAAGGAGTCAGGTCTCATAATTATTGGCACAGGTTCGCAATTATTGTATTGCTTAAATTAATAAAAATACTGCAAAAAAAAAAAATTTTAGTACTTACAAGGCATCCAAAAATACAATTGCAATCCAAGTTCGGCTGTCGACGTTTTTAGTAATTAGAGAAAATGTTATGTTGAGTGATTCACTCCCTTTGTTCCTTTTCGTATGGTCACAACTTCACAAGTACTGTGACGCAAGGTCGTTCAACGAATTTATTCGACCTTACCGTCATCAAGGTAAATTTTTAAATAATTATAGAATTGTTTACCCGTTTCCTGCAGTGATGCTCTTTTTTGCGACCTTAGTCATGTCTGAACTAGTCACAGTAGGAACCTATTATTACTGAAATCGGAGTCATTTTCACCATTGCAATATTAAAATGTTCCATATAGTTATCGCTCGCTAACTGTTCCTTATTATTTTCTCGGTGTTTCGCTCAAATTGCCGGCTTCTGATGAAGCGAAACCGATGGGTTTGCACCTCAATTTTAAATTATATCTCTATAATAATAAGTACAAATTTTTGATGGGTTCGACTCTTTATAACAGCAACATTTTCTCTGTATTTTGTTTCGTATTTTGGAGACTCGCTATCTAACACTTTAAATAAAATAAACAACCTTCATTATTTAATTAAAGACGCATAATATCTAACTGAACAAAACAAAATTAAATAAGGGCCACATACTCGTAAATGTGCAAATGGTTAAAACAGCGTTCACAACAACAACACAAAAATTACGATATTACGCATTTTGTAGTGATTGTAGTTATTTTAAGAACAGCTTCGCTCCATTGTTATTTAATAGATAGATAAAAGAGGGCAGGTCACGATACTAACCAAATTTTAATTGCTGGTTATCCCGTCGACTGACCACAATTAATTACGTGGAATATGAAACACGGACAGAAAGTACGTCTTATTTAATATTTTATTCCGCATGGATGTCACTGAGACGGAAGTGCGGAAGTGGATGGGAAGGCGACGTGATGTGAGTTGCACATCGCTGCGCAAGATTTATCTTGAGGAAACTTTTAGAAATCAATCCAGTCTCTATATCAGAGAAAAAACTATAACGTTATCGCAAGAGAACGTTGGAAAATGCTCTGAAACGGGTGAGGGTTACCAAACGTTAGATCACGTTGTGTGTCGAAACGCGCCAGTCAGCCACGCTCGGGCGCACGCACTCGTGTCGCTATTATTACACTATATAATAACAATATTACAATACAGAGGTCAGTTTTCACATAAAATTGGGTAAGTTCGATTTAGAAAGACCAACAATAGAGATTTATAATAACAAATATCGATCTAGGCAAGTTTTTGTCAACGTCTGCAACAGTGACCGGAGCAATAAACTTTATCCTTGCTGGTTCTCCGTTTTATCACCCGCAGCTACTTTATAAGTTTATTGGAGTTTATGTTCCATACGTCATAAATCTATATCTGAAAAACGAAACGTTTTCTCGACATTAGTAAATTTTCACATAACATATGAAAATAAGTGCATAATGAGAGAAGGTCTATTCAAAGTAATTCTATGACTCATAATTTCTACGTGTTTGCATGCACGATCAGTGCATAATAATTCAATTGTTACAGTCATCGAATTTCTGACTGATACAAAAAGCCCCGTGATTGAAAAATCGGTTCAAAGTAATATACCAAATGAATCAGTACCTATACCGAAAAACCAAACACTAAATAGAAGCATAAAAATAATCTAAGCACGTACCTAAGGTTTTCTTGGAAGGAAACTACACTAATAATGACCAGTAACCGTTGATGCCCAGACACAAATATTAAAGATTTCCTACGGATTTTCCATTAACTATGAATAGTGTGTTATTAATCTAAACCCATAAGTGATAATTAGAAAATGAAGTAATCAGTCAGAAGGATGATAATAAGTGAAAATTAAATAAAGCCTGTGCTTTAGAGATAAGATTATCTCCTATTTAAACGTTGTCCAAAGCCATATAATAAAATATTCAAAACAGAGAGGTGCCTACTTACTTGATATTTTTGACTCTGAACAGAAAAGTAAACTTTGCTTTTAAAAACGGCAACGAGGCCAAGTTCAAAACATGAAATTCGGTCAATAACAACAAGCATATCCGAAAGGCGTACCTACCTACTTATTACGTTTGATGCATAAGGCCTAGTGCACACAAAGACGTGACGCTGCACTTTGCAGATAGCGAGCTTACTCTTTCACTACTATACAGCTACCTATTATAACCTACATATATTTCAATGAGAGCGCCCGGGTTCGTGAATATAGTCCGTGGTTAAGTCGGAGACAAAGATGAATTTACACTCTGCGCTAAGCCCTACAGTTGCTATCATACCAGCGTTTTTGCGAAAGGTCGATAACGGTGCTTTGTATGTCACGAATTCCGGCAGAACATCTGGCTTTTCCAAACAAAAGCAGCATCGTATAGCATCTATATCCCGTTGAGAAACGATCCTAAAACCAACCAATTGTTGATTTTTTCTGAAAAAATTTTTGTTGCAACAATACTTGCATAGTTACCTACACATAGGTACAACAACTATAGGTTGCCGTGAAATAATCAAGGATTAAGAACAAAGCTCATTTGTTTCGTACTTGGAAAATCAAAGGGGTTGTTAGGCTCGCAAAGCATAATCACTTATTAAACCGTTCTAATGATTGGAATATTTAGTTAATATTATTATTTACACCGTCTTGTGCAACGGGATAACGCAACCACTAATCTGTTCGATAAGCGTGATTATGACGTAATATACGCGTAAAAGAATGAAACTTGTTAAGCATTGTTTATTTTTCTATTCAGTTAGGTTCATTTGTAGTTTTCTCAATGAGGGTGACGTGGCAATTAGAAAAAAAAGGATAAGTTTTTATTTGCGCCAGGTGTAACGCATACCAAAAATTTTAATGAAAACGAATTTATAACTTTTGTAGCAAAATTATTAATAGATTTAATATATACACTATGATTTATATTAATCGAGGTGGTAGCTGCATGAACATCGATAATGGCGCTATCGAAAACACTTCTTCGACAATAGTGTGTCAAATATGTAGATACAGTTCAGAAGAACATTCGTAGCCAATAAATATTAATTTACTACATATTCACTCAGAGAATTGAGATGTGGCAAACTTGAGACGGCAAGGCAAGAGTTGTTCCTACGCTGACGAAACTAAGCTGGCTCATAGATAACTGAGTTATGTATAAGTTAGAACTTTTCGTAGCGAATGATGCTCATTGTCGCATAGGGTGAAACGAAACAATGACGGTTCGAAGGAAACTTTGTCCACACATCATGAAACAACCCGAGGCAAGGAAGTTCAATAGACACTTCAAATTGTACTTTCAGCAATAAAATTCGATTAAGATTAATTGTATATATTTATATATATCTATCTATATATATATATACTGGCATCGAAATTATTTTTGGAATACTTTTCAATAGGTAATTCAAAAATTTTACTTTTTTCGTTTACATGACAAAATCATATAATCTTCGAAAATCGGTGAAGGAAAACATCGTGACGAAACCTGCAGTGGGACTGTAACATGTATTTTTTTTACAACAAATGTACTACGAGTATTTTAATTAGAATTAGATTTTGAATCTATTACAGCCGCACATAATTTGTACAAAATTTGTTTCCTGTAATCAATCTACTTTGAAAAATTAAACTCTATTAATAGAGTTTCGCTTTTGACTGTACCTGTAAGTTATCATAATAACTAGTGATTGCCGATAATTATGCAAGGTTCGGAATGTGCAACCCATTTACTATTAATAGTTTTTTTTTATATTTTATAGCCCCTTTTTCAGAAATAAGTGGATCGAAATTACCGATGATTTTACATAAATGGGGCACTTACTCGTATATGCAAAAGACATCAGTAATATCTAACTGACGGCCATCAGTCAGTAAATGGTTTGAAAAGGGGAAGCTACTAATAATTTTATGATGATACCAAAGTGGTATCATCCCTCTATAATTTTATCGTACTTATACGTTGAATGTGTTGAGTAATCTTGGTTACTTCTCACAATTAGCAAATAGTAATTAATTATTACGTAGTACGAATATAAGTTAGTGTTTTTTTGTTATTGTATCATGACTAATTTTCCACGTATTGCAGCAAAATATCATAGTTAAAATTCGATTTACCTTAGTAAAATATCTCATTCGGCACCATCACCAAATATTAAGCACGATTTTTTGTAGATTTATGTACTACCCACTAATTATGTTGCTCTCAATTACCCTGTATATCTGCCAACCTGATTGACCATCATTTGTGTTTCCTCATCTGCTCATTAAGCATGTTTTATCTGCCTTTTAGACATACCCCAGACTAGTGAACTGAGAATTTCTTCGTCCATCCCGCCTGCGGTTGTTGTGAAAGGAGCTCCACAAGATGTTGAGTTATGCAACAGCCCTGGATGTATCCACACAGGTACGTTCAATATTTTTCGGTAGGTAAACTAAATCGCCCATTCTATTTAACGTTTATGGAGAGTTGACCATCCGGCGAACTTTTGAGATCTGGGAGGGAGGCGTCACTAGAATCATAAACATCCATTGTGCAGACGATACAACTCTATTAGCGGCGAATAAAGCAGAAACGGCTAAGAAATAAGAATAAGGCTCCTGGAAAGGATGAAAAGGATCAGCATGCAAGTGGCACCAAAAACTATCATTCAAAATCTTAAAATTATGGTGGCAGACCGCACCAACTCACTCCATATCACAGCTGCCTTGTCCCTCCAAAAGGTATAGGAGTTTATTTACAGATAGGGACCAGAAGCATCGGCAACGTGGACGCTAAGGAAGGCAGATCGTGATCACATGGACGCTTTCTATAAGTGGTGTTGGCAAAGGTTACCTCAAATTCCGTGGACTACGTTCCGCACAAAGGAGTCTTTCCTTCGACAACTGAATATCAAGGCCAGGCTCTTCACCATCTGCCTGCGAAGAATCCTAGAGTTCTTTGGTCCCGTTGCCCGAAAGGATAGTCATAACATCGAGCAGCTGATGACCACTGGCAAGGTCGAAGGCAAGAGGCCGAGGGGTCGATCAGATGGTCTGACCAAATCCATGCAACGCTGAACACCAAGCTGCACAAAGTACTTCAAAATCAAAATCTATCTCCTGTCGAGGGAATCACGACACTCAGTAATACATGACGCGAAGAAAAGGAGGAGGAATCTAAGTATCCAACGGCTGCATAGTCAAACACAATTCAAGCTTAAGTTATTTCAGGTTTAATTTTAGTAGTAACGCGATTTATTTAAATAACGCGTTACGACTGCCATAAAAGAGTTGGCGAGACAATGATGCAAATGCGCTTTTTAATAGACATTGCTATATGAATTAGAACAATTTCTGTGAAACATGGTTGTTGCAATGTCTCTCTGGGTGTCTCTCAAATGAAGCTTAAGTACATTTCTATTTCGAGCATGTCTTCCCGAAACCCTGCACTTTTTTCAGTTATTATCAAGCTAAAGCTAAAGTATTTAGAACCTTATTTCGATCGCATGATCGTTGGGTGAACTATGTATATGAAAAGTTTTGACAAATCGGAAAAATAGTTGTTACGAAACAATTTTTTTATGGATCAATAGACTTTAGAACTTGAAGGTTATTTTCACTACTATATGCGCATGCATGACCCACAGCAATTAAAACGAAAAGCGTGGACTTATGTGTTGGTCACCGAATGGTTTAGGTACCTATGTGAAACGCTATAAGGACCTACATTTGAATTTTTAACCACTAATTTGTATTTTTTTTATTCGTAGCTTCTAAACTGCTGTTGAACATGGATGAGAAGGTAGATCCTTGCGATGACTTCTACGACTTCGCTTGCGGCTCTTTCGTCAAGAACACTCGGATCCCTGAAGACAAGACCTCGGTGAATACCTTCTCCATCATCACGGACCAGCTTCAGGAACAGATACGAGCCTTATTGGACGAGCCTATCAATGAGAAGGAACCTAGGCCTTTCGTCTTGGCTAAGACCTTGTACCAGGCTTGCATGAACCGAAGTAAGTGAATTTTTGCGTTAGTTTTTACTTTCTGGTTCTTGTTGGTTGCTGATTCAAAACTGACCAACTATGTACCTACACTTGCAAATTCTGTCGGTCATTCCTAAGTAAATCATATTCAAACACAATGACGTCAATGACGTAAGAAAAGAGGCCTTTGCCCTGCAGCTCGACAATTACCTACTACGGGTAACAGGCCGCTAGATATAATAATAGCAGTTAGGTATAGTCCTGAGAATTTATACATACATTGTAGGTAGGTATTATTAGTTATTTAGAATTCTTTACGTTTCCCAGAGGTTTGTAAGTACATTTTCCTGCCCCTTTGTAACGAAACGATCTTTTAGCTCGGCTTTTACAGAAAATTACTAAAGGCACATAGCACATAGTAAAAATACAGCTGTGCAACCGTTTGTCTATAGATACCTAGTTGTTCATCATACACGGTACACGGCATTTTAATTGCTCACAATAAAAACTCGCACACACGGCTGCTCCCGAAGATTGCCAAATTCGCTAAGGTCGCGGATACCACAATTTAGTCAAACATAGATCATACTTGGACCAATGCATGGCCAAAATGTGGCGTCAGAACACCAAATTCTGCCAAAAGGTGCTGTCTGCCCTGTCCAAGTGCGAAATGTCAATGTCCCTATTTTATAAATATTAATAAACCGGAACCACCGTTGTTATTGTTACTATTATCTGTGGGGTGGGGAGCTGTAGATTTGTAATACAGGCATACCTATGCCTAACTAAGACACCAGCTCTTCACACATTCTAGACTACTAACATTTGTAACTACCTGTGTTTGTATACCTAAGTAACTTTAATGTCTATTTTGTGAGGAGAAATAAACGATTTTATTATTCATTTATTATTACTTAATATAAAAATCGTAACGAGAGCATACATTGGTACATTCAATCGGTCACAATAGGAGCAGAATCGTGTTGTGTTGCCACAAAAGGTAATTTTAGACAACAAAGTCTGCTTAAACAATAGTGCGCTACCTGAAATTGATGCTTTAAACTTTAAATTATATTTCACTAATATCCCATCGTGTGACACGAGCACAACAACTAGCAATCTACCTGTTAATTTAATTTTGCTGCTATATTCAATTTTAATTGTACACTTCCGCGTGATTGTTTAAAAATAATTGCTATTAACTTTTACAAACTATTTTCGCACAAAGACAACAAACTTTGGGAGTTTGGGCCCCAACAAGATAACCGCAAATTGGAAGGCAAAGTAAACAAACTTAATTCACTGTCGGTAAACAGTTGGCAAGCTGCTCGATTGTTATTATATTTTGAATATAATGCTGCTAAAGTAGTGTTTAAGAGAGAATTTTTCCAATATAAAAGCTTACGGAACTTTTTATGAATTTGTTTTTGCTGTTGTTGTTCTGCATAATTTGCGGAGCATCAGAAATAGCTGAAATATCGATTTATGTAGTACCGACGAGCGATATTTAATATTTTGCATATTGACGAGCAATCTTACTAATTTTATTATAAAGGTGAAAGTTTGGATGCATGTGTGAGTGTGGATGTATGTTTGTTACTCATTCACGCTAGAACGGGCTGAACGGATCTGGATGAAATTTGGCAAAGAGATAGATAGCATAGGCTACTTTTTGTCGTAGAATAAGGTTGCCTTGGGATCCTAAATCACTTATCACACGGTTGAAGCCGCTGGCTGAAGGTATTGTTTTTTATAAAGATGAGCAACTTGCTCAAGTAAGAATATAAGGTACTTACATAAAATGATTTTAAATCGATTCGTAATGAGAACTAAGACACAAATGAACGCAATCGAGGTACGTCGCGTGTTTGAGCTTAGCGCAGGATATAATAGGTTTAATTACGACAATTATTTTACTATTGCTTAAACCTGTTGTGGAATAAAATGTGGGTGAAAGTGGACTGAAAGATGTTGCTGCCGCCATTTGCTCAATCGATGACGTAATGATGAGCTGGAACCAACTGCACGACAAAATGGAGCCAAACAAGGATAGCATAAGTTTTGACTGCGAATTTTATACGTACAGCATATTAATTAAATGAACGCACGTAACCATTGCGCTAGTAATCGGAGCACGAGAAATGTCTTGAGTTTGTAGTTCCGTTTTTTGTTGCATCAACATTACTATTTTAAGATATTGTTACGTTGGTTGAATCCTTGGATGCAGTCTCATTCTCAATGTAATCCTGACTATTGCTCAATCTAAGTGAAAATAATTAATATAGGAAACCTACATGTAGGTTACCCTGATTATTACCGCCGCCAAGCAATGTCTGTGTTCCGGGAAGAGTAGGAGTGCCGATGCCGGCGTAATTATCTACGGATTGGAGACGAACTTGAAATGTGTCATGTGCTTCACTCTAATCTATATGTTGTTTCACTAGCTGCTATCGAGTCTCGCGGAGTGCAGCCACTCCTTGAAATGCTGAAGAGGCTCGGCGGCTGGCCAGTGCTGGACGGTGACTCGTGGGACGAGAAGTCCTTCTCCTGGGAAAAATCCGTCTACAACTTCCGAGGAGCTGGTTACTCCGTCGACTACTTCCTTGACTTTTCTATCAGTGTTGATGTCAAGAACTCCACCAAGCGCATCATAGATGTAAGAACACAACAACGTATCTGCTTTCATATTACTTCTTTATGATCATTGTTTTCTGATCCGGTCGGCCGACCTTGCAATTGGAGTAGGTCCATTTTTTGTGAGTGCTTGTTATGTGTGACCACATAAGCACTGTAATGTGCTCGATCGTTAAAGTTACCTAAGAACAACGAACCTTTACAGCGAATTGATTTCTGCAAATTAGCGAATTGTTCTGTATCACGCGACTGTGTTCAATGAATGTGCTGATGTAATAAAACTGCTAAGTGAATGTTTTCTAACAGCTGGACCAGGCGTCTCTAGGTCTGAGCAGGGAGTACCTGAACCGTGGCTTTAGTGACAAACTCGTGCAAGCCTACTATGAGTACATGGTTGACATCGCCGTTTTACTGGGAGCAGAGCGCGCCCGCGCTGAGGTGGACCTCAAGGAGTCGCTGGAGTTTGAAATGAAACTTGCCAATGTAAGTCAAGACATCAATCGAGACTAATACTACACTGTATCAATACTACTGTAGCAGTTCCTAGAACAATCATTGGATAAACTTACCGACAAATAATAGGCATCTAAATGAGCTTCGATAACTTTAAAAAAAAATAACGAAGACCTTTGAACCACTTTGTTACAATCGTCCAGTCGACCATGGCGGTTATCGCCCAATGTCTCGAGATATTTGACGAATTTGACCTAATTGTTGGCGCCATGAACGAAGATGTCAATCGTAAGGCGGTGCCGGTGTTCCAATTAGTGAATAACAGCAAATTATCAAGCCAAGATCAAGGACGAAATAACGGTGACCCATATTCTACAGTATTGTTACTTTTACAGATTTCCTTGCCATTGGAAAAACGTCGTAATGCCACTAGCCTGTACAACCCGATGACCATTTCCGAGCTGACGCAGAAGTTCCCCAAGTATGTATAGCTTGATATTTATTAGATAATTTTGTTATTTCTGTATCTTTAATAGATATGACCGATAGCGGAATTTGCGTTGATTCATCTGTTGCAACTACCGCGTTGGTTGTTAATAGTTGCATGACTACTATACGTCTTCCATTGTTCAAGATCATAATTAATGTTGTTGTTAATGTTGTTACCTGATACGCAGTCGTTCTCTTAGTATGGAACAGATTGTGAATGTATCAACTCGAAATGTTTTGTATTATAGGTATAGCCAAACTTCATTATGGAGGTAACACTATTTCAGGAATCAATATTTCATGTCCTAGTTTTTATTCATACTTTTAGTAGCTCAAGTTAGTGGTGAATAAGGATCTGTGGTAAGGAACCTTTCCAGAATGTGTGCCGTATTCCCATGAATGTATGAATGTGTACATAGTAGAATAAGAAATATATAGAAGGATCTACAGGAAGAACTTATCCTGTGGAGCTTTCTGTACTTATCAGACTCCTGACCCAAAACCTAGCTACATGAGTCCTTCAGTATTACCTAAGTATTAATAGTAATATGTTGTCACAGGATCCCATGGCTGGAGTACATCAACCGCCTGCTGTCCCCTCACGTGACCATCGGTCTGGAAGAAGTCGCCATCGTCAGCGTACCCAAATACATTTCTGATCTCGAGGTTTGTATCTTGTTTATTTTGTAACTATATTTTTATAGGAAATATGCAAATGGGGAAAGATGAAGATTTTATTACTCTTTCACGCAAAAACTACTGAACGGATTTTGATGAAACGTAATATGGCTTACCTACACATCAAATGACACTAGCTCTAATTTTTTAAGATAACATAATTTTGTTCTTCCTAACGGTAGGAGCCAAGGGCGGTAGATAAAGTTTTATAGGTTTTCTACACACGAACCCTGTTTTTCTAGGGTTCCGTACCCAAAGGGTAAAAACGGGACCTATCCGGTACGGGGTCTATCTGTATGTCACCAGGCTGTATCTCATGAACCTTAGCTAGACAGTTGAAATTTTCACAGATGATGTATTTCTGTTGCCGCTATAACACCAAATACTAAAAACAGAATAAAATAAATATTTAAGTGGGGTTACAACGAACGTGTTTTTTTTTGCCGTTTTTGCGATAATGGTATGGAACCATTCGAGCCCGAGTCCGACTCGCACTTGGCCGGTTTTCTTTTACTTGAAATTTCATGGTTATGTAATTCGCAGACTACCGTTTGGTCGTCAATATATAGAAAGATTTTTTCTTGAGCCAAGATAGAGAGGCTTACACAATGTGAAATGCTATCTGCGATACGACTGTTAGGGCGGTTACGCACTACACGTCCGTGTCCGTTATTTGAGTTCCGAGTTTAAAATGTTCTGAATTATGACGGATACAGTTCGAAAAGACAAAAAAAAAAAAAAAGCTTCCTTACAAGAACTACTACGGCTACTTCGGAACCGAAATTTGTGATGTTCGAAACATCATTCGACATTTCCGTAGAGCATGTGTATCTAACACTTAGAACTTTCCAACTATCGTTTTCGCTGATAATGTCACTTCGTCAAGGCGCTATAATGAAACATTGTTTTGCTGTCGAGTTTCATTACGGTGTGCGTCCACGGTCATTATATTTTATATTGCAATAGTCTGAAGATGTTTTAATAACACAATATAACATCACGCTGTATTCTCCGAAGGGTTAGGCAGCGGTGCACCTATAGCACATTCATATTTTGCCAGTAATGTTTAAGTCTCATGTTTTAGGGGGACGAACCCATTGCCATCGACCAGGTATAATCTTATACTGTAATAAGAATCTCACTTCGTCTAACAGTACTGTTGTCTTTTCAACTCAAACTTACTGGGTGTAGCTATGTAGAAAACCTCCTAGGTAGCCTGGTACACATTTGACTTTGTTTCACACGCTCCGGCGGCCAGGTATCCGGTGGCTAATAACATGTTGGTAAGCCGGGCAGGTGGGTAAATTGTACCCACGTTTGTGCGTGTGAAAGCTTCCACACTAAGGTAGGTAACTGGGTATATTTCGTCACCAGCTACTTTACAGACGGACAGGCGTGTGTAAGGGACTTATAATGGATGTATGGGACAAATAAGGTGAAGTAGGGGTCTTATGTGCTTTTATTACACAATATTAATTAATTTGTCACTTTTAGTGACAGAGAATGCTGAGTACCATGATATTTCAGCATCTAACTATATTACGTAAAGGTCAACAAGCAATAATATTTATTAATAGAAATAAGTAATTAAATTATGTGGAACTAAGCTGGTAAAAGTCATCAGTAATTAAGTTATCTCGAGCTCGGGGCAAACTGTCCACTTGAATGGAGCTTCATTACTTTCCTTTATATTGCTATCGAAGCAAGCTTCATGCCTCGTGTATGATATTAATAAATGCCCTTCAATTCATTTTGCCTGCGATATTTTCCGTCTTCGTTGGATATTAACTTCAATACAAGAGTAATTGAGAGTAGGTACCTACATAATATTGACCCATTGAGCGCATCCTACCAATCTACATAGATAAATGATCGTTTAGCAATACGGTTTTAGAAAACAAGGTTTGGTCAATTCCATACACATAGATCAACGTCAAATGTTGCGCCAATTAGGATCGCTTTGGATGGCTGATCGATCGATCGCAATCTACTTAGGTTCAGGTTGCCAGATGGTCGGTATTCGCCCGACATTTGAAATGATCTCCAGACTCCCGACCCGACAAAACTCAACAATGCCAGACAAATAGCTTCTCGAAAATTTCTGAACATAATAATATTTCTTTAGAGAGTGAACTTCGAAGTAAATTCTTTGAATTTTAAATCTTAAGATATTACTAAATGATCCAAATTGATGGTCTCTGTAAATTAAGATGACAATTAAATGTGGCAACCTTAATATTAAGTGTACTTAAATTAGTTATGTTTCATCAATATTTGGTATTTTGTAGCCTATTAATTTAAAAAATAATCATTTTTTTGAGAAAAATTTTTTTTTTCGTCCTACTTTAACCCCAAAAGCCCGATTCTTTTGCCGTATATTTTGGTATTTCGATCTAGCAACCCTAACTTACGTATAGGTGCACCTTAACGTCGGTGAATCATGGTCAGGCTTCTCTCATCGAACTCCAAGAATCACCTACCTTGAAGGCGATAAACAGATATTCATGTGTTTCGCCATAAAAATGAATCAATTTTGTTTTCCCAAAGGTCCTTCTGGAAAGCACTCCGAAACGCGTCCAAGCTAACTACGTGATGTGGCGTGTAGCGGGAGCATCGGTGTCGTACTTGACTGACAACCTGCGCAGGCGTCAGCTGGCCTACGTCACCGCACTCTCGGGCAAGACGGAGAGGGAGAGCCGCTGGAAGGAATGCGCTGACACCACCAGTGTCAGGTACGTTGTTTTGAGACGCTCGTACTTCTCTCACTCATACTTATTTCTCTTCTTCTGGACCATCTAGCTTAAGCCTCGTTATTACGTGGCGAGTATTTCAACCACTCAATAGCAAGAACCTCTAAGCCCCAAGACTAGCAAATCCTATAAATGAGACTAAAAACTCTTTTATAATAAGATTTGATCAGCTAAACAAAGCAGTTACATAGAAATTGGTTTGCTTTGACAGGAAACTCTAATGCATTCAGCAACCTAATCAATTCATAATAAAATATTCAAAAGCCAAGATCAATTAAGGCAGTTGACTTACAAACAGGCGTTTCAATGTTTGCTTAAAATCAGTTTAGAACAAAAGACTTGAACGCATAACTCAAACGCCTGCTGTGGAAAATGACAAGTCATATCTGAAAGAATTTTGGCCGGTGAAAACATTGTCGACCACGTTCTAGTTATGTAGATATATATTGCATATTCCTACGTGGATAGAGTTATTAGGTATATCGAAAAGGCGGACTTTAAAAAAATAATCGCATTTTAGTATATTTAGTTTAAAACATTAATAATAATTTCGTTAGTTCCTTTCCTGATGGCGCGATGCATTTCTATATATTTTACACCGTTATGCGATGTTTACTAAGTGATTGCAAGTATGGTCACTAGAATAGCTTTTGCGTTAGACGCTCCTTTTTTTGGGCCATCAGAATGTCATGAACGTTTGAGTGTGTCCAAATGGACGCAATGCGATGCAAGTCGACCGAAATGCCCTTCAATTTTTCTTATAAAATACATGCGCGACATTGCCTATCGAGGCAATTTTAATCGTGTTACGTCATCAGGAAAGGGCCTTAATCCCTGTCGTACACACACACCCCTATAAGCCGAGAGACGTAGGCAATATACTTGACAGACTGTAACATAGGATTTCTATTGTAGGTAGGTTTATGATAAAATATTTAAAAAAATAGTAGGCCGGACAGAACGCCAAATGTCCAGACATGTCCTGACAAAACCGGATGAATTGTAACCCGCTAGCTATACGAGAGTACTAGTAGTGGTAGTTATGTAATAATGCAATCTAACTTTCGTGCGCCACGTGTATTGTCAATTGTAGCTATTGTAATAACAAATGAGGTAGCTCAATTTGTATTTTCATTACTGAGAATATTACAATAACACACACGAGTTTGCACGTGTCATGGTTTGACACTAGTCACTACTTGATAAACAGTAACTCGGTCTACAGATCCACCGGGTCATGTTTCGGACAGTAATTCCGGAGTTATTTTGGTAAAATTTAAAATATTTTTGTGATATCGATACGTTTATTTATTTACATACAATTAGGAACCATAACGCATATCATAGAAATAATTAAAGGCTAATGTTTATATTTGAATAATTATGAAATTGCTTCGTAACACGTTTATTAGTACCATCACCGTAGCAGTTTTAGATCTATTATTTAATTAGGCCCGCGCGCGGTTTTCCAGCCAGTCACTTGTTCAATATAATGTTCCCGTGCGGTCCGATATAAAATAAATTACAATCCCTCATTAGCCATTCACCACATACTTTCGTCGTAATCGATTATAGCAATGTAATACTATTTTGGACCGCATGGTTTGCGATTCATCTCTTTGCTGATTGGAACATTTACTAACAATATCCACATTCCAAATTCAAAACACTTTCAGTCCCTAGGGATTAATTAGCTAGTTTAGTCCCTGTTTACGTTACCTATATGAACATTTGAGAGCTGTTGAAAGCAGCTGCGACTGTGTAACACAAAAATAATACAAACCTCTTTGGCGAATTCAGGCTCTGTGCAGTAGGTACCATAATATGACTATTTTATCCAAATCATCATCCTCCCGCTCATATCCCAATCTATTTGGGGTCATTCCAATAGTGCTGTCATCGGTATATTTCAGACACCATAATTTTGTAAATTAATCTTGAGATATTATAAGTTCTTGATACGATATAATGTTAAACAGATCATTAAAAGTACAATTAATCCCATGCAGATTCGATAGGATATAGGTATCCGTGTCTTATCTAAAAGAAACACTTTAAAATCTTACACGAACAAACTAACGGAATAACCCGGAGACAGTCACATATTTTCGTTTCATCATTCAAACAATCCGTTCGTTGCAACGCGTTGTTTCATTGCTACTATCCTCTTTAAATTGCATGTCATCCCAATGTTTTGTTAAATCATAGATCAAACACGTAGGTATCGGTACCTGAATACATATTAGATATACCTTTTGGAACCTAATAGATTCTATGGCTGCACTCATAACAGCGCGATTGTTAGACTGTCCCTGGACCAAAAAAATGGGATGGAATGAATCTCTCTAAAAAGCACAAACAATTTTGATCGAGCTACAAAGTCGATAAAAAATTCGAGTCGAAGGCGAAATGTTGTCATTATGTACACGTCACGTGAAGAAATATATCTCCTCCACTTCCACGCATCGTGTTCCTCATCTTTCCTTCCATAATTTGCACCATCTTTTCTGTCTTTGGCTTTCTCCTGGACAGGCTCATGCAATTTGGTATCTAACGATGTTTGGATTTGGTCTGACCATGTGATTGGACTTCGACCTGCAAGATATCTACAGGGTATAAAATGATTTAGTATTGTGTTTGTTACAGTATGTCGATTGCTGTGGGCGCCCTCTACATAAGGAAATATTTCAATGAGAACTCGAAAGCTAATGCTTTGGAAATGGTGAACGATATCAGGTATAGTACCTATCTATTTGTTTATATCGTAGTTAAGCCGCACAAATGCATCCTAAAAGGCATTTCCATTCCAAAGTGTACATCGGTAAATTTTATTGATGTTGGCAATGGAAGCTAAAATAAATTGAAAGTGCTGGAGCAGAACTGTACCTAGATTATTTAAACATGAGTAGATATCTTCCTAGTAATTGCATCTATCTTATTTATTTTAGGTAGGTAGATATACTTAAAGCTGTATTAGTTTTGTTAAGGTGTCAGCAGACACCCTAATCTGACAGTCAAAAAACCGATCTGACAGTGTGACAACGCATCTATTGTCGTTGTCATGTGTTCATAGAAATTGTTGTACCTAACGTTTATTGTGTAAAAAAAGTAAATCACAAAACCGACATGTATACACTTTGTAAATACCAAGGTACCCCATTAAACCAGGTAGCACTGCTAAAATAGCAATTTGTATAATAAAGGGTTGACACCTCCGTCGCTGTCAGATTCACGACGTAGGTACCTATCTCTGTCAGCAAAGTTAAATTAAATTATTAGTTAGGTACTAAATAAATGTATTAAATAAATGACAACAGTCGTCAATACCCAGGTACATATCTACTTATTTATTCGATGATGTATTTAAGTAGGTAATAAATGATGCACCTGACTTTAATGCCATCCTAAGTACTTATGTAGATAGGTACTGCAATAACAAAGAGCTAAGTCGTAAATACTAACATCCTGGTAGATTAAATTGACCCCTAGATCTGTTAACTTCTTGTCGCAGTCGTTAAAAGTTTATTGCTTTTTAACCGACTTGTAAAAAGATGAATCTTCATTCGACTTCTATATATGTAGGTATGTCCGCGATTACCTCTAAAAGTATTGAACCAGTATTAATGATTTTTTGGGCGGTAATCTTTTACCTCAGGTAATTCAAACGATGAAATTACCCGCAAGGAATATATATTTATAGGAATGCTTATTTTTCTCTCAGACAACAGTTCCGCAAGACGTTGAACCAGGTCGACTGGATGGACGAGAAGACCCGTAAGGCTGCGCTTGAGAAGGCTGACTCCATGGCCTCGCACATTGCTTATCCCGCCGAGATGTTGGACAATGATAAACTTACCAAGTTCTACGACGGCGTAAGTTTCTTATCCAACAACCGGTTTTTAGACACAGAAATTAGCTAACAAACTGTTAAAGACGTGTTGACTGCTGTTATGGCAGACCGAATAATTGGCACCCAAATATTTTAGCATCCTGTTAGCTTTTATCAGCCTTTCTTTCTAATGAATGAAGTCAGTTAGACAGCACCGACTTTACTTTCGGTGTAGATTGGTCCTTCATTCTGAGGTGATTTGCATTAACAAATGTGTCCTAAGTTCTTACAGACAAGAAAATGCACTTTCGAACCGAAACGCTCATAAATAAAATCCTTTCAGTTGGAAATGAATTCTGAGAAACTGATGGAGTCCGTTCTGAACCTGACGCTCTTCGGAACCGAGTACCTGTTTGGCAAACTTCGTGAGCCCGTGAACAAGACCGACTGGGTCACCCACGGCCGCCCCGCCATCGTCAACGCTTTCTACTCGTCTATTGAGAACAGCATTCGTAAGTGAATCTTTGTAATTAGACTATTTGTGGGAGAGAAAACGGTTCTGCTTTGGTATCAACAGTTATTACCTATATGAGAATTTACTCATGCTGTGACATAAATTTATAACAGTCAACAAGAAGAGGGGCTGACTGCTCTCCGGTACCCTACCCACCCGTAAAGGGACCGCTCCACAGCAATCCACGGCTAAACTATACTCGCATACTTAGCTTCGCCTTTTATGAAAATGTAGGATGAAACAAATTTACTGTCCACTGCGACCTACGGCCACGCTACGCGCGAATGTACTAACATGAAACATGAACCGCGCAACTAACGTGACAACTTCATTTATATCCTATGGAGCAATGGACGGTTGACTTAATAATCCTTTCTAAAACTTAAATCATTATAACTACTACACTTATTTAAAATGTTCATGTATAATTGTACAGAGTTCCCCGCTGGAATCCTGCAAGGTGCGTTCTTCTCTGCCAAGCGTCCCGCCTACATGAACTATGGAGCCATCGGTTTCGTCATTGGACACGAAATCACCCACGGATTTGATGACCAGGCAAGTACCACTTTAGTTTCTACAACAATTCAGTTGCAAGATAAACTAGATATAGGTTGCTTTTTATGGGTTTTGTTATTAACGATACTATGGCTGAGCACAATAATTACCTTAGGTATATGCTTGCTAAACATTTTTCAACCAATTTTTCTCGCCGACTAACAATATTATTTTGTTGCCAGGGTCGTCAATTCGACAGGAACGGAAACTTAGTGGACTGGTGGGCGGAGATGACCAAGCAGAAGTACCTCGAGAAAGCCAAGTGCATTATTGATCAGTATTCAAACTACACCGTCGAAGAAGTTGGCCTCAAGGTAGCTTTAGAATTTAATAGCTTACGATATCTATGGTCAAAATAAGGCAGCTGATTCCAAATTGTTCTTCGTCTTCGCAACAAAATTACTAGAAGACGAAATATTTTAGGTGCTTTCTTTTTACCGGTGATTTTCTGGAAATGCTGATTATTGGCCTAATTCGAATAAATATTTTTTTTTAAGTTGATCAACCATTGCTAAGGATTTCGTAAGCATCTTCTACGTTTTTATAATATAATTTTTTCAGCTAAACGGAGTGAACACCCAAGGTGAGAACATCGCAGACAACGGCGGCATTAAGGAAGCTTACTATGCGTACCAGGCCTGGACCCAACGCCACGGCAACGAGGCACGACTACCCGGACTTGAGAAATACACACCTAAACAGGTACATCTTGCTTTATTCTTATTAAAGTCGTCACAATCTAAGAAGTCCGTTGACGTTTCTCATTTTACACGCCCAGATAACCTTCTACGTAAGCTATTGAAAAATTAAATTTATAATACTAATTAATTACTATGTTATCCATATACTATAACAACGAGTATCATTCGCAGCAAGCATCAAGTTAAATTTTATTAAGTATTTTTATAGCTGTCAAAACGGACATTTTTAGTTTCTAAATAACTTGTAACCACTTTTTGCTGTAACAAAAACTACAATAAAAATACTGTGCAATCGATACTTCAGTCGATTAGAGATTGACACAGATGTAACAACTGCACTGAAATCAATCTACCTAACAGTTTTTGCCTAATTATAAGTTAACACTTAGATTACCTAAAAGCCAGTCATGGATATCGCAACGCAACCGGTTAGATAAGTATCACTGTTGTTTGCAGCTGTTCTGGCTGAGCGCAGCTAACACCTGGTGCGCCGTGTACCGGAACGAGGCAATCAAGTTGCGCATCACCACCGGCTTCCATGCTCCCGGCCGCTTCCGCGTCGTCGGCCCAATGTCCAATATGGAGGAGTTCGCTGACGACTTCAAGTGCCCCGCCGGCTCACCCATGAACCCCCTCAACAAGTGCAAAGTGTGGTAGTCGCCCCAGGCTCCGGAAACCACCACCACTCGCTCTCCGACGCTCCCATGCTACACATGGACGCTATGCCTACCTGACGAGCTACTCACTCACGACCCAATGATTATTCGGGCAACATTTATAAATTTCTGTACTTAAGCCTAGAAACATTTATTACCATGCATATATTATTATATAGACGTATTTTTCGGTCACTATTTATCTAAACAATTTGATTCTATAGTAACTACTACGTACCTGTAGCTCGACAGCGCTAGGTCGATGTACCTACATGCTACACCCACCACAGCTAGTGCAGGTTTGTGGGTGTAAGCTGAATGTTTAGATGTCACCTGATATTTCCATGTTGTTAAACTTGTAAATAGATTAGCTGAATTGTGTTTATAGATAGTTTTATACTCTTCAATCACATGCTACTTACACTTAGACTTCGGTGAGACTTTAGACTGAGCACAGAACATTAGATATTTGACGGGTAACATAACATCACAATGTATAAGTATTATGCAATCTTGTACATCAGAAGCTTCCCAATGTTAATTTAAATCCTGCATGTAACACAGTTGAACTGTTACTCTTTCATATTTATTCTTAGCCGCAGTCACAGGCCGCCGAGCAGAAACCATTCGATTTTTATTAATAATATTACTAAACAATTGTATTATTATCTGTAGGAACTATTACTGCGGCTGTTAGTGTATTAATGTACTAATACTGTATCGAATCCCACTTAGATGTGACTATGAAACGAACAGTGATAATTTAATTTAAAGTTAAGTATACCTAGTTAGTAGCGTTTTTGGATACAATCGTATTGTTGTAAATCATTGAACATCAATATAAGATCATTTTTATCAAACACTGCTTTTAATTTCATAGTAGTAGCACCACAATTGATACCCCTATTTCCCCTTTTTTATTAACTGAAATTGAATGAATACAAGTAAAATTTAAACTCCCAACACATTTTTATTTATCTAGTACCTACGCTTCGATCAAAAATTAATTGACACGTAGTAAATTATGATGCGATATCTTGCGAAAACACCCTGATTCAAATAGTAAATCGCCCATAGCTTTTGAACGGCTGAACCAATTTTCTTCAAACATGGCTAAGAACACTCTCCATAAAGTCACCTTTCAAACAAACGAAATCAAAATCGGTTCATCCGTTTAGGAGCCATGATATACTTGTATACTTGTCAAACTTATAACACCCGTCTTTTTCTGTCGGGGGTTTAAAATATCTGATGATTAGCTCTGCTACTTTTTACCCACGAAGATAACAATCATGTTATTAGTTCTATTTGTCTATTGATTTAAAACTTTAGTAAGTTTTACCAAGTTGAATGGGTAGTTACAAAGCTACGAGTGTGATACACAATAAAAGTCTATTCCTATACAGGAGATGCAGAACAAAAGTATACGTTGGTAAGTACCACGTACCATGGTTAAAACATTAAAGGTCTGTTTATATCTACAGACATTGAGCGTGTCAGACACGTTCCGGGGCAGACAAAATAATATTATTTTATACAGTGTCTATGAACGTATTTATATCTATTGTTACACGGCCGCGCAGACACCAACAGACACGGGCCAGTATTCGTGGCAAGAATATTTTGTCTGTAAGGTTCATGTCTATGCGTATCTGTGGCTACCTGCCGGACAGTGTGAATAGAGCATCGGAACGGTGCAGACGTTTTAGGGCTTTTGGCCCCAAATCTAGGGCAAAAATATCCAGGTTGGGCTCTCTTTTTAAGGCCCAAAAAAATTATGGGTTTTTTAGGGGCATAAATAATATTTCATGCATTACTAAAGAAACCAATTGATCCTTGAAATCCTGCAAAGTTTAATGATGACACGATTGATACATTTCAAAACGAGATGATTGATCATTTGTTACATTTACTTGATTTACTAAATTGCTGAAAATGTTAGTTTGTTTATTTTAATAGTAGATTAGTAGCCAAGGGCTGTAAGGCATCAATTGCAGCCCGAGATATTTAGGCGCACGAGCGCAGCGAGTGCGCCTATAGTTCGAGGGTGCAATTGGTGCTTACACCCGAACTAACTATTCTGCTTTACATCTCGATTGTGAGGTAAGTAGAAAGAAACTGGCATAAAAAAAATAGTATATTATGCGACTAGTGAATAAAAGACGGATTTAAAGCGAGGGCCATAGATGAAGCCCGAGCAAGTGAAGGATTCTAACGACTGAATCACGACCGTAGGGAGTGATTCATGATGATTGAATCACGAGCATAGCGAGTGATTCAAATGTTAGAATCATGAGCGACGAGAGTGATTCATGGCCCTCGATATAAATCCGTTTTATTCAAGAGTTGCATATTATATTTTATACCATGACTTCGAGAAAAAGAAAGATTTAAGCGACAAGCACAAGGAATATTACGAGTAATAAATAAATAAATGGTTTATAACCTTCAAAATTTACATAAAATGTGAAAACCTGACCTCTGAGCTAGCACCTGTGTTTTAAGGGCCAGTGACCACCTCCGTTACGTTACATAATTATAATTAATTAAATACCAATTAATTTTAATATTGGAATTACAATCCAAACAAGTATTCAATAAACATCTTAGACTAAAATCAAAATCATTAATAAAATCCTAAATAACTAACTCAAAATTTAAATCGAAGAAGGAGTTTGTGTATCGAGTATTTTTTGCGCAAGGAGGCGCAAGGAGGTTACATAGCATTGAGATGGACGTCTAATACATTGGTGTGCTCCAAATTCAAACACCAAAACAGTGATTAAAAGTGCTTTTTATTCTCTGTTTTCAGTGAATAAAATAAGCTTTTTAGAGGGGGAATGGTATAAAAATATTTTTTCCAGAACGAAATTGAGCTTCGCCGTTCGATATTTAAAATTGATGACTATTATACTCACACGAAGACAATGCTGAATAGCAAAGCGACCTCTTTGGTCATTGGGCTGAATGCATGACGAATTTTTTTATTTTTTTTCTATAAATTTTAGCCTCGCGCTTGACCACTATCTCACCTGGTGGTAAGCGATGATGTGGTCGACGGTGAAGCACGCTTGCCTAGAAGCAACCTATTCACTCTTGACTTAAAGACTGAACTGACTATTGCTAGTATGATGGTTTGATGGTACGCGAACTTTTTGAAACAAAGAAGTGTTTTTTTTAATTATTTACCTGCCTAGGGCTTTTCTAGCTACATTATTACCCTATAGCGCTAATTAGTCACCTACAAGCCAAGCTAATATGAACCTACTTACCGAACATGAGAGATGTAAACATTTTTTTTTGTATGACCTGAAGAACTCCAAAAGACCTAATGAATGGTGTCTGCCCTGGCACGGTCAGGTGTAAATAAACGGTGTCTGTCAGTTTCTGCCCTGGAACGTGTGTGATACGCTCAATGTCTGTAGGTATAAACGGACCTCAAGAAATACCCTTTCCGCTGCGAACCCTTTTATATACAAGAAATAAAAAAGACTGATTAAGATGATTCTTTATTTCGCCAGAAAATTAGTAGACACAGAAATATTGAATGAATACTACACATGCATTGCGATTTTTGATCGATAAGTCAAATTACATACATATTGTGGCGTGTTGAACGCTTTCCACATAGTACAAGCGATGTCGGGGTATTACCCTTCTAAAATCTATGGGATAGGCTGGATAACTCTACTTCATGTTCGGAAACATTTCAAAGACATCTTTTATAATTAACCGTTACATTAAAATTTAATGGTTGTGCGATGGTTGTTCTAATATGATTACGTAGACATGTTGCAATTATAATCTTAAAATAGCTGCTTTAAACACTGCAAATAAATAAATAAAGTCATACTAAATCTAATGGAAGTGACTTTTTAATCATCATAAAATAGAATCAGATTATTTTTTCAAGATAGTTAATAAAATAACAATAGTTACTATTGAATACATTGTTTTTTTTTTAGAAAGTAGAGTTTTAATTGAAACATATTGATTTATTTTCTAAATTGCCTGTTAAATAAGGGTGGAGCCACAGTTGGTCAGTCTCATCACACACTCATGTACCTATTTTATTTGTATAATGTTATTTATGAGCACCGAAAGCTAATGTGTTCATCGCTGCCTAACGCTACTGTGAATACATCCTTACAAAACAAATTACATCTAAAATGCACTAAAGAAATAGCTGCAAGTATAAATAAATATAAAGTTAAGAATATCTGAGATCACGAAAGTAATGTGCTTAGACTGCAATACTAAAATAGCCTGTGGAGGATAAATCCCAAGAGGTGTTAAAATATCAAGTGACTAGTTGTTGTAGACAGTGCAGTGTGTTTTGACCTTAAAGTACGCACATATTCATTTCAAATTGTCCATAGACCCACGCACACCAGCGAAGTTCAAATATTGAACCCACTTTTAAATCTGCAGTTACACCGCACTAAACATTTAAATTTGTGACAAAAATTCGCTAGCAAAAGCCCGCCCAATAATTTACATGAATCAGTCATCAAAATGGGTGTTAGCAAATTTTTTATTGTCATATCTACCAACAATACTTTTAGAACTTTGTTCTCATTTTAATTTAGCTTCTCTTAAGCCAGTACCTACACCACATTCGTAACCTACCGAGCTCCGTGCGAACCGACACTAAGGGCATATTTATTCACGACACGTTGCAAGTACACGTATTTTCAGACATTTCGTACATTTTGTTTAAAATACTTATAAACTTTATGCATACACAAATTGATTTAAAATAATACTCAGTAATAAACATTGAAATAAAACTAATAATACTTTTTTTAAGTGGGGAGGCGCTATTTAAAATACATCTACGTCTGGAACAGGGGCAGATGAAGAAAAGTGCTTTGATTTCTTGTTTGTATAGACATCAGTGGTGCCTCTTTTGGATATATGAGGCCTTTGGTAACTCCTCTATAGCCACTGTTAACCATCGTCCATGAATGAACATAGCCTCCACCACTTGTATGAGTATTTACGTGGTATTTCTTCCACCATTTCGGGAATAAACACCCGAAGTCCGATATTGCTAAAGCCACTCCAGCCCAACATAGCAAGTAAATTGTGACTATTCTAACAATTACATCGTCCAGCTGCCTGTCCTATCGCCTACGAGCACCACAACGACACTTCCCTCTGCTAAACACTAATACTTGCGAGTTGAAAAGCTGAAACACACTTGCTTACCATCCCTGGTCACTCATTTAACCAAACATTCCTTTCACTTAGACCATGGCCGATATGGAATCGTAATAACCTTTTAAGCACGAGGGTACATAAAAACAGCGTCGCTTAAGTTCGAACACCTCTAATGTAGAATCTGTTGACCCAGTTTTGTGATTAAAACTAGGTTATGCGCTGATGCTATGGCTATAAAACTGAGTAACTCGGTTTTGCTGTGGCGTTTGTGTTCGCAAAGTTTTTGTTTTAAGAGTTACGCGCCACCATTGGTTCAAATCCTCATGTTTGGTTTGTTAAACGCTGCGTCTTGCGATGCCTTAATGGATGTCATACCTAATAATATAATCATATTTCAATTATCCAATGGCAAATATAGACCGCTCACTCCATACCATTCAAATAAATTGTGTTTTAGTTCTGAACAAACCAGAATATTATTCAAGGTGTTTTTGGATAAACTCAAATTAGTTATTTTGACCACAAATTCTTTTAGTTAAAACATAAAAGCCGCATGCTTAAAAGGTTAACCATGATAATGTTTTAGTACTTGAAGTACAAAGATAAAACTTTAAGATAAAAAAACACTGCATCGCAAATGCCAAACAAGCGGCACATGTCTAAATTACATACTATGATTTATAAGTAGTTAATACTTATAACAACCATCTTTCGGGAAAATCTTACTGACTAATACATTTATAATAATATCAATTTCGACATTGTCGCACCGTGAATATCATAATACCTGTATTTCGGACATTACTATAAACGATAGATTATTATATTTCTATAATAAATACGTTCACGGTGCTATCAAAGAGTAGTAGTTTAGTATAGATATTCAGAAAGGTTTACACATGGTTATAATATGTGGACTTATTCGTCCAGACTCGGTGGGTTGTCTTCGACGAAAGCCGCATTATGCGGGTTCAGATAGATCAAGAACGCCAGAAGACGGTCGTTTTCGGCATCGGAGCCCCTGCAAGAGAGAAGCCCATCACTTATTTTAAGAACATCCAACCTAACAATAGTAGATTTTTTATCTAGGGAGCAAAAAAAAGTATTTTAAAGGCGAGAGTGTTTTACTATAAGTATGAAAATACATACATAATAAACATAAGACATAATATAAAAATAATTAGGGGCTAATGTTTATATTTGAACAATTATAGAAGTGTATCGTAACAATTTTATTAGTATCATCCGTTACAGCTGTAGATTTATTTTTTTATTTGTTTCAGGCGCGGTTTTCCAGCCAGTCCCTTGATCAATACAATGTTCCCGTGCGATCCGATATACAATTACAATTGTTCATTAGCCATTCATCGCATACATGCAGTAGTTGTTTCTGCTATATAATTCTATTTTGGACCGCATGGTTTATGATGCATCTCTTTGCTGATGGAAACATTTACTAACAATATCCACATTCCAAATACAAATCACATTAAGTCGCTAGGGATGAATAAGCTATTTTAGTCCCTGTTTACGAAGAATAAACTAGCTGTTTTGAATAGATGTGATAAAAAAAACCGGCCAAGTGCGAGTCGGACTCGCGCACGAAGGGTTCCGTACTTGGTAAATTGCGGTTTACGATTTATGACGTATTAAAAAAAAACTACTTGCTAGATCTCGTTCAAACCAATTTTCGCTGGTAGTTTACATAGTAATGTACATCATATATTTTTTTTAGTTTTATCATTCTCTTATTTTAGAAGTTACAGGGGGGGGGGGGGACACACATTTTACCACTTTGGCAGAGTCTCTCGCGCAAACTATTCAGTTTAGAAAAAAATTATATTAGAAACCTCAATATCATTTTTGAAGACCTATCCATAGATACCCCACACGTATGGGTCTGATGAAAAAAAATATTTTTAGTTTTAGTTTCAAGTATGGGAACCCCCAAAATTTATTGTTTTATTTTTGTTTGTGTCAAAATCTTTCACAGAATACATCTACTTACCAAGTTTCAACAGCATAGGTCTTATAGTTTCGGAATAAAGTGGCTGTGACATAGGGACGAACAGACAGACAGACAGACAGACAGACAGACATGACGAATCTATAAGGGTTCCGTTTTTTGCCATTTTGGCTACGGAACCCTAAAAAGGAATTGCTTAACAGCAGGCCGGAGTTTGGAATACTCGTAGTACTCGGCTGATGACTATCGCTCCCCTATTTCCTCGGACTAGTGTATAACTGACGAAATGTGGGTACCTAATCCCCGGCGTGGAATACAGACTACACCCTATTTGCGTAAATGTTTTGATAGCACAAAGCACGCTCGGCCCCCTTTCATTTTGGCAACACAAAAGATTCTTTTGCGTGTAGACGGATTTTTTAATATATGAACCACTCAAAACACCTGTGCGCTATTCTTTGAACTTACGGAATTAGGGTGCTGTTGTTATACTACGGTATCAAATATCGGTGCAGCGGTGGTCAAGTCTACGGAAGAAGACGATTATTGATGCAGATGCGCAATGTTTCTCCCACCATCTAACTTATGCCGCCATTTATTTATAAACTTGTTCAATCTTTGACCAACGAAACTAACCTAAACTGTAAAAAACTCCACCACGAATTCTATATTATCCTTCAGCGTGAGCATTGCTTATAACAAGTAATCATCTGAATCGAATTGACAAAAGTGTAAGTATTTCAGTGTATATGTCAAAAAGTTCAGTCGGAGTATAAGCCAAATGCGGAATTTAGACTTACCTAGTTGCTGGTGCCAGTGTCGCTGACAGGGTACTGGCATCATGTAAAAATTATTTCGTGTCATACCAGCGCAGGCCGTCAGCGCTAGCAAGTAATAGAGCCCGTGCTTTTTCGTGCCAGTGACTCCCACCCGTGCCTTCTGGTTCTCTCGCGTCAGCGCTAAGGGCACGTCTAAACACGACACTACAGTCACTGGCACATTTCCTAGAGTGTACTTGTTTGTATTATGTACTTTACTAAAATGAACGGAATACGTAGTGAAAACGAAAGATTAAGTTTGTACATCTTTGAGAACAGTAAATTAATGAATCGCGCTTTTTTATTCCAAGGGATCTTCTAAGTTGTTTCAACAGTAATACCGAGCCATATTCTCTATGGTCGATTTTTCTTGAAAATTTCTTCGTCTAAGATATTAATCAGCTCCTCTATCAATACTGTGATTTTTTATTTCGTAGACTAAACTGACATCTGAAAATGACCTTATTTTTAACCCGTGCCGGAAAAACAGGGGTGTTATAAGTTTCACGTGTGTTTTGCTGTGTATCTGTGTGTCTGTCTGTGGCATCATAGCGCCTAAACGGATGAACCGATTTTGATTTAGTTTTTTTTGTTTGAAAGGTAATTTTGTCGAGATTGTTCTAAGCTATGTTTGAATAAAATCAGTTCAGCCGTTCAAAAGTTATGGGTGTTTTACTGTTTGAATCGGGGTGTTTTCGCAAGATAAATGTGTCGGGGGTTTTTTAAATTTTGAAATTTTACTTGTTTTAAATGTTGCAAGCGCGGAGCATAGTGATGTAGGTAAGGCGCAATCATAAGTGATTCATCGAATTGATTGAATTGACATGACTCATCAAATTAATTTGACTAATTGATGTAAATAAATGTTTTATGAATATAAACGTAATATATTTAAATGCAACAGTAATTATAAACATAGTACATAAACTTTTATAGTGTTAAATATGAAATCAACAATAAAATAAAAGCGGTCGATAAAATGAAGTCTGACATAAATTAATAGAAACTAAATAAGGGCCGCTAATTTCTTAACAAATGTATTTATATTGCCGTGAAAAAGTTACTGTTTCGATCTACTTCGATTTTCGATCAACTTTCGATCACTCATAATAGTCAGGATACGACACTATTTTTAAGTCACGATAAAGTGACAACCCCCCAAATTTCAGTTTAGTCTACGAAATTAAAAATCGGAGTATAGCAATAGCGTAGAAACCTTCTTTATGAATCTCTTTTCAATAACTGTTTCGAATTCATTTTACGTGTGGAAATCACAAGACTATATCGTATAACTTTGCCAGTCCAGCGCTGCCACGTGGCGATTGGCGACGCTTATTGGCCCCAACAACTGGATACGTCTAAATTAACACACAATCAATGGTCTATTGATTTGATTGTACCATTCATTTTGAGAATTCAACAATATCCATTGCGTTATTTAAAAAAGAACAGTCGAATTTTTCAAACATATGAATCAATATGACACGGTTGGCACAGTGGTTGAGCGATCGGCTGCTACGCTGCGAGTCGCGTGTTAGATGCCCGCACGGAACATTTATTTGAATGGCCTACAGGTAGTTGTTACGTATCAGGCTGTTTGTGTACGTGAGTTTAAATGTTTTGAAACGCGCATACGATGCAGGAGAAAATCTCAGTGTGGAGCAACGTTTTCTTTTTTCCTTCCGCTTTTGGCTAGCTGGTTTATATGTCGTGGCCAGATCTTAGAATTGATCACTTCATGATGTGGCCAAGCATTTCATGAAATAGTTGTATTTCATGATATGGCCAACTAATACTGACCATATCGTTTAAACGTTGTTTAATGATATGTCAATCCACGTCTGTCCTTATCATTAATTTTTCGAACTACAAGGTTTTTTTACGTTGCGTTCGCTTATTGAGAGACTTTCTAATAATTCAAGTAGTTTTGAGTCGTAACGGCATTTTCCTTCACTTTTATCTACAATTGGCACTTTATTATTAGCAGCCATGTTGAACCACACAAAAACAAAAAGATATCAGCGCCTTTAACGGTGGGTAACGTAACTATTTTACGATATGATCAGTAATGTTTGAACATATCATGAAGAAGCCGTGCGTTTAGCTGTTCATATCGTCAAACGCTGATTATTCATTGATCTAACCAGACCATTATCATGTTGTGGGCAGCGGGTATTTTTCATTGCATGAAATGATCGGCCATATCATGAAGTGATCAATTCTACTATCTGGCCACGACATATACTCGTATAACAGCATCACGCCTGTATTACCCGAAGGTTTGGATAGAGGTGCAACTATAGGCACCCACAATTGGCCAGTTATGTAAAATACCTCTATAAATAAAAAGGATACGCTGCTCGTTGGCAAGTGCTTACATTGAGAATGGCTGGCACAATTTAGTTTAATAGCCCGAGTAAGGTTTTTAGGGAATAAACAATTTAAAAGGTTGCCCGAATATTTGAAAAATAAAAGTGATTTTTGTATGAATTCAGTTTGGACTGATTAACATCAGTCGGACACCCGACTCGGCTCGTTATTTAGTATGCAATAAAAGAGCCTCATGACAATTGTGTAAGTACTTACTCAACATCGATCTCAATAGCCAGAACAGTGTGATGTGGCTTTCCTTCTTCGTCGAACCATCTGAAAAAACCACACAGAAGTCAGAAATAGTAGATTAGTAGCCAAGGGCTGTAAGGCATCAATTGCAGCCCGAGATATTTAGGCGCACGAGCGCAGCGAGGGCGCCTATAGTTCGAGGGTGCAATTGATGATTACACCCGAGCTAACTATTCTGCTTTACATCTCGATTGTGAGGTAAGTAGAAAAAAACCGGCATTACAAGAATAAAACATTTAAAAAAATATTTATTTTTCAAGAACGAAATTGAGCTTCGCTGTTCGATATTTAAAATTGATGACTATTTTTTTTTTTTGTTCGCTCTTCTCGGGCAGGCTAAGGTCTTGGACCATACCGCCTAATCTTCAGTGCAATTTTAACATTCTTTAGTATGCATTAGAATACGGGTGTAACAGATTCTAATAGTTTTTGGAGTATTTGGCAGCAAATTGTATCGAGTCAGCCTTCCCAGTAAGCTTTGCGGAGGTAGTCAATACTACAATAAAATTCTCCGCTTCACTATCCTGACATCGCTTCTGTCAATGATTTCACATATTGTCCAGTTGCGGAGACAGTTGAGACACAAAACTGCACCAATTTTATATCACAATATCCACTAGGAATCAATTTGCAAATAATATTAACAACCGCTGAACTTCACTCGAAAAAATTCCGCCAAAAACTCCTTGATGACTATTATACTCACACGAAGACAAGGCTGAATAGCAAAGCGACCTCTTTGGTCATTGGGCTGAATGCATGATGTCTATTGCCAGTATGATGGTTAGATGTACGCGAACTTTTTGAAAGAAAGAAGTGTTTTTTTTTTTTATTACTTACCGCCCTAGGGCTTTTCTAGCTACATTATTACCCTAGAGCGCTAATTAATCACCTACAAGCCCCATTTGGAGGTAATAAGAACCTACTTACCGAACATGAGAGATGTAAAGTTTTTTTACTATATAATTTTGGGAAATGAAAATCATGTGCGCCGATCCCAAGGTAACATGGTAAAAAGGCAGGAAGATGATTTGAACTGACCTAGCAATCTATTAATCTAATATCTTGACACTAACTTGGGTAATTTCTCGTGATTTTAAGTCCCTATGATGAATGTTTCTCCAAGAAAAGTTAAATAAGATCCTAAGCTATCTACAATGAGTATATCTTGTCGCGGGTGTAGCTACTCGCCATGCATGGTCACAAATCAAAATCTCGCCATGAAAGCTTAGACCTTGTCCAGGAAGGGCGAATTCGCTGCGTAACTGTCGCGCGTAATCCGCGCGGACGTTGCGTCCAGAAGGAGCGTACCAGCGTGCGAGCATTTGAGCAACTAAGGCACTTCTGCAGTGCTGTCAGTAGTGCGAGCCGCAAGGGTTCTCGTCGGTGCGCTTGTTTGTGTGAGTGTACCGTTTCGAGCGTTTGTAGGTAGTTTCCATACTGTTTGTATATTTACTCGTGGTTTTACTGTTCGAATCGGGGTATTTTCGCAAGATATCGTGTCATAATTACGTGTTCGATAGATTGGCGATCGAAGCGTGTCTACTAGGTACTAAATAAATTATGTAGTTTAACAAGCATGAATAAATGTGTTGGGGTTCTTTTAAATTTTACTTGTTTGCTTTTTAGGTTTTGAGTCGGGGGTTTTAAAATTCAAATTTATTTATTTTCTTTTTGAACTAAAGGCACGCAGTTAGGTTAAAAATGTTGACGAAAAATGTGTAGCGTTACGCAAATGGACAAAATAAGCAAATAATTTATGACAAGGGAAAAACAAGAACGGGACAGTCGCCACCCCCAACCCAACCTATAAAAGAGCTTCTAGAGACATACGACGAACGCAACTGACGAGACATGTGAATTACGGGAAAATACTTAACCTACTCCTCCACACTTCATCACTCCGCCAGAGCATCTCTTGATGACTGAAATCCCTAAACCGATTGCGGACCCTCGTTGGCCGCTGTAGAAACAACCTGGCCAAATGGAGATTCATAAACTCATCCAACACAGTGCCAGTGTGGATCTGCATCGCAGGATATGGATCACATACGTGTCTGAATTTCATGCCCGACCAGCTGCATCTTTCATTTGTGTCCAAGTAGCTACATACTGGTTGGACAAAATCTGAATAGTTGAGACTACATTTGAGTTAATCTGTTAATGATGAATAGATGTACATACATGTCGGCGAATGGCGGCGAGGCGCAAGGTCCAGCGCTGAGCGACCGTGGGCGACGCACGGGGCCGCGCTCGCCGCCTGCTACCTGCGCCGCTCCCAGCGTGGAGCGCACCACGTGCCAGAAGCCTCTTTGAGCGGCCCCCACGCCGTCTATGCGCTCGATGCGGACCCAGCCTGGAATCAAGAAGATTTTTTTAAATAACGTTGCCCCACACTACAAACTATCTGCAGCCTAAGAGTATGAAAAGTCGACCCATCACATCGACGGCAATCTACATCGCGTCTTTCATCTCGCATGTGATTGGTAAATTTTTCATACTCTTTGCCCTTTACCTTGCTGAATTAATTAAACAATAAGGCTTCTGGTTTACAGACTATACAAAATATTTGTTGCGTGCGGCATTCGAAATAAATAACATAAGTGTAGTAAGTAAATATGAGAGCCTGACAACGGTGAAGGACACCCTGAAGAAATCTAGACCTATCCATACATATAAAATGCTTTATCCTGAATGACTGACTTGACGGATCAACGCACAGCCTAAACTGCTGATCGTAGTGACCTGAAACTTGGAGGGTGTGTTCTTTCTATGACGATAAGAAAGGATCAAGGCATCCGATAAGAAAGGATTTTCCGAAATTCTAGCCCTAAGGGGATGCAAAAGTAGCGCAAAGTTTGTATGCAATATCTAATTCCTTTTGCCAAAATTCTTGATACTTGGTACAAATAGTAATCTTGTAAATGATTACGGTTGTTATTATTAGTTTTTCGAAACTACCCCCAAATGATGATTTCGAGGGTCTTGAAGTTTGTATGGAAGAATCTGATTTCTTGAGTCAATAAACTTGAAACTTGGCACAAATACCTAAATGAATAATAAAGGTTGTTATTATAATTTTTTGAAACTACCCCCAAAAGATGATTTAGGGGGAGTTAGAGTTTTTGAAGAATTTTATTTCTTGGTTTAATAAACTTGATACTTGAAATAAATACCAACCCAAATAAATAGTAAAAGTTGTCATTATTAGTTTTCCAATCTACTCCCAAACCATGATTTAAGGGGTATTAAAGTGTTTTTGATGAATCTTATTTCTTGGGTTAATAAATTTGAAAGGTGACGTAAATATCATCATAAGTAAAGAATAAAGGTTATCATTATCAGTTTTTCGAATTTTCCCCAAAAATACGATGTAGGAGACGTCTTCAGTTTTTTTGAAGAATCTTATTTCTTGGGTTAATAAACTTCATACGACAAAAGTTCCAAACTATGTAAACAATAAAGATTGTCATAATAAGCTTTCTGAAACTAACCCCAAGCTAAGAATTTTACTGGACAGTATTTCGTTATAGACGTAGGGTTCTAGGGGAGCACTAAGTAGGAATTATGGAAATTCAACCTTTAAGGGGGTGAAAAGGGACAAATTTTGTTTGAAAAATCTTTTTCTTAAGTATAAAGTAAGTAATCGAAATTTACATAAAAAAATTTTTTAAAGCTACCTTCCAGATAGGCTAAAGGGGTTTTAATGATTTTTTTAGGCATCTTACTGCGGCATCATATTAAAATAAACAAAAAATAAAAAGAAAAGAGTGAATAACATAGGTATTTGGGTTGTTCAAAACTCGACCCTCAACGGGGCAAAATGAGGTTCTTAGATTTTTAGGGGCGGATTTTAGTTTATGGCGGTAACCTAAAATTTATTATTCTTTAAGCCAAATAAAGAATCGTCCCAAACCGATAAACCCTGTATATCTACGATACCCCATTTTTATTGATTTAATAATAGCTTATTTTTGGGCGCGTTCACTAACTGCACATAAAAGGAATCTCTTATGTGCAATTAGTAAACGCGATAAGTAATTTATAGGATAAAGGAAATCACGCGAACGAAGTCGCGGGCGAAATGCTAGTAGTTAGTATAGCTTTTGTGCTAAGGCTTCGCTCCCGTGCCCAACCCACAGAACCCGTTAAATTATGCCGGATAAAAAGTTGTCTATGACAATCAGCGATCAGCTTTAATTCAGTGAAAAAAATTATGAACTTTCAGAGAGTACCTATTACTACGATATGAGTTTATTACAAGTTTAGATAAGTCTGATTGATAAATTTGATTCATGATGTACTACTACGTCTGTAAGAAGTCTGCGCACTGTGGGGCAGGTTTTTTTATAGGCTGTCACTATTATATTATGAAGTGAAAGCCTATTTCCTATCCTACTTACTACCTCATCATATTTGAAAAGAAAATATCAAGGTCTTGACAGTGAGGGCAATCGCGTTTGAATTTGCCGCTAGTAGCGCTGGTATAGAGTGAGGTCTTCAAAATGTGAAATGTCACAGATTTTTGGCTTTGAGCGCGAGTTTATTTACAATTTTTTTTTTTATTGTTGTTAATATTTTCAAAATAGCCATAAGATTGACAAATGTCATAGATTTTTGGCTTTTAGCGCAAGTTTATTTACATTTTTTTATTGTTGGGAATATTTTTAGAAAATGACAGGTTAAGAGAGGTACTGCTATAATGCGTGGACTCGAGCTGCTAAAACGTTCAATATCATAATTCCCCTTGAATCAGAAGTTTTCAATTTTGACTATGCTCCTATTAAATACATTCTTATTTTAAAATATTAACAATTTTTTTTTGTAATCAATATACACTTACCAGCGAAAGATGCTGGGGCGTCTGGCTGGCAGTTGGCGCAGTAGCATCGCACCTGTCCCCACGACACAGCCTGGCGGAGCTCCGGGTACGGCAGCACCAAGAAGTTCCAGTACTTCAGCACGAGATGCAGATGTTCACATCCCTCGCCAGATGCCTCCCATTCAGACTCCAGGCTGTGGCCCTCACCGCCCTCCTGGTCTAAGCATAGAATACGGTTCAGATAATGCAAGTATTCCACCGACAGCGATTCCGATGACCAAAAATCGTCGCGACGAGTCGACTCATCAATGGACGAAGACTGCTCCTCGGTGAGATCGGGCAGGTTTCCAGTCTCCATAGTGAGCCCGTCCATGATTTCGTTGTCCAGGTTGTCGACGTCGTTGGCCTCCGGGTAGCGGTCGTTGTGGCGGATGTTGGTGTCGCAGAACTGCTCCAGCAGCGCATCGGCGTCATCGCCCACGCGCGAGCCCACGCTGTACGTGTGGCGCAGTGTCGACGGCTCCCCTTCCTCGTGAGCCAGGCTGAAGTTGTGCGTCGAGTGGCTCTTCTGGATACAACGGTTTACCACCTCATTGTTATCGGCGGGAGGGCTGTTATCTGGCTGGCTAACCGGGAGATTGAGACTCTGTGCCATCGGCGCTTCCGCTGGAATGTCGTGACTTTTGCCCTTACTCTTAACTTTGCATTTTTTCAGTTTTTTCTTCACAGCATTAATCGGGTTGGATAAAAGCCCTCCAAAAGGCTCCATCACTGGCTGTGGAATTGGTGTCGGAGTACGGAATGGAAGGGGAGTCGGCACACAGTACGGCATGAAGCTTAAACCAGGGCTAGGGCCGGCAGGCATGGGCAGTGGTTCCCATGGAGCGTTCATGAGGTTATCTTGACTGAACGCTTTCTTTTTCCTCTTAATCTTCTCCTCTGGATCTTCATCATCTTCGTCGCACTGGTCACCAAACTCATTGCGGTTCTCAGTGATGACTGGCAGATCTAAGGATGCGCCGCTCACAATGACGTAAGGGTGTAGCAACACCGATATCTGAAATAATACGAACTAGTATGAGAGTAGTTTAGGAAACGTTAAGATTAATTAATTACTGTACAGGCTTTTGGGGTAAGAATACTAATTAAGTCATTAACGAATCCGTATGTTGAAAAGCTGTCAAAATAAAAGTTATGCTTGTTTTAAGGAGGCTTTTCAGTACATTGAACAAACAGCTATTTTAGTTTAACGAAAATGACGGCATCGAAACCTAAATTTTGAGCTAAAATATAAATCCTGTTTGTATGTCTGATCAAATGCTGTGTCCTAGAGTATCTCAGAGAAACAAAGGCCCATAGTTATTAAAAAACAACTCTGTTCTGCAACTTCAAGCAACTGATAAGAAGATTATATATTCAAATTATCTATAGAAAAATTGTTTCTGTCGCGTCTCAGATCTGGTAATCTGATGCTAAAAAGCTTCAAGATTTTTTTAAATGTGCCTTTTAGTGTTTCTTGTACGCATTTTTTTTTAAAAGCTTGTATTTAACTTGCCTTGTTAGGTCGTTACTATGTGTCATCTGAATTTTAAAACAATTATCCTCAACCTATTGAGCTAAAATTATGCACACACATTTAGTTAGGATTAGCTGACCCTCTGGGCTTCGCTCCCATCAATTGGCTTCCTACCTACCATACCTACTTTACCCACCTACCTACCCTAACTACCCTACCCACCCTGGCCTATACTACCCTACCCTACCTACCCAACCCTACACACCCTACCCTACCTAATCATGAAGTACATTATTTTTATGTATCATCAATAGTTTTCTCAGCGCACGCCAAAGAATGAATTTTATATGCAACATTTTGCTACTTTGGGTTACATTATTGCAATTTTCATAAGGATCTCAATTGTTTTTTTTTTTATATACCTATACTAGCTGACCCAGCAAACTTTGTTTTGCCATAAAAAGACCAAACATTTATCTACCCTACCTACCCGACCCTACACTACCCTACCCGACCCTACCCTACACTACCCTACCCTACCCTACACTACCCTACCCGACCCTACACTACCCTACCCTACCCTACCCTACCCTACCCTACACTACCCTACCCTACCCTACACTACCCTACCCTACCCTACCCTAACCTACCCGACCCTACACTACCCTACGCTACCCTACACTACCCTACGCTACCCTACACTACCCTACCCTACACTACCCTACCCTACCCGACCCTACACTACCCTACACTACCCTACCCTACACTACACTACCCTACACTACACTACACTACCCTACACTACCCTACACTACCCTACCCTACCCTACCCTACCCTACCCTACCCTATGTCCTTCTCCTGGTTCTAAGCTACCTCCCTGCCAATTTTCAGCTAAATCGATTCAGCCGTTCTTGAGTTATAAGTGAAGTAACTAACACGACTTTCTTTTATATATATAGATTACAGCCTATGACACTCAGGAATAATGTAGCTCTACTGGTAAAATAATTTTCAAAATCGGTTCAGTAGATCCATATAGAGATTACTCCCTAAAGGATGTTTTTTTAGTGGTATAGAACTATGAAATGGAATAAAACAGGGATGAATTTTTAAAATTGATAAGAAATGACTTTATTCAAAAGATAATCTTTTGGCATTATAATTTAAATATGATTTCTGGCATATGACCGCGACGGCTAGCTCGGACGTAATCTAATCTGGAGGTCCAATATGCAATCACTTTTTCAACATTTGTGGTCGTATATCGGCAATAACGCGGCGAATGTTGTCCTCTAAGTGGTCGATCGTTTCGGGCTTATCGGCATAGACTAGCGAATTCACATATCCCTAGTCTAGCGGCATTAAATGGCACTATCTTGGAGGCTAATTCACGGGTCCGGAAGATGAAAGAATGCGGTTACCTAACGTTTCCTTCAGTAAAACAATTGTGGCACGAGCTGTGTTACATGTTGCGCCGTCTTGTTGAAACCACAGCTCCTGCACATCATAGTTGTTCAATAGAGGAACGAAAAAGTTAGTAATCAGGGCTCTATAGCGGTCACCATTGACTGTAACGTTCTGGCCAATTTGCACAAAACAAGAAATTTGCACAATTTGGAAGCGTTGTTCAGGAGTGAGTTGAAATGCCAAACCAAATTAAACACAAATCACTTGATAGCTGACAAAATGGCCGCCAGTCAAAACAGTGTTGCCACCTTAAAGTAGCCTCTAAAAAAACACCATTTACAACGTCACAAACATACAAACTCACAATTCACAAACTTTACCTCTTTATAATATTAGTATAGACGACAATGCACGATAAGCTAAAAAGCTTGTTTCATAAGTTTCTTTTAATTGAAAAAAAAATGTTCTAGACATCTACTACTACCTTGCGTTTTCGTGGCTATTTAGATTGATTATCATCATAGTAACCATTGTTCGAGAGAGGCTGGACCGACCCAACGCGAAAGTATACGTACATCCGTGGTGGAGCGACCCAGACTGCCAGGCACTTCTTCTCATGCAACCGAGCGGGTGGGCAGGTTGCGGATAGCCCAACCCCGGCCGCGGGACCGACTGATGGCGGCTACATTTGCTGTTGGCGACCCTGTGGTCGGGGCATCTGATAAAAAGATCCCGGACAAGAGAAGTTCCCGAAAGCGAAACCCTAGGCCTAGGGTAATCTAAACACCACTATTCTATGTGCCCATCACCTAAACAAGCCCTATCCATACACAGCCCGTCGATCCTTAGGTCAACTCCCAGGCCTAGGGTGACCCCCAAGAAACCCACACCTCTATCCATCAAATTCCTTCCCTCCTATCCTCTTAATCCCTCCTATCCCCGAGGAAGGGTAACCTCGGTTCCAAATAAGCGCACCCGCCTACAACATGAACATGCAGAAAGACGAATTCGGTACCCAGGTGGGTCCCGGCCAAGCCGGGGAATCCCACACCGCTTCGGTGGTTAGCTCCTAGCGTGATTTGGGGGAGCATCTAACTGCATCGCAGTTAGATGCTCCCCAGCTCTGCACCGCCCGTGCTCTGCAGCACGGACATACAGACACGGGGAAAGATATTGAAACTGGCAGTCCTACAACTCTCCTGGCTGTAGTTGATGGAGTACGCCCGCTGAGTAAGCGCGGAAAAATCCTAGCCCGCGAGAGTAAAGTATGCGACCGAAAACGCAATACCCGTGACGGCACCAGTCAGAGCGAAGCGCGATCGCTGAAGGAGCGGTACGCGACCAGCCGCAAGTACGCGTAGGGGAAACCCCGCGCGAAAACTGGCCGGACGCAGGGCCACGCGACCAGCCGCAAGTACGCGTAGGGGCAACCCCGAGCGAAATGCCTTTGCACGCGACAGAACCTGCCAGGGCCGCAAACCGACCCTAAGACACTGACAGTACCCACGACGAACATAAACCCAGACACACCAGGAGCAAGAGTGGTGGAGCTGCACGCAAAGCAAAAAAGACCGTGCCATGCTCCCCTAACCTGCAGCCAGAATTAAGTGGGTCAGCGCCACTGAAGAGGGTGCGCCCCGACGACACAGCCTCGCCAAGTACACTTCAGGGGGACGCAAATCGGGTGAGAATCCACTCCGCTCAGGGGGGACAGGGAACCTACGCGCGGGCCACGAAGGATATTCCTGCACGGCTGGCAGTAGCAATCTGCCTTCCCCACCCCAGCAGAGAACTGACTAGGCATAGCACATCAAGACCGCACTAGAAGATAGAGGCCGAGCACATCAAGACCGCACTAGAAGACAGACTTGGACATTGACTCGACGACACCACTCACGGCCTTCCGCGGATACCCACGGATAGCGGAGGGCACGGTGCAGTTGTGGTGCGAAGATGAGAATGCTCTGACCTGGCTGACCCAGAATGATCCCCACATCAAACTCCCCGACAACAACCTTACACTGACGGTACTAAAATAGACCGACGTGCCCACCCGTGTCCGAGCCTCGCTCTTCGTCCCTCGCTACAGAGATGACGTGGGCAGGCTCCACGGTATTCTGATTCGTTAGAATACCTGCTATGACATCAGCAGGTGGTCACTGTACAGGGCGACAACCGTCGGTGGCGACCGCCACGGGACATACCTGACCCTGGGGTTGCCACCGGAGGAAACCGAAAAGGTCCTGGGGCGGGAGCGACGGATATCGTACCTCTTAGGGTCGATATACGTACGCTTCTGGCCCATGACCCGACCCTCCGACAGCCAGACTGACAGCACGGATGGTAAACCATCAGAACAGACGACGGCACCGACGACGACTCTGACTAGTGACACGAACATTGTCCAGCTCGAGGAGGAGATGGCCCGAGCGGCAATGGCCAAAGAGGCCGACACCTTACCGCACGCATCACCTGGCTGGAACGAGCAACTTCTTGCCTCGTCGACACGACGGCAATTACAGAGAGGTGGAGACGGAGGGACTATCTGATGGATCCATCTCTGACTAACTCCACCACACCTCCATCCCCACCCCTCAACATCATCCAAACCAACCTCGTTAGCTTACGCAGAGCACTGGAGGTAAAGCCCCGAACCATCGCACTGATCCAAGAGCTGTGGAATAACAGTATATGTGGCCTCAGTAACATCGGAGGTAAGATAATTCTCGACACACGCGGCTCAGACAAGCTAAGAACTTGCGTGTACATACCCAAACAAATTCCCTTTACGACACTGACTCAATTCTGTTTCAGAGACCTGACAACTGTCAGGCTCCATACTGAAGGTAGCGATCCAGACGTTGTAATTTTACTGGTCTCGGCATACATGCCAGGCGAGGACACAGATTGCCCGCCAAAGGAGCTGGCCGACCTAGTGTAGCACTGTGAGCGCGCCGGTCTAGACCTGATCATCGGCACCGACTCGAATGCCCACCACCCGCTCTGGGGCCACCCACATCTGGTTTTGGTCAGCCAGCTCGCGCAAATGTATCCTCCGACTGCACAGCATGACTTTCTTCTTGTTTACGTCTTTTGTAGTTGTTTTTTAAGCAGACGGGTTTTTTGTTATTTTTAAATATTTATGATTTATTCAATAATTATGGTCTGATTAGAACTTATTTAATGAATAAATCATAAAAAAGGGATGGCCTAAATTTATTGTGCACCAGTATATTAAGTAATTTTAAGTTTTTGCTGTGCACTTGGTATACTATCTTCATTTCCAAATCTCTATGGCACTGAGGTTTGCTGTTAGAGAACCCAATTCTGGGTTAAGCACGCCTTTTTACATGAGCTGTCTGTTTGTATGTTTTTGTGTACAATAAGAAATAAGAACGTACCTGACAAATCCTGCCATACAAATCGATGGTCGGGAAGACGTGGCTGAACCGGCGAGGTACGGTGGCGATGCAGCCGATTAACTTTCCGTTGACTTGGAGGATCAGCTCGCTGGTGAAGCGAAAATGGAGTGTCAGAACTGACTGCTCGGTCAGTTCATCCAAAGGCATCCCCATCAGGGAGTGGAGCTGTGGAGGAAAATAAGTCGTTAGGTTTGCAACAATTTGTATCTACAGTTTGAATGTATTTAGTAGTTTAGAGGAGTGTATTTAGTGGTTATGTACAAAACCACCTTTTATTTTTTAATCTTAGAGCTTCCAGTTCTCGTAGCTAACTATTCCCTTTAAAAGAAGCAAGAACCGCTCGGCTGCATTAAGCTAAATTGAAGTAAGTAAATTTTACAGGAGAACGAAAAACCGTTATTTTGTTATAAATACGTTTATCTCCGATGTTGACAGTCCGAACGATATAGTTTTTCTACATGTTATAGATAATAAGCTATTTAATATATTGCAGTACTTTTTTGCATCATTATTCCCTCCATTTCATTAATGCAACTGGATATTGGCTTTAGCTTAGTTTTACAATAAGTTTTCAGTTAGTTTTATTAAGAATAATACAAGCAACTACCTTACTTGAATTTGATCAAGGCGCTGGCAAAATATTAAAAACAAGTAACGACATACTTGAATTTAATTTGGGTTACTTTTAAGATGGCTGATATATAATCAATATGAATTTACCTATATTTAAAGTCATGTATCTTACAACTATCTTGAATGTAGATAGGACTCCCACAAGGGTAGACTGAAGATCCTGATTAGGGCTTTAGGAAGGCTGCGGTGGATGCAAAAAGTACGATATCCTTAGCTGTGGAAATCATTTTCACCAATGGACGATTTCTGAATGAGATGAAAATGAAAAGCCAGCTAAATATCGTCTTTGCGATTTTAAAGCCTCCGATGAGTAAAAATTACATTTACGAGTAAATCGATAAAAACTGACTACTGAAAAAAATATAATGAAACCAATTCCAATAAAAAAATTTGGTAACAGCCTCATATTTTCCTGCTTTTTACATTGCTATTGTCAATTAAAAGAAAAAGTAGAGTCAATAAAATCAAAAATAAAAAACACGTCAGAGTTTTTCAACTAAAATGCCTTATCATCATCATTACTGCCGAAAGACCACTGCTGGACATGGGACCAGTCATCGGTACACCTAGAGGGATGCCATCTAACTTTGCATCTTCCGGTTCGAGGTCGCCACCCCAGAACTTTTCGACCTTGCAGTTTGGCAATTCTTCCGGCTATGTCAGTAACCGAGATTCTGCTGCGGTAATCTTATTTTCTGATTCAATCAACGCTAGGAAACTCCGAGCATAGCCCTCTCCTTTTGGGTGATTTTGAGCCTTCTGATGAGGCCCATTGTGAGCCACCACGTTTCGGTTCCGTATGTCATCACTGACAACACACACTGGTCATAGACTTTCGTCTTGAGACACTGTGGTATGTTAGACGATGAGATACTGCGCAACTGCCCGAACGCTGACCAACCGAGTCGGATTCGACGGTTGACCTCTTTCTTGAAGTTAAATTTAAAAAAAGCCTTTTTATTTCCTTAATAAAAGTCAATTTACAATGATATTACGATTAAAGAGCATGCAATTTATGTATTATTAAAATAGTATATTTATTATAATAGTATAATATACAACTAGTGAATAAAGGACGGATTTATAGCGAGGGCCATAGATGAATTCCGAGTAAGGGCACGACTGAATCACGACCGTAGTATTCATGATGATTAGAATGCATGCATGTGTTAGAATCCTGAGCGACTCGAGTGATTCATGGCCCTCTATATAAATCCGTTATATTCAAGAGTTGCATACTATAATTTATACCATGACTACGAGAAAAAGAAAGATTTAAGCGAAAATAGACATTTATTGAAAAAAAAGGAAGGTTAAATTAATTCAAATGACAGCAAAGAACACAAAACAATTTTTTTTGTTTTCGCACGGTTTGTGCATTTAGCCAGTGTAACGATTAGAAGTTCTAGTTCATTTAGATTTTAGTCCAATGTCCTAGATATGCCCCAGTAAAATAGCGGTAACTTTCGACAAGACAAAAGACAAAAGATATTTATTTTAACTGGGCCACCAAGCGGCACTTTTGAATGTCACAATTTAAATTTAAATGGAATACAAGTTGATTCTACCGTGCATTCGGAAAGTAGCTAGTTATGGAGAAGAATGCACAAGAATCTTTAAAGCTTCTACGACGTTTTGTCGACAACATGAACAAATTCATGTTCTACCGCTGTGTATTACTTGCCCATACTCTTGCACGTTCACTAATATTATTAGAATATTTTTTTTTACCCTATAAATTTTTAATAAATGCTTATCTCATATTATTATTGTGTTAATTTTTTCGCAAATGGTACGAAAAGTAGAGTATCTTCATCTGTGATAAAGATGTCTTAGTCTTGGGTGAACTTAAATCCCTCGCTACACTCAGGACTCGTCTTAAATCCCTCGTTTGGCTCGTGATTTAAGTTTTTAACACCCTCGCTACGCTCGGGACCGGAACCTCGAGTCCTTCGTTACGCTCGCGATTTAAATCGTCACCCGCGACCGAAGACACTGCTTTATCCCCTTGGATAATAATCTACTATTTATTCACTGTTTTCAGTGAATAAATAGTATGACCTAGGGAGTATAATAGTATACCTATGACCTAGGGAGCAAATAACTATTTTAAAGGCGAGAGTGTCTTTTTTGAATCCAGAGCGGATCGAAGGATACTAGAGTAGAATCACGAGCGTAGCGAGGGGTTCTAAACTAGAACCCTGAGTGCAGCGAGGGATTCAAATTACGTCACTCTAGCTGAAAATAGTGTTGCTCCCGAGTTGGACACTCTACTTTTTATCACCCTCTATGAGAAAATAAGTAAGTGCAACTTATGAACAAGAATTTTACGTTTATTTATTTACATAAAATTAAATACCATAAGACATAATAATTAGAGGCTAATGTTTATATTTGAACAATTATGGAAGTGCATCGTAACAATTTTATTAGTACCTACCATCCATTACAGTTGAAGATTTATTTACAGCTAATAAGCGAAGAGGTTTACAGAACACCTGGAAAATCTTCCAACCAAACGACGCGACGGGGAATTCAGATCACACTTTGCTGAATATGGTGACAACGGAAAATTAAGTTACCATAAAACTAGTAATACCGAGAGAAGTCGCACGTGCAATAAAATACATATAAGCACACGAAAATTACCAGGGTACAATTTAATAACAGGAGAAGTACTTCATAACCTATCAAGAAAGGGTCTGGTTAAATTAAAGACCCTTATCAATGCCGCACTAAGGCTTAAATATGTACCAAACTTAGAGAAGGTGGCTGAAGTAATAATGATAGCTAAGCCAGGTAAACCGGCTCACGAAACATCATCATATAGGCCTATTTCCTTGCTACCAATAATGTCCAAGCTATTTGAAAAGCTGTTACTCAGACGTATTAAACCTATAATAGATAACAAGAACATAATACCAGAACACCAATTTAGTTTTCGAGAAAAACACTCTACTATTGATCAAGTGCATAGGATCAAAAATGTAATAGAAAACGCTTTTGAAGACGATAAAGTATGTCTACTGTATTCCTAGACGTGGCGCAAGCGTTAGACAAAGGCCTTCTGCATAACTTGAAGAGCCTGTTACCGAAAGCAATTTGCAGATATTTTAGAGTCCTATGTTCTTAACAGAGTCTTTAAAAAAGACAAGAAGATGCCTTACTCAGTCCTGAAACAAATAAAAGCTGGCGTACCGCAAGGTGTTAGGTGCGGTCCTGTACCTACTATACACTTGTGATAATCCGGCATTAGAGCAAAACATGATTGGGACCTGTGCTGATGATACAGCCATAATGGCTGTAGTAAAGCCGTGCCGTAGTCCGTGCAAAGCAAGTTGTTGCTATACAAACAAGTCCTGATGGCAGTTTGGACTTATGGTATTCAGTTATGGGGCTGCATCAAACAGAGCAATAGATTAATTATACAACGATTCCAGAACAAAGTGCTAAGGGAAATTGTAAATGCATCTTGATACATACGAAATTAATGATGACCTCCATCGGGACCTAAAAGTTGAGTTTCTTCGAAAATGTGATGTGGACACATTTTTAGTAAAGACAATGTAATTGTTTAGGTTTTAATTTAGACCTACCTAACCTAGGACCATTTGTCCCAGACGGACATAATCGTCTACAATTTCGAGTGTAGTATCCGATCTTGATAAGAGTGTGTTTTGCGTTTGTAGACTACGAGAAAGCCTTCGATTCGATGAGACTCGGGGTGTACATTGGAGAGATACAATGGTGCCAAAAGACTACCGGTACATCGAGGTATTGATTTGTTTATATGAAAACGCCACAATGTCAGTCCTACTCCAGGACCAGACCTCGGCATCTATCCTTCTGCTGTGCAGTGCGACACAGGGTGATATCATTTTTCTAAAACTATTCAATGCTGCACTAGAGGATGTCTTCAAGACGAGTACATCTCATCATCATACGAGTTGTACTATTTTTTTATAACATTACAACAAGATAATGATCCAATTCCTAATTGAATCAAAAATGCCAGACAAAACATGTCGAAACAAGAAATACTAGCTCAGATTGAGATTTTGATGGTTACTTTCTGAAGTTTTAATTATTATTGCATATTAAATAATAAACAATTCACCCGAATATCTGCAAGTTCTGCATTTCTTATGCAAATTTCTGACTTAGCGAAATATCTTTTTTAACTAGCAGTTTTTAGCAGATTATTGAGACTTTTAACATTTAAGGTTTTGGTCATTTTGCGCTTATGACACTATTTGCCAAAACTAATGATATACCGCAAAAACTGGGACACCTATTGAGTCTTGCGTGTGTTCATGTGTGTACTTTACAGGAACTCTGACATGGACTCAATGTAAATTGCCATCAATATATTAAAAAGAAGATCAAGGATACTTACAAATGTCCCGTTATCATTGAGCAGGTCGCTGGCTATGACCCAGCAGGGTGGCTCGAAGTGCAGTCCGTTAGATGGTATCTCAAGCGGCAGCACCCCCACTGCGCCTATAGCCACCGAACCCAGCCATTCATCGCTGATCTTGTCAACGCGGAACTGCAACAAATAACCGTTTATGTGTAGATCTATATGTTGGATAGATCTATATTGTGTATTATGTGACAACACAGAGCTCGGAAACGCCTCAGTTACCGCTGCCAGTACCGTGTTAACATTTTTTTTAAATACAAAACGAAGTGTTTCAGTGAGCGCCACCGTCTACTCTTAAAAACTTTATAATTACTTTATTAGACAGTACTTTATAATTCTGGCAATGCCCGTGACTACACAGCACTTGTATGGATGCGAATATATTACTAGTAGGTACTGGCGTTACTCTAGTCGTGCGTGGCTATTTCGTGCTCTGTGTATGAACCTGATGCACAGCTTACTTTTGCTAGTTATTAACCAAAATAACAAACCATAAATTTGTTTGTTAAGGCGCCATAATAAATATTTTTAAAAAAGCCACAGCGGTTCAAAGGGAAGTTGATTATATATTGTTGAGTGTTGTTGTTGTGCACTAATCGTAACGATTAAACAAATTTATTGAAACCATAATTGCTCATTGTAAATGCGCATTTAATTATTAATTAACAATGCAAAAAAAAAAAAAAAATTGTAAAGTCAAGAGGCAAAGCTAAAGCGTTCACAATTTATTTGTAGAAGGAGGTTTAATGGGCTAGAACAGAAATAATAATAAAAATACATTGTACTAGAATAGCTAGTTTTCCTGTTCCTGTGTTAACAAACGTCAAATGGTTGGTTGTTTTGATCAATAGTGGAGGTGGATGGCATTTACTCGTAGATTTGGATGTTTTATTCCCTAAATAGCTTGAATATTATGTCATTGAAAGCCAATATTTTTCTTTTTGCTACAACTATCATTAAGCTTTACATTCATGCGGATAGTAGAGTTCATTCGTCTTGAATAATACTATTAGACCTAGACTTATAAATCACAGGCAACGAGAGAATGGTCTGTTTGGTTAAATTAAGTTTTTTTTCTTACCTACGTATAGTAGTAGTGTATAGTAGTGATTAATGATAACGTTACTACTAACGTTATCATTAATCACTACAAAACTGATCACAAAGGACGTATTTTTTGCTTAGACCCAAAACATTGAAGAAATGTTATATGAAATCTCATTGTTGCACAGTTTTTCATTAATGCACTGTTTTGTATTTTAATCTATACTAATATTATAAAACCGAAGAGTAGGCATGGTAGGCAGGCAAGGCAGGATAGGCTATGCAGGGTAGGCAGGATAGGCTAGGCAGGGTAGGCAGGGAATGCAGGGTAGGCAGGGGTGGCAGGATAGGCATGGGTGGCAGGGGTGGCAGGATAGGCAGGGTAGGCAGGATAGGCTAGGCAGGATGGGCAGAGTAGGCAGGGTAGGCAGGGTAGGTAGGTAGTGGTAGGAAGATAGGTAGCCAGTTGATGGGAGCGAAGCCGCGGGGGTCAGCTAGTTTAGATATAAATTTACCACAGAGGTTTAAAGTCTCCCATTAAGTTTAATAAAAAATGTATGCAGTAGATCAAAAAGATACTGGCTGAAAATAAAAATCGGCTGTATAAAACCAATTAGGTGAAAAAAAATGCCACGCATTTTGGACGATTGTAAAACTTTGATAGGTAGGTACTTCATATTTAAAAGTATAAAAAAATGGAAATAGATGAGAGGTAGATTGGTAGTTGAAAGAAATGAAGATCACGCACCTCGCTAAAGAGAGTAATTAATACACTCGTGTTAATTTAGTGCAACATAACACTCGTGCATCAATAACTCACTTTGCGCTCGATGCAACAATTTACTATTAAAGTAACCAGATGGATCATTAATATTCATAGATTGTCTTATTTTAGTATTATATACAGTGTGTCCACCTGTTAATAACTTTGACTGTGTGAATGGTTGACGGCCGAACTGCCTATTTTACGTTCAAAATTCGATGATTTTCAGCCTAATTTGAATAAATCACTTTTGATTTTGTCTAGATCAAAACTATTCGGTAAGTGAGTAAAAGTATGATTTGTTGCGTGATAACAACAATATTGCATTTGCAAACAAAAACATTTCGCATTATACTCTTATGCTTGCCAATGTTTCAAAATCGCTATAGTAATTTTCACTAATACTGACGTTTTGAAAGTAAATTTCGCTTATGAAAGAATAGCAATAGCGAATCTGGCGCTAGCTAGAAGCGGAGTAGGGATTTAGGTATGCATATCTAGAATTTCTTAGACATCAATTTTTACGTCTTGAGCACTTTAATCATGAAATAAATATTGATGTTTTTATATGTCGATAAATGAAACCAATTTACTGAAAAGGCTCAGCTACGCATTTAACTAACAAGGAAAGGTACCCAACTGTCCAAAACTAATAATTATATAACAATTTGCTTGAACAAAACTCTGTACAGAAGTTAGTGTTTAGTCACTTTTCAGTACTTTGGAGTACAATATCTCCAAATACGTTAAGATTGAGATTGGGCAGCTAAAAAAGAATACGTGTCTGTAACTTTAGGCTACTATCTAATATAATATATTAAAATAAATCAAATCGGAGCCGGACATTTGGGTACCTTTCCTTGGCAGAAATCAAGTTCTTTATACCTTTAATACCATTATATTTTCTTTTTAAATAAATTTTCTCAACTATCGCATTGGAGCAACTATTACTGCAATTCGCACCTGATAAAAGTATTTCGCTTCAGCTTAACATAAGCATAAAAATCGAACATTGTTTGCTTTGGTTTTTTGTAACTTACCCTGAAGTTATGTCCGCGACGCAGTGGCTGACTGATGACAGCAATTCCATCTTTATAGCCCTTCAGACGCGTCGCCACAGTGTCTGAAATAGAGGAACATAATAAGTGATCAGAATCAGAATATTTATTTGTAATCACATACCTACCTGAGTTACACAGGTAGGTATAGTTAGTAAATGTGTGAGATGTTTATATTTGATTATTATAAAATTAATATTATCTGCTGCCCGATTATCCAGAGAGCTGAACTTACGTATTGGAATTGGATGGAGTTGAGATAAGCAGCCTAAAGGGTTTTGACCCCATCAATCGACCAAATACATGCGAGATGAAAGACGCGATGTGGATTTCCGTCTAAATGATTGGTGTATTGATGGAGTCAAACCCCTTTGCCTTGCCGAATTCACTAACGCAATTAGACTACAGGGCAAATGATTGATTACTGGCTAATGTACGAACTCGCTAAAATTGACCAGTTTATAAAATCAGTGCTTATGTATGTAAGTACTAAAAAACAATTAGAAAGATATCACATTTACCTGAGCTGCACAGCTTTATGTTCTTGCCATGCAGGTTGTAGAATGTGTAGGGCAGTGGGATACGGCGCGGTATAGGCTTCACGATGGTGTGTTTTGATTCTGAGGATCCTGCGTCGGGGGGCTCGTCCGCGCTGGCACCATCCTCGCCAGCACTAGAGCTAGCTCCTGCACCCGAACCCGAAGCTTCGCCGGCGCCACCAGAGCCACTGGCACCGTCCGAAGCCGTAGAACTGGTTGGCTCAGCTGAAGTAGAAGCCACGGGTGCAGCGGCGGCGACAGAGCCTTTCTTCCCCTTCCCCTTCCCTTTGCTCTTGGCTTGCTCAGCAGCTTGAGCGCGGGCTTCAGCGCGGGCTTCAGCGCGAGCGGCGGTCGCAGCCTCATCCGCGGCTTGGGCAGCCATAGCCGCGAGCTTTGCATACTTCCCCTTCAGTTGCGGTGTCTTTCCCTTACGCCCCATCGTGTCTGCCTCAGCCTCAGCGGATGCGTCCCCTTCCGTAACTATTTCGTCGGGCTCCGGAGAGTTTTCGCTGGAGAACTCTTCGTCGTCCACCGAGCGCTGGGCAGTCCGTGGGTCACTCACTGCACTCACTAAATTCGTGGAGTTGCCAAACACTTCGTCTGTATTGTCCATGCAACCGTGACTCGAGAAGTTGTGTGGCGGAACTAGATGCTTCGGGTAGTCATCGCTATCGTTGGGAACTGAAATAATACAAGTTTTCTCTATAATATCTGATCAACTTACACACTTATAGGGGATGAGAAAAATTAGGAAAAAATTTAGTACTGAAATTCTATCACTACTCAATACTTATTGATTAGTGAGTACTTACAGGTCTAGCGCCTAAATGTGTCAGTTCCTGAGGTACGGGAGGTGTGTGTTTACGAAACGTCAAACGACGCGTAACTTCAGTTGGGCGTCAGGCTTGCTGTCGTCAACACGTGTTAATTGGACAGGTCGCTTCAAGTAAAGCGCACGCAGTATTCGCAACCAAAGATGAGTCCTCCAATAAGGTCTCAAACTAAACAAGTTGTTTATAAAGTGTACGAATATTTTAAAACAAAAAAATTAGATCTCAATTCTGCTGAGTTTAAAGATGACATTAATATACATAAATAATAATAAAAAAAAAAATATTATATAGCCACATACGTTATTTATTTATTTACTATTTTTTTTTTAGTACTTATCAATAAGCTTGAAGAAAACTGCGAGACTCGATTCCTGAACTACCTATTTATAATATTTACCTATAAATTTGTACCCTTGGTAGGCGAGTCCGACTCGCACTTGTCCGGTTTTTTTGTTTTTATTGTCACACGCCGAAATATTAAAGAAAATAAATAAATAAAAATAAAAGCACAAATAATATCATAAGCATATCGTAAGAGATATCTGCATTAAAATATATCACGTGTAAAGCGAGACAGTTAGGATACGTCACTTGTCACCCCTCCCGTACCGCTCCCATACCTCAAGAACTGACACAGTTAGGCGCTAGACCTGTAGTGAGTAGTACTTAAAGTATATAGTACTCCTCCGACATTGGACGGAGGAGTATTATGAGAATGATTTTGAATGAATATGAAACTCTTGAATTTGTAATTTGTTCTTGGCCAGTTAATTAAAAGACCAGCTTTTGACGCATCACATGCGCGACTATTGATCTTAGTTGCACAGATCACGCAGTGTTATTGGGCTTACTAGCAGCCTCGTGCTCCCTATTACATAGGCCTAAATTAACAGGCAAAAAGTTGGTGTAATATTATGTACCTACATGGCAAAAAACAATAACTAAAAAAAAAAGCATAAGGGCTTGAAGGGCTACTGCGCAGTGAAATGGACTGTGCGGTGACTGAGGCCCAGCCATGGACAAATAACCGCCTTAGCTCAGTCATTTGTAGTAAAAATACAAACGATCCGAACCCGCGCGCTAAGATGCCAAGTGAAGACACTTATTGGCAACAAGATAAAGTTAAAATTTGTAACGTTGTACTCGGCTGCTAACGCATCTGAATCCGAGTAGAAAAAAATAGGAAATAAAAAGTACCTAATTGCGCTTGCAGCTGATGTTTTTAACTGGCAATACTGCAATGAGTAATTAAATACTGTCGCAGACTCCGCGCACGGAACTGTTTATGTTGAATGTTGGTAGTTGACTTCCCTCTCAATAGGTATGACTGACGCTCGCGGACTTCCTGCGGTTCGAGAACGGTCAGTCAGTCTCGACCGGCGTTCACTTGACACTACGCAGCAGAGAGTGACAGTGTCGGAATAGGCTAATCATACCTCTGCCACCTTCTTATAGTCACGTAGAAAGAAATATTTCTTGCATTACCTGCACATTACCGTGGACAATAGAAAATTAATTAATCTCAGTGTAACCCCAAATTGGGTGAGTGTTGCAAAACCTATATTATCTAGATATAAGTGATCATTGCATGACTTGCTAAAATTTCGCTATTCGTAAATTTTGTAATAATACCTACTTCAGACACTTGAATCTTGAACCGTTGATTCACATAAATTGCGCTGGTGTATCAACGGTGATTGTTAATTTAAACACCATATTTTAACTTTTATGTTTTCACCGAATGACCGTAACATAGGTGTAACGGGTCATGACGGTTAAATAATCTTCATCCTTTCATCTATTATTTTCCTTGTTCAAGTAGTATTGGTGAGTGGTAGTAAGTCAATGGAAGTAATTGTTTTGTAAAATTCTGTTAATCATTATTGTTATAATTTTTCCATCTACCTCACATCACTAGATGTTATCATTTTATAACTCATCATGCTTTTAAATTGTACCACGCTGCTTAGACTGCTTCATCTTGATGGCTAATTGATGCTAGATCACCGCTTTCCACCGTAGATTCCATGTTCGACGGTTGTCAGGATGTTGCAGTCAGTGGTACGAATTCGGTCATTTTCTAAAATGCCTAATTCGGGATATTCCAGGGTTCTTCTATACCGGACAATCCTCCGTGTTGCTACAAGGGCTGAGGCTGGACTACCCTACGTGCTACCCTCCGATACGAAGATCGACCTACCTACCTGGCTGCCACCAGTCACCTACGTTCTGGAACTACAGGATAGTGGTTTTCTTTCGGCGGTCTAGAACCTAACACGCGCTCGATATCGAGAACTCACACCAGTCTCTTGCTGGGTTTCTATTTTTTATTTTATATAATATTTTTTTAAATAAATTTTTGTATCTACCCTCTCTTCGAGAGTTTAATTTACCTGCCTGGCCCCTAACCGTTACAAATTTGCTTTAGTTTGTACTTACTTGTTTGTTGATTCAGTCCAGTCCCCTGGGCGAGAGCTTGAATCTTCGTGACGTGACCGTATATCTCAATGACCACGTACACTTTCTGTTTAAACAAATAGAAACTTAACGATCAGATTGTGTTCAATTCACACGTAGTGGGAACTAACGAGAAATTTACCTTTTTGGAATTTAGTGATTCTGATAACAATACGGATGTAATATTTGATACTTAGATGTTAAAACAAATGGGGTGGACTAAAGTCGAGCGAAAAACGTAAATTTCTCTTTAATTCCATAGCATTATAAATGTTTGTTAATGAATTTGAGTACCTAGAACTTTAATAAAAGGCAAATTATAAAAGTATTATATGTAAGCGTTTACTATAAAAAGCGGCATGCTCCTTTTACAGGAGGATACAGGGGTTATAAACCATGCAATTCGGTTACACAAAATAAAATGATACTAAGATTACAGTCGCAATCATCACGATGATCAGAAGAAGTGAATACTTTCGTAAAATATAATTATACAAGCCTCAACAGCGGGCATATAATATATTTTACTAAATTATTACAACTTCCTCCTTGATTTTTGTCTGTATCGATCATACAACATTAAAGAGATGCGAGACTGATAGACACCGCTATTTAAATTGAAGACATAATGGCGTTATAATTTCGTTACCGTATCTTCAATTTTAACAGCGAAACAGAACCGAGTCCCAGATTCTTATAATGTGTACAAACCGCATTAAGCATTCATACAGCTTTGCTATATGAAGAAGAAATTATTTTTTTAAATAGCTTGATGAATTTTGATCCTTATTGCCAATTAATACGACTTATGTTGAGTCTGTATATGGGTGAAGCTACCGCCGGTTCGGAAGATGATTCAAGGTCTACTGGAGAGAACCGGCACCTCCAATAGAAACTAACAGCCTTATTTATAAAAACTTTATAACCATACCACACTCATCGGCACAATTGACCGTTCAAAGCCACTTGTTTGTTACTTTATAAATTTTTGAGTAGGCACTCGAGCTTATTTTTTTTTTTTTTTATGTTTTTATAGCGAAAGAAATGCTAAATACCGACTTAAAACTTTAAACAGATAAGTATGAGGGTAAATATGGATAAAGTCATTTTTTGTGCTATCCTGAGTTTTAGTCGCGTCGGCATGAATACTGTTTATTTGCTCTGAAAGTAAACTAGTGCTTGTTCGAAGTTTTAGGCATTATAATTAATGGTGGACGGTTAATTGTGCCGATGAGTGTAATTAGTTTGAGCACTGATTAGTAGATTTTTATTTAAGTACTCGATAGGTAACTTGAATTTAGATTCTACTAATCACTATTTAATCTAACCTTTTGGTATAATAATATTTTTTTATAATTAAGGTCCTAATTTCTCAATACAGTTATACCCCGACTTACATGCATTGGCTGAGCCCCGCCCAACTGTCACTTCTGCGGTCCTTGTGTCGTTTCTTCGCATCCAATACATGACCTATCTATCCTATTCCTAACCTTTGTTATATAGTCATATTTTCGGGGCATGACTGTAGGTATGACATAATTCTTGCCCAACATATCGTCGATATAATATATTCAAATCATAATAAATATAATAAAAAAAGAATATACCTAAATATAATACCTATGTAAGAATTATTATTTTATGAAAATATTTACATAAAATACTGTGTGTGTTGAAAATTCCTAAAACATATTCTTTTCCTAAAACTGGGCCTAGTATAATCCTGTTTTAAATAAGTGCATATTGCAATTATTTTCATTTCAGACCTGTGCTTATGTAACAGCAAATAGTGCCTCAATGCAGTTCTGACTTAACCAAACCTGATTATTTACGTAATTCAGGCTGATCCGGTCACGGTCATCTAGCGAATACAATCCGGAGTGATAATGAATCCACAATTGGATTAATTCCGCACACAAACTACATTAAAGGTAGTTTCGCAGACCACATTGGTCATAATACAGCTCGCTAACTACGTAGCAAGTCTGACCTTAATACTTTGAGCGTGGAATATGTTATGTACTTGTCGGATAGACGGATATGATCGTAGCACGCTATCCACACATTATAAAACGGAGCATCAGCACCATAACTTTTTAATCTAGACTTGACGTTCGATTTTGACCTTTGAACTTGACCTTGCCTAGATGACATTTCGTGCTGTGCGCTTCTATGGCACCTAGATATGATTAAATTTATAATAAATAGCAATGAGCTTCAAATAAATTAATATTTTCTAATCATATGATAAATTTGCTCGCTATGGCTTTGCGGCAAGCTTAAATGACATGAGTTTTGAGCGAACTATTTATTAAAAATGGAATCCAATCGATTTGATTCAGTGCAAGTAATGAATGAGGTGATTAGATTGATAGCTATAAGATTATATTATGTATCGTTCTAATTTAGCTGATCAAGCGTGACAAAAATGAAGCTACTAATTTTATTTATTTAAAACGACATTATTATTATTGCTACGTAGGAGTGGCCAATTTTTTACTTTTCTGTGGCATTCCTTCATAAAAGATATTTAATTTATACTTAAGCATTTTCGGCAGTCAAGCAGCTGGATACGGGACAAACCATGATATTGTAATGACAGTTGGTTTAAGCGCTGCATACGAACTTTTTGCTAATTCTATGTTTAAATTGAATTATTTTTGAATTAGCATCTTCGTTCTTTTTGAGCGTGTAAACTATACTGTATAGAGTATGAATGGATGGATTGGTAGTGTCATGGTATAGCCCCGTAGCGGCAGGGCGGCAAGCATATAGCGTACAAGCACTAGGATGGTATAAGCGAGCAATGCGATTGCAAACCACCGAAAAAGCCTCAGTCACCTGTATCGCTGATGGCGAACTATCCTGCATCAATTTACACCTATGCTTTTTTAAGGGATCCGATAAAATTGTATTCAGATCTGTTTTAATAATAATTCGTGTTAGTATCACTGCAGAACTGATGTTCATAGTGTGCTGCTATTGAAGTCTTGTAAGTTATTTCGTTTAGTGACAGGGCATTTTGTAGCACTGTACTGGTCTCATTTTAGGCTGTTCACTCGGAACATGAAAATAGCTCAATCTCAGCTGCGGGTCCTACAATATTGCCTTGCAAAAAAGCTCGTGTACTTGCCAAGACGCTGGTTTATGACATTCGCTCTGCTAAAGATCAAATTCTTATGCAAGATTATCAATTTGGAAAAATTTAGCGGACACGAGGGAAGTTTCACAACAAATCAGTTTATTGATCGCGTGTCATCTCCCACGTGACTCGCTTGTTGCCCTTTGGGCTTAACAAAGAATCCTTACAACCATTGAAAACCCGCTAGCGGAAAATTGGCCAATTAATATTGGCAATTACGCCTCGCTTCTCGTGCTTGAGGTCGTGGATTCAAATCCGGGCAAATACCAATGTGACTTTTTCAAATTCATATGCACTTTTAAGTTTACCTAGGACATCACAGGCAACGGTGATGGAAAACCGTGAGGAAACCTGGACTAATAAAGTTGATAAAAGTCTGAAATATCCAAGTCTCGAGAGGAAACCTGGACTTACATAGTTGATGAAAGTAGGCAACGGTGATGGAAAACCGTGAGGAAACCTAGACTTACATAGTTGATGAAAGTAGGCAACGGAGATGGAAAACCGTGAGGAAACCTGGACTTATATAGTTGATGAAAGTAGGCAACGGTGATGGAAAACAATGAGGAAACCTGGACTTATAAAGTTGATGAAAGTAGGCAACGGTGATGGAAAACCGTGAGGAAACCTGGACTTATAAAGTTGATAAAAGTCTGAAATATCCAACCTGGACTTATATAGTTAATGAAAGTAGGCAACGGTGATGGAAAACCGTAAGGGAACCTGGACTTAAAAAGTTGATGTAAGTCTGAAATAGCCAAGTCTCGTGAGGAAACCTGGACTTATATAGTTGATGAAAGTCTGAAACAGCCAAGTCTCGTGAGGAAACCTGGACTTATAAAGTTGATAAAAGTCTGAAATATCCAACCTGGACTTATATAGTTAATGAAAGTAGGCAACGGTGATGGAAAACCGTAAGGGAACCTGGACTTAAAAAGTTGATGTAAGTCTGAAATAGCCAAGTCTCGTGAGGAAACCTGGACTTATATAGTTGATGAAAGTCTGAAATATCCATGTCTCGTGAGGAAACCTGGACTTATATAGTTGATAAAAGTCTGAAACAGCCAAGTCTCGTGAGGAAACCTGGACTTATATAGTTGATGAAAGTCTGAAATAGCCAAGTCAGATGCCTGTGGGGTTTCCAGAGGCAGCTTAATTAACTCTGACACCAGGGGTGGCCACATCCTCACACGACAAGAAGAAGACAGGAACAATAATTTCCATAAAAACGGATCCAAGTACTTTTATGTTTCGCTTTATAAACATCTGTTACATATTTCAAGCTATTTTAAAAACATTGTTAGTAAGAATTATAAAGTAAGATCGGACTGATCATCATGTTCTGTTTTTGCCGTGATCTGTCGAATAATACATAGGTATAAAATATAGAAATACATAAAACAAATATATTGTTTGTACATAAAATACATATAAAACGATTTTATTTTTTATCTCGTCTTCATTTATTTTAATTTAAGCTTGTTCTGCAAGCAAGTTTTAAGCTTGTTTAGCAAGTTAACTAAAATATATTTGCTACCTAACTACGATCGTTCACCTTTTTCGTAAAGATATTGTTGTCGAGTGTGTCGTGTCTTCTTCCGTTCAAACCTACATCCATTGACACAACGATTTAACTTAGTACCACGGCAAAAATAAAACAAGTGCCCAGTGTTGAAGAAGGTTAGCTTGTTGAGTCTCAGGCCAGGTTGAATGTCAGTAATCGCGGAGTGTTTGCAAAGCTGCCACAGCTAGACTCGGGACGGTGGCGTGGTCGGCGCACGGCACATCCCGGGTCTAGGTGTCCGGGCTGGTTATCCCGCCACCCGTCGGTCGCCAGGCGCCTCGTTGGTATTTGCAGGGTGCACCACGTGCAGGTGAGGTTGGCTTTCGGACAGATTCCTTTACACCCCTCAGTTGTTTTACTTGACTTCAAACATTTATTTCGATTAAACATTTCAAATACATTTCATAAGTGATTAAATTGATTGAATAAATTTTAAAATTTCAAAGACAACAACTACTATTCTACAAAGCGGATACAATGTCAAGTATTACATAATTTCTAGAGCTCAAACTGTCACCCAACCGTAGGCCTTATGGGTTACATAACAGGAGAAACGAGCATTCCCGTCTTATAAATACTAACATCGGGAACTTTCTCGAAAGCCGTGTCGAGCGGTTCTGAGTTGTAGTAGACGATAACGCGCGAGTCGCTGACTTTCTTGAGACCGATCCTGTCTCCGGGACGCAGCCACTCGAACGACGGAACGAACGAGACCATCTCCTGTTTCCGTGTGCCAGTCTGCGAATACTTCATGTACCGCCCTGAAAAATAATATAAACATGTTCGAAATATGATACTTACAGCAGAATAAATAGTGAAGAGAGTCCTGCGCGAGAAATATGTGTGGGACCATACTTACGACTCCAAAGCCACGGCGCAAATCAAGTCGTGTCACGATGAATTTTGTCGTGGGATTGGGGAAGATAAAGCTGCGACACAGTTCAGTAAAAAAATACAATAAGTATTGTGAACGGATCAGTACATAACCGAAGTTGGCTTCGCGACCTCCTACTACTTTCAGGCGTTAATTTTCTTAAGAGGAAAAGCGGTCGCAGACATCCGACTGAATTTCCTTAGTAAAACGTCATAATTCGAGGTTTGGCTCTCGCCTATTTCCTCCTCCAATATTGGCCCAATTTATAAGATAAACTGAAAAATAAAGATATATACTGTGCCCCTGTTTTCCTTTTTGATGATACATTATCTTTAGAAGCACTAGAACCCTCAGAAGATGCTCAACAGAGGCCTAGAGTGTACAAATTTGTCAACTAAAAATGAAAGCATTTTCCTCTTAACAGCTTTCGTTTCATTGAAACCAGACAGCGGCTAAAGAAACCCTATATTTATACCTAATCCTATATTTCACAGCACACACGTCACAAACACTTTAACATATTGTAATGTGTTACCATCTATGTACGCCGTGAAATGCGGCAGGCAGGCGACGCTGGGAGGCAAACTGCGGTTCACGTGGGCATTCAGAATGTTGATGTCCGTTATCCCTATGCGGAAGCTGCCGGCGTAAGACGTTTTACAATCGATGATCTTTATCTGTCAAACGATTTATTATTAGGTATTTAATTTTAAGAACATATTATTAGATAGATGTACTTATAAAATGTATTTAGCTTGGTGTCAAGTTGAGTTGAACTTAGGGCCGATTGCACGAATTAAATACAACTAAGGATAAACTATTTTTATTAAACGTTGCACACTTGGATTTTTTCCTGAACTCACCCAAAGTTCATAAACATTAAAATCACACACAAACAGTCAGACCCGAAGCAACTATCTGTAGGCTGTACAAATATTTGGTCCGTACAGGAATCGAACCCGTGGCACGCAGCGTAGCAGCCAATCGCTTAGCAAATGCTCAAACTCATGTTTTTTTTTCATATCATAGGTTCGGTCTGAAATTAAGTTGTTAAGTGTTTTGTAGGTCATTTTGACCTCTTCCTTGCTGATGCTACAATACCTCAAATAGCTCCCCCATGGCGAGATGTGCCGAGCTGAACACGAGTGCCGCCATCGGGTCAGCCGTCAAACGACGCGCGACGGTGTAGTCGTGCATCAAGCAGACATTGTCTCCGGCGTATTCAGAGAAACTCCTACAAAATAACAAAATCGTTACCCTTCTTTTTCTTGCGAAGTTTATAAAAATAAGTCTATAACGGTCATTGGGCATCTTAGTATGGAAACCATACCCATGGTGTACACAAACGAAATATAGCAGAATGTATAGATGTATGGCTTTTATTTACTACTAGCTTCCGCCCGCGGCTTCGCCCGCGTTCAAAGTGCAAAAAATAGAGGTCAATCTAAAGATTATCTAAAATTTCAGTAAAATCGGTCCAGCCGTTTCGGAGTCTATAAGGATCATCATACATACTTTCTCTTTTATATATATATCGGAGGAAGGTAAATGATTAATAGTTGGGAACGAACAAATATCGCTTGTAAACTTATTAATTCAGTTTTGTTTAATTGGCAACATTTAGCTTCTGATTCAAATTTCAATTAGATTTTATTCGGTTGGTAACACTTAGTTTTCTCCAGTGTCCAATGCTAGGGAAGGATTTGAATCCTAGAGCAAAGTGACACGTGACAGTGACAGACAATTTTGGAGGGAATCGCGAAGGCGCGGGTTGGACGGGTGTGGAGACTTAAAAAGAATTGGAGATCGTATCGCGATTAAGTGTGATGAGTGGCATTATTGGTGCCGGTGGAGTTACGTCTAAAAGTCAACATGGCGCGTCAACTTGCTACTAGAATTGGACAATGGAATATCTCTAAAACGGCATAAGTTACCTGCCTCGTGCATGCATAACCCACGATAAGCCCACAAGTACGAGGGTATATGGAAGGAAGCCCTCGTGTTTCCGACATCAGAAGTTTGAACCAATGCACGCACAAGGCGATGATGGATCAAATGAGACAAGTAATGGCTGGCGCGCAACAAAATGGCATGGAAGTACCTACCTAATGGAGATGTTTTGCAACTCGCCGGCTACTAGAGACAGGAATATCATGTTGCCCGAATTCAACCGAATAGTGTGGCCTGTCCTAGAAAATATGCGAAGTCGGGTTGCAGATAATGTTAATGATGACATGGATGCCCAATCCTGACTAGATACCTACTGGGCAAACGCAACTGTGGTGTACAGATGTACAGGGAAGTATAAACTTGAGTATTCTGACAATAATTAGTACCTATCTAATGCCTTGTGAAGTTTAGCCACAATACCTATTGTTTTTCTTGGTATAAAGTGGCTAAAATTTAAAATAAATTTCTATTTTCGTTATAATGCTAAAAGAAACTTAGCCAGTTTCATACTGTCAGTGGAACTCGCATGAGAATAAGACGACTTGTGTAAATACAGTGCAAGAGAGCAAACATCCTTAAGCTACAACTTGATTCAACAAAACATTATGCTTGTGTGAAAACTTGCTCATAGACATGAATTTTTCAGGCATTCATACAATATGCAACAAATAGCATGGACGTCTGAGCCCTTCAACATGGCTGCTGTGGATACCACAAGACCTGTTGTGACCAGCTGTGTGTGGTGATACAAGTGCGGAGCTCAGGTTCCATTTCAAAAGGCAACACATAACCCGCAGCCTACAGCGCTATGAAAGAGGAAATTTAGTGGTGTTATACATGCCACTGCGGTGATCAATCCATTTAAAATTTTCTGGTAGCATCTAGGAGTCTGGACTTGTGCAGGTGAGCATGTTCGGCACTGCTGCCTGACCCATCCGGGAGTACAGGCTTAAGGTATGTTACTTTGATTGATCTGCATTCAACAATTGCTGCATCTGCATTCAGCTGTACATTTTTGTGGCAGCTGAAGTATGTATTGGGTTTGGATTTACCGAAGTTTTACAATTAATTCTTGAATTCATTGCAATCTATAACTATTGCATTATTTTGTTTCATGGAAATGTGTCATGTAAGTTACAAAAAAAAAGAGTAAAAAAAAAAAAAAAAAAAATTCAAACAGAGCTATCTGTGTTATGGTGTTGATACTGTATGTTTCTTTCAATAATCATCGAAAGATTCGGGTCCCCATTAGCTGTAATATGCTGCTTGAAATAACTTATTGAATAGGTGCATGAATTTTTTTATGATCAATTAAAAAATGAACAAATCATTTTTACATGGACAGAATGAGAAGTCAGTCCATGTCACGCCATCTATTGATATCCTTGCTTTGTTCGAGCTTTGAAATATTTTGTTTCATCAAGTATTTAATCTTTTTTTAATCACCAACAAAATAAACAACAAAACGATTTTTGCAATTTTATGTTTCTAATGTACTCGGAGCATTGGAACGTGGGGACGAAACGCAAAGAAATGAGATTTCATTACATTATTATGTTGTTAGAACAATTAACGTAGTTTTATTTTCTCTATGAGAACATTGTACACGGTTTTGTGACCACTAGTGCTGTCATAAGCATAAACACAGATAAATAGGTTGTTAGTTTACTGACAATCGAGAAGTAAAGATATTCAATCCGTATTTTTTTTTTTATATATATTTGAACACTAGGAATTTTAGCCATGCATTTTTTATTAATAGGTGTCACTTCAGATTTACCGTAAATATTACTACCACTGAGTTTGTTGTTGATTTGATCTCCAAGGGAATTTGTGAATATGCTATTCCTTGGAAACAACATACTTTCTAACTGTTCGCGTTGGTATTTTCAATACAAGTTTGAATCCAGTTACGGAACGCAAAAAGAAAAATCGTAATAATAGTCGATCTTTAGCATCTTTGGCCGATTGGGGTTGTTTTTACAACTAAATTAAAGTATCAGGTATAAGGGAACAATATTTATTTTGTTTACGTTGAATTCACTTATGTTTGTGATATACATTCAATTATTTTTAAATGATATTTTGGTTCATATCAAAACAGAAAAATCGTATCTCGATTTTCTAGGGTGAAATATCGGTTCGCTGGATCAATTGAGTACTGGATATCGATTGAAAAAACGTTTATTTATTTTTTTGTCCTTAAAATCGATTTGTCGATTAATCGATAACAGAACGTCATCCCTTGCTCATCTCTATAAGACATAAAGACAGTGAAAAGTAAGTGTCAATATTCGAAAAAGTTTGAGGATACAAAACAAATAACTTTGATATGATTTTTAACTTAAAAGTTACTAGATAAAGACTAGATTATTAATAAATCGTTACAAGGTGTGAGTCACTGTGAGGATTAGACTTTTAAATTGCATTGTTGCAAAGACATGCAATAACTTTCAGTTAAGAGCTATGTGATCAAGTTTATTTCAAACCGGTGTTAAAGTTTAGTGAAATAGTTTTTTGTTCGTCTCGATTTGCAATCTTACAACTTGCAAACATCACGAGGACTAACGTTACTATAGCCTAGATAGTTGGCGTTTAGTTTTGTTGCTACCAACGGTTGAATAAAGGTAAAGTTAATGTCTGTAGTTGTTATATATCCCATTGTAGAGAACTAATCAACTGATAACATGTCATTCTAATGATACCTACAAATAAAAATGATTTAAACTGACTACGGTGAATGACAAGTGCAACTAGACATTTAGATGGTGTCGAGAAGACGTGTTCAGGTATTATGAGATACTCAAGAGCCAATAACTGTTCCAAGTTGTGGCTGAGGATGAGATAGATGTTCAATTGGCAACATTTTAATTCACATAGAACAGTTTCTCAGTTTCGTGGGTCAGAGAGATGACGGAGTCAAGAGTTTATTCGGCGTTTAAGTTGAAAGTGCATTCTGTGTAGCAAATGTATTTGCTAAGTTATTGTGAATTGTAGACCACGGATGGGATACTTGGGTTCTATTTGATGTACTTGGTACATGGGTTTTTGTTTTTTTGGAGGAAACTAAGAATGGTTTCCTTGTTCTGTGTTGTTCAACGATGCTTGGCCTCGGTAATCTTGAACATTGTTCAAAAATTTTAATAATTGTATCATCTCTTTAAATAAAGGTGTGTATTTGTGAATTGTGTGGTGTCATGTAGGAAGTCTAGTACCTACCTAACTTGAATAATAAGTTTGGAATTTGAAGTATACTGTCAGTAATGGCTGTGCTAACTTGTTGAATAGTTGAATAGTCTGTGCTGGTCATTGTGAACATACCTAACGTTATTCTGTGTTATTTCATTCAAGTTGGTTAAGATAATGTTAACACAGATGTAAAGTCGGTGATGTGCGGTGCATGATTTAATTTTTAGTTTGCAAAGTTGGTAATGTTTGGTGTTGTAAGTTATTATACCTATCGTACTGAGAGTTTGGTATGAAATCATGAACATAGAATAGAGTTTTTGAGTATGCTTTTGGCTGTGTATGAAATCATGAACATAGAATAGAGTTCTTGAGTATGCTTTTGGCTGTGTATGAAATCCTGAATGTGAGGTTGCCGTTGTATTCAGAATAAAGATTGATACTGAGAGTAAAGATTGAAATAACAAATTTCATTTTGGTTTAAAGGTGCTGTTTGGAAGTGAAATGGAATTCTGAATGGTGGCAATTATGTGTTGAATTAAAGGCTTTGTTTGGTTCATGATGAGTTTGAGAAAATCTGAAAGATTAAGTACCCATTGACGTAACTGAATGTAATATGTTGAAGACTGGTTCAAATCAATCTAGCAATGGTGAGGTCGTGTGCATGGTCAAAGGACTGACTGTGCGGTGAAGAGTAGTCACTGCGGTGACTACTGTAGCCTTAGATGGGCTGGTGAGTGGTCAGAGATGACTGCTGTAGCCTAAAATGGGCTGGTGAGTGGTCAGAGATGACTGCTGTAGCCTTAGATGGGCTGGTGAGTGGTCAGAAATGACTGCTGTAGCCTTAGATGGGCTGGTGAGTGGTCAGAGATGACTGCTGTAGCCTAAAGTAGGCTGGTGAGTGGTCAAAAGATGACTGCTGTAACCGAGATGGGTTACGAGGCCTGGTCAGGATGACTATGGTTGCAGGATGGTCACAGGGTTGACCATCAGGAGGCACAGCAATTGCTGTGGGACCAAGAAACATTGCTGGATATGTATGGGGGGGAGCCTAGTCCCTCTGGGGCTTCGGTGACCTGTTGTTTAATGTATGTAGCATGGGTATCTGGCAGTCTTGTTGCTTCGAGAGGACCGGTTGTCTGGGGGAGCCTGGTCCCTCTGGGGCTTTGGTGACCTGTTGTCTGGGGGGAGCCTAGTCTCTCTGGGGCTTTGGTGACCTGTTGTGTGTCTGGGGGAGCCTGGTCCCTCTGGGGCCTCGGTGACCCGTTGTTTGGTGTATGTGGCATGGTATGTTGTGTTGGGTGTTTGAGTGGTTTCTGGCACACTTAGTGCTTCGAGACCGATTTGACGTCTGTTGGGAACCTGGTACCTCTGGTGCTTCGGTAACCGTTTAGAATGTGTTAGTGTTAATATGGTTGTCTAAACGGTGAGGTGTCTGTTTCGAGAGTACGACGATGGTTGTGTACGCTGTACGGTGTGGAGACCTAGATTTACATGGAGAAAACAAATGAACAGTGTGAAAGCTATGAGAATTATGTTTTCATGAGTAAAGAAGTACTTGATTTTTGTTGTAGGCTGGTAATATAAGGTGTTGATTGAAGGTTTCACGTGGAAGATGTCACGACAACGTAATTTTTTTTTTATTTGGTCAGGAGCGGCCGAACTTGACCTATTAGGTACTCAATTTTTTTTTAATGTTCTCTTGGTTTTTGTTTTTTTATCACAATTGAGTAACGATGTTGTTCATCGCTCTACATCAAACGTGGGACCGTTTGAATGTCAAGATGGCCGTATCGGAGGAAGGTAAATGATTAATAGTTGGGAACGAACAAATATCGCTTGTAAACTTATTAATTCAGTTTTGTTTAATTGGCAACATTTAGCTTCTGATTCAAATTTCAATTAGATTTTATTCGGTTGGTAACACTTAGTTTTCTCCAGTGTCCAATGCTAGGGAAGGATTTGAATCCTAGAGCAAAGTGACACGTGACAGTGACAGACAATTTTGGAGGGAATCGCGAAGGCGCGGGTTGGACGGGTGTGGAGACTTAAAAAGAATTGGAGATCGTATCGCGATTAAGTGTGATGAGTGGCATTATTGGTGCCGGTGGAGTTACGTCTAAAAGTCAACATGGCGCGTCAACTTGCTACTAGAATTGGACAATGGAATATCTCTAAAACGGCATAAGTTACCTGCCTCGTGCATGCATAACCCACGATAAGCCCACAAGTACGAGGGTATATGGAAGGAAGCCCTCGTGTTTCCGACATATATATCGGAGGAAGGTATAATTGTGATTAATAAACAGGAACAAAGAAATATCGCTTGTAAACTTATTAATTTAGTTTTGATGCATTGGCAACATTTTGATACTGATTCAAGTTTCAATTCGATTTTATTCAATTGGCAACACTTAATTTTCTCCAATGTCCAATGCTAGGGAAGGATTTTAATCCTAGAGGAAGGTGACACACAATTTTGGAGGGAGACGCGAAGGTGTGGACTTGACTTGAGTAGAGAGAACTGGAGCGGGACGTATCGCGATTAAGTGTGATAAGTGGCATTATTGGTGCCGGTGGAGTTGCATCTAAAAGTATCAGGCTAGTGAAAGTGATTACAAATTGGCGCGTCAACTTGGTACTAGAATTGGACAATGGAATATCTCTAAAACGGCATAAGTTACCCGCCTTGCGTACGCATTACCCACGATAAGACAAGATCGAGGGTATATTGAAGGAAGTCCTCCTGTTTGCGATATATATTTACTATTATTATGTCATTAATCACTTTAATGTGAGTCACAGGAATGTAGATAAATTTTAAAATGTCATATACAGGGTGAGTTTTCAAGTGGGCCAAATCCAAAACTATGAAGAAAACCTTCAAACACTGCAAAGAGTCTCGGGACCGTTTTGATGAAACTAAAACCGCATAGTGGTATTTTTTAAATTTCAATTTTCTTAGCCAGGAATCAAACTCGTTGACCCCGTGGTAAGGCTGGTACCTGGTGGCTAGTAGATACGCCTGCCAAATTATGCTGTAGTATATGTAGATATCATTTGTAGGCCTTAAGAGGAAATGCGGGCATAGAGCTCCGACTGAATTTCCTTAGTAAAAAGTCAATTCGAGGTTTGGCTCTCCCCTATTTTCTCCTCCAGTATTGGACAAATTTCAAAGATATACCATAAATTAAATAAAAAAGATAATTTGTGTGCTTCTGTTTTTTTTTTCATTTATTGTTGTCAAATTTGTACACTGGTCCTCTGTTCACTGCGCAATTTATAAAAAATTTGAGGTTTCTAGTGTTTCTAAAGAAAATCTATCATCAAAAAGGAATAGATAGGGGCACAGTATATATTTTCTTTTTCAGTTTATAAAACAAAAAGTTTTTAAATTGGTCCAATATTTGACGAGGAAATAGGCGAGGGCCACATCCCGAATTATGACTTTTACTCAGGATATTCAGTCGGATGTTTGCGACCGCATTTCCTCTTTAAGAGATTATGTCACTTACCAATATGGCGGAGGCGGCGAAGACAAAGCCCTGGAGTTACTCAGCATAGAGTTGTCAGAATTAGTACAACCATTGTAATTAAACGCCCTTTCCTCGTTCTGCAGTATGGTAACCTGTTAAAACGCACATACACTTAATAATCGTTTCACCATCCCCAATGTATCATCGACTACAACGACTACAAGCACATTTTTTCAAAGCCAGGAATAATTTTGACTGTTTTCCCTTACAAAAACAGTTTAAACTTCAATATTATTTCTTGGAGTTTTGTCGTTGAAAAAGTCAGCTCTAAATAAAGAATCAAGTTATGTTCATACCTGTGTGCACTGCCCATATAAGTCGACGACGGCGTAGATGTTTAGATGAGGCACATACCAAGCCTTGCCCATGTCCATCCCATCCAGATAGTAATGAAGACTGCGATCAGCATGCCACATCATACCTGGACAAGTGAATATCGTGTTTTGAAAGAGATAAAATTAAAACATGGCTATGAAGAGTGTAACTATAGAAACACTGCAAATTTCATGTAACATTACTTTGTATAAGAACGCTGGCAAATCAATGAAAATGGACGAAGAACAAGTAAAATTAAAAATTTCAGAAATACGACATTTTTTAATTATTTCATGCTCTTATAACTACATAATTTATCTAGTAGTAGAAACGCTTACATTAACAATCTATCAAACATAGCTAAGAACATTCCCGAAAATGTCACCTTTCAAAAAAAAAAAAAAACATAATCGGTTCATCCGTGTAGGAGCTATGATGCCACAGACAGGTACTCAAATACACAAATACAAAAATACACACTTCAAACTTATAACACGCCTCTTTTTCCGTCAGGGGTTAAAAAGAGGAGTGGTTACCCGACGTTAGACAAAAGTGTTGGTTACCAAGGATATGATACTGAGATGATCCAGCAACGGACTTCGAAAGAAAAACACAGACACAATGACTCCTACAGTGCAAGAGAAAGAGGATGATACTGATCTAAATAAAACGACGAGATCTACCATGTTACCTTGTATAGTCCCCGGCATGTAACTTGGCTTGGGTTAGGCTTAGGTTTTGGCGAAGGGGTAGTTCACGCATAGCGCCCGAACTGACCAACCACAATATCGATCGAACGAAACGTGGACGCGACGCGATTGGTCAGTCGATCTTTGTGTCAAATGACCAACCAATCGCGGGCTCGGAAAGATGCTTTAACTTTAAACTTTATTCATAACAAACATTACATTATACACAGTAACAAGTGCCCTGGCTCCCAAACTAGACTGAACTAAACTAAATGCGTAACGTAACGTTTATGCTAAACGTTCCCCGCGACCCGCTTGGTAACCAAAGAGACATAAAAAACGACTTGTGCGCAACTAATGACTCTCAAGTTGAACTTACCAACTCGGCTCCCAACAGTAAGCGTGTCCAGATCAAGCGGGTACCCGCTCCGGACGCATTCGCCATCCTTCATCATGGCAGCCCCGCTAAGGATGTAAGTGTCCCAGTTCAGGTCGGTGGCAGTTCCTGCTATGGCTCCCACTCCTCCGCTGGCTTCCAGGTCATCGGGACGTATGGCCGTAACACCTGCGTTATAGCACAAGATTTATTAATTTGCCATGATGTCGCAGTTATATAGAATCTTTGCCATATTATTATAGACCAGCACGTCGCTGTATGCCAGCGACTTCCTCTGCCATAAATTCCCTTTCCGTGGGAAAGAGCAAAATTTCAAGTTCTAGAACCAAGGGTTTGGGCTCGGCATTGATGAGTTAGACAATGAGTGAGTCAGAACTTTTAGATTTAAGGTTGAACTAGTCGACGGCACGAACTATTTTGTGCGCGGGGTTAAAATGCATGCTATCTTATACGACATCGTGTGCGAATGAAATAGATGCTGTGATGAGCAGTAAGAAGCTCGTTCGTGTACGAATTAGCACTTTTGTAAGTTTGTAGCGAAAATGGATGATGATTTAGGACGAAAACAAGCGCGCGATTTTTTATAAACAGACCTTTGGGAGTCTAGAAATTATGAAAAAACTACTAAATGTATATTTTCAAAATACAATTATTTGCATTGTTGAATTACTAATCTATCCCTGTATGGAAGCCGTTTTGCAATTTTTCTTCTTCTTATGGTATTTATTTCCGTCCAAAGATGCGTTAAAAATAGTGTTGAAATATGGAACTTTCGACGCTCATAACTTTCAAATATATTATTTTTATACATTTTTGTTACCATACAGGACTAGATAATGATGAGACAAATAGATATCATTTTTTATTTTGAACGTACATCGTCAAACAGTGGAGTAATCTCTAGACTACGTTTGTACGGAAGCAATTTCGACTAGTGTAACCGTAAATGTTTAGAAGATAATAGCTTCTGTCCGCAGCTTCGCTCGCGTGTAAAGTTCTGTATTACCCCCAAGGGATTATCGAGATAAAAACTAGCCTATGTGCCATTCTAGACTGTATATAATCTATCTCTTTGCCAAATTTCATCCCGATCCGTTCAGCCGTTATGGTGTGATTGAGTAACAAACATCCATTCATTCATCTAAACTTTCGTATTTATAACATTAGTAAGATGACAGTAAGTGACATTATTTTATGATTCTATCAAGTTTAATCAACTGACTTAATTAATTTGGCACAGAGATTGATCATGTCCTCGATTAAGACCTAAGAATAAATTAATTATATTGCAGATTTGAATACATCTCAATATTAAATAGTAAATAAATACAATAAGTACATATATATTTATAGTACGTTCCTATGTTCATCTCACCGATCTCCAAGCTGCCAATCCAGCAGTCCACCATCTTGTCTATGCGCAGCTCGAACATGTCACACTCTCGCAGGGGTCGCGAGCTGAACAGCACAGCGTCATTGAACTCCGAGTAGACGGTCGCGCGCCAAGCGGTTAGACGGTTGCGGCTAAGTCGCGCGTTGCGACCGTGCACTCGGTGGAAACACATCTCCCTGGAAATATATGGGATTATTAATGTATTTATAGCAATTTTTAAATTCCTACAATAAATCAACGTGCTGAACACTCACGGAAATATGGTCGCATTAGATTCCGTAGATAACGGCGACTCGGGAGAGTAGATCGGCGGTGGTGTGTACTCATCCACGATAGTCGCCTGTGCTGCACGGCCGTATAGATCTAAGTTTACGAAAAAGTATTGATAAGTGTCCTATTAGGATCGACTTGAATAAATAAATATCAATTTCATATCACAGATTTGATAGGCGGCACATTATAATGACAATATTAAATTGTTAAACCTAGTTATGGCTTGTAACGTATATCAAAAGGAGTACGTAAAGATCGTAGCTGGTGGCGTTCTGTAGTTTCTGCCTACTCCCATGGGAAAATGACGTCATTTTATATCCTTATGTATGGCTATATTCTAGGAAACTCAAGAGTTTGTATTACTCCCCCTCATTTAGGCACGGATATAAAAAAATATGTTAGATAACTCACCGATAATGCCAAACACGTGTTCTGGAACATTAAACGCGGCCGGCCCCTGATCCACGCCATTTACGAAAAAGTGTAGTATGCCCAGTTCTTTGCGCATAACACCCACGGTGTCCCCTTCCTACGACGTCACACAAACGTTGAGCAACAAATATAAAAGGTAGGTACACAATAAAATATTAAAGGTTAAGGGGAAACTCACCACAAGTTTGTTAAGGTTTCTGACGTATTGTGGAATTACAATGGAACCATCGCGGATGACGTCTTCTCCGGTCACAGCCCACGTGCCGGATCTGAGGAGGAAATATATAAATTAGAAAAGTAATCACACAAATTTGAGCTTAAATAAGACAGGTAGGTAGAAGAAGAACTAGGAATCTTTTTACTGTACACACTTACTTTGCATTGCTCATTTTGAATGGAAATTTTATATCATTAGAAGAATGCTGCGTGACTCCAATTTCAATGCTTCCAGCCCACTTCGGAATAACGAGATCGAGACGTACTTGGAACAGTTCGTTGGTCCTCAAAGTACGGTTCGTCATTACGATTCCGTTGTTGAAGTACTTGAAAGCACTGAAAAATTTAGTAACCCTTAGTAAAAGTCCTGTCTTGAAAAGTTACTTTAGTCATAGTAAAAAGATAAAAATGGATACTTACTTAGGCCTATGAGCAGTCTTACCATCGTTAATAATAATAACATTCGAATCACGCAGCGTATGAAATAAAAGGCTCTCTTCGTCTATTCTTGGTCTAAACCTGCCTGGAAACACGAGAGTAAATAATAAAATACCCTGAATACAAGCGAGCGCAATGTTTTCGCGGTAAAAATGGCAAGGTATAGGTCGATAGTATCCATAAGTACTTACTTGGTGCAGGGATTTCTGGCGAAGCGAGCACGAGTGGTGGATTGTTGATGTTACTGTCAATATCTTCGCACGGATCCACTATTGACACCTGGCAAAACGTAATTCAATCATAAAACATCACATCAAAATTTGTCTTCTCTGATCTGATCATACCAGGATTATTATAAAGCTTTTAGAAAAAGAGGTTAAATAATGGAACTTACTTTGACGGTCATGCCGTACAAATCCACCACTCCCCAGACTTGCTGGTCTACTTTATCAGTAGCAACTCCTTGGTCGACACCGTTGATGTAATAATGCAATTTACCATTGCTCTTCCTCATCATACCTACGGTGTCACCTTCCTGTAAAGAAAAATGAGTTTACTGTCTTGAAATATCGTCTGGAGATTCTTTAGTCTAGTGGTCACATGCGCTACTGCTGAGCAAGGTGTCTTTATTGGATTATTCATCACCCCAGAGCTCTAAAACTGAACATGGACTAAACCAAAATGATGTTGAATGCCCATGTTGCACCCAGTCCTATCAAAGTCGGAGATTCTACACTCGAAGTTGTGGACGATATGTCTACCTTGAACAAACGATCCAGTTAGGTACGAGTAGGTCCAACTTCGAGAAAGAGGTCAACCGTCGAATCCGATTCGGCTGGGCAGCATTCTGCAAGTTGTGCGGTATCTTCTCGTACCACAGTATCTCAAGACGAAAGTCTATGACCAGTGTGTGATGCCAGTGATTACATGGGACAGGGACGTGGTCGCTCACAATGGGCTTCATCAAAAGGCTTAAAGGTCACCCAAAGGGCAATGGAGAGAGCTATGCTCGGATTTTTTCTTGCGTGATCGAATCAGGAATGAAGACATCCGTAAAAGAACCTATGTTACCGACAAAGCACGAAGAATTGCCAAACTTAAGTGACAGTGGACAGGGCACAATGCTCGTAGATCGGATGTCCGTTGGGGCCGAAAAGTTCTGGCGTGGCGACCGCGTACCGGAAGACGCAGCGTTGGTAAGCCTCTCTCTAGGTAGAACGACGGTCTAGGCTGCGGGAGTCTAGTGGATGCTAAACGCACAGGACCGATCAGAGTGGCGACGCTAGTGGGAGGCCTATGTCCAGCAGTGGACATCTATCGGCTGAAATGATAATGATGAGCCCAGAGTTTGAAATGTGACTGATTGATTGATTGTGATTTTATGCTGTCTACCTATATCTATTGAGTAAATACACAACTGTTTTTAAATCACTTGCATTAAGACAAATAAAGGATAAATAAAGCAGCTTACCCTAAGTTCGTCGAGGTTGAAGTTGCCATACTCCATGCAAGTGCCGTGCCCGTTCAGCAGCACCTTGCATCCGGACATCATGATGGTACCTGAGTCCATGTTAGTCATCGTGGATGGGAACCGTATGGTGGCTGGATTGTGTGTTGTTACACCAACCTGTATAAAAAAACTCATGAAGGTACTATATTCAGTCAACCATGCGGAAAACGATCATAACAACTGTATCTAGCTAGCTGTACTACATTGTATCCAACCCAGACGATATAATAACCGGGTGCAAAGTGGCCCTCCTACTTGCGCCACAGGTTTCGCGTCCGTCATAGTGCACTTCAAAACCGGGTGACGTCAATTTGTTTATGTAACTTGTTCGGTCTGACAGAGAATAATAATACGACCTTCAGACTCTCGTCGAGAAGCCCCGAGGATACTCGTGAATATGAAAATATGAAAAAATCTCGCCGTATCCTTTTCTTCTCGCCGTGAATCTGAAGTCTGCATTATAGTGTCTATAAGAGCCCCACCTCGATGCTGCCGCTCCACTTGTCCACGAGCCTGTCTATGCGAATCTCAAAGAGCTCGTTGTCATAGAGTGGGCGATGAGTCATCACCACGCCATTGTTGTAGTCGTCCAGAGGGCGAGCACGCTCTGCAGTCCTATAGCCAAAATAATATATTGTAACACCGGCCAATTATTGTCCAACTGCAGGGCGAAGGGCTGTTCTCAGGCAGAGTATTGATCAACACGCTTGCTCAACAAAATTAACATAAAGTATCTGGGCGACCGAGCTCTGCTCGGGTGAAAATAGAGAAAACGACGTTTTCTAAAAATTTAACCTAGCTAGATCAATTTATCGCCCCCGAAACTCCCTGCATACTAAATTTCATGAAAATCTATGGAGCCGTTTCCGAGATTCAGATTATATATAAACAGATATACAAGAACTGCTCGTTTAAAGATATAAGATATTGTTATCCTATCACATCAAATCATAAACAGACACGTTTAAACGTCAGATTCAGTGCAAATCGATCGGGCCATAAGGTCGCATATCATTTCCATAATTATATCATGAAGCAGGCGATCGCAACGAAATTATTTGACTTTCTCGTCGAATGGAAATTTATGAAAATACAATTTAACAAAACAAGACTTACTTGTTATTACTTGACAGTTTCACTAAGATCCCACATCTTGGATGAAACCGCAAGCGGTCTTGTGCAACTGTAATAAAAACATTTGTAAAGTACGATTTACTACAAATCGAAATTTAATTGGATGAGGAATATGAGTGTTAAATACTAACCAAGGGCACAAGCACCTTCGGAAGTCATTGGAATGTAAACAGCTCGAGTCTCTTTTGGGTATTGTTGGCTAGACTCGGGTGGAAGACCGGCTCCGTCCATCTCACTGGACGTAAGTGTATCATCATTATTTGGATCCTCTTCAATCTAAAAGATAATACTGTCATAATTCCTATTCCAATCTAAACTAAAAAAGGTATTCGTACAAATATAGCTGACCTGATCCATACTACTATCCATGATGGCTCTTATCTCGTTCGAGCGCAATATAGACACTTGAACACACTGACCATACAAATCAATAACAGCAAACAATCTAGGAGGTAGATCCCTCGCAGCTATACCGAGGCAACGACCGTTCAGATAAAACGTTAATTCACCCTGGGAAGGAAAACGCAAAAAATATAAAGAACATGAAATATGAACCACGATCTTGGTCAAACAAGACAAAACAATAAAAATCAAAAAAGCAATGTTAATATTTCAGGAAAAAAAATTTAGAAGTACCAAGAAACAGATTAAAACAAGATAGATCATCAAAAAGACCATAACACATCTAAACTATGACCAAATGTTCAAATCACAAACTGATAACTACCTTACTAGTTTTCATAACACCAATGCAATCTCCTTCCCGCAACGTGTCCAGCTCGGGTCCATAAGAATTGACCAAAGTGACCCCATCTTTCACAATGGAACTCCCTGACATAATCTAAAATCACATAAACCATATTTCTTGCTCTTTTGACAAACAACTAGCAAACATAGCAACACTACATTTATAAACATTTTGAGTTGTTTTTTTTCATCACTAAAATTTCCTCAAATACTCATAGTGTTGGAAACTGACTATGTATACTTAGGTGTTCTGCGTGAAAATATGATTAGATGTACGAATTCATAAATCTTTATTGTAGACCAAAACCAATATTTATGTTTAAGTACATGTACAACGGAGAGCTAAAAAAATAAAAATGAAGCAAAAGGAGTATGTAAGAACTGTAGCAGGTGGAGTTCTGTACTTTCTGTGGTGTGTGGTGTGGTGTGTTCTATGGTGTGAGTGTATGCATGTATACTTATTGACAGGACTTTGCTTTTCATTCCTAAGTCAATGACTGGTTTCCTAGTGTTGTATACAAATAACAGACACTATAAATAAAACTCACCCATGCTGTATTTCTGAGTTTAGTCGCTGTAGCAGGAAGTTCCATAAACTCAGGGTCTAGAGTTGTAACACCTATTTCCAGGCTGCCATTCCAAACATTCACCTATTTAAAAGTACATACATATAGTATTTGTCAAAGAACAAGTTATATGTTCAATGTTGATGTTGCTTGGTGGTTGATGATAGATATACACAGCCCGCAGTAACGTGACAGGATTATGTACAAAGCATATTATTGAGTACTGATTCTGATGACTGGGAAAGCAATGACTAACATGAGGGAAAGCAATGACTAACATGAGTAGGTTCTTTTAATGAGTCTATTTTATAAGAGTACTAGCAACCAACCCTGGCTTCGCAGGAAACAAATTATTTACAAAAACCTTTCATGATGATATGATATTGACAGTTGCGGACAGTTACTTTGATTTATATGAACTCCAATTTTCTGTAAGTAAGTGATCTTTAAAACAAACTCTGAACAGCACATTAAAATTGTGATTGGTGTTTATCTCATTGAAATTTAAGAAATGAATACTATCTTGCCAATTATAAATAAAAACTATTAGGTAATTCAAAGGTTTTAAGAAAGTGCAAGTATCTGTGGTACTAAGGACTTGATAAATTCATTCTAGGCATAATGATGCATAATTTCAAAGCTTTTTATGAAGATGCTTTCATATTTTATGATTCAAAAATATATCCTTGGCTTATACATATACTTATGGAGATTGTCTATTATGTTGTAAAGTGACTGGAACTTTTCATGAATTATACTTGCAATGTCCTGATTTTAAAAATATTGGTGGAAGAAAGCTAATGTTCTCACAATGTCACTTGGATAGGAGGGTGGAGTCAGCTGGTGGGTATTTTAGTAAAATTAATACACAAGAGAAAACATTTTACAATACCCACTAGCTGAGGTTCTACCATCCTCCCCATAGCATACCTTCTAACTGATTCCTAATTATAGGAAATTAATTTTGAGTGCAAAAGATGGACAATTTATGCATAGTAAAAAAAAACTTAATAGAACAGAATTAAAGCTTGAAATAGGTAATGAATTGTTTGAGTGTATGATTTTCTAATTGGAATAAAAATGAATAAAATAAGTCAGTAAGTAATATTTTCTTTGTTCTTTGTCTTACCGTTCTATCAACAGACACTTCAAATATAACATCATCCTTCAGAGGCTCCGAGCTCAATATCAAGCCATGGTTAAATTCTACAAAATTTCTAACAGCTGTAGAGTTTTCATTCAAGAGTGTGACCCGGTCGCCGCACCTTCTATGAAACCTCATCGTATTCTATATACACTATACTATGCACAGCTTATAAAGTAATTTAGAATCTTTCTGTACATAATATCAGTTTAACATCTTACTTTGATGTACTTTATTATTCACATTATTTACAAGAACATCACGAACAAAAAATAGCACCCATTAGGCGTTAATTAGTTTTACGATCGCTCAATTACAACAACGCCACGAGAATAGAAACTAGTCAAAATTAATATTTTGTAAAAAGAAATAACTCCTGTCACGCTCATTATTAACGTTGATTGAAAAAGATAAAAATTTATCACGAATAAGCGAAAAATAACACAAGAAAAATATCATATTGATTTTCACAGACATGACATGACTAACTTTTTTAGAACCCCGGCCCCGGGCTTAGTGGGGATCGGGATACTTGGCGTTTGAGCAAATTGTAATGCAGAGTGTCAAGTAAAAGTTTATGAATTTATTGATTTTTCACTGAAACAGATTTCACTATTTTGTTTTTATACTGAATATCAAAATTAAATTAATTTTTAAATTAATTTCTCGCTAAAACTCTTAAACGACTGGACTGATTTTAATATTTTTTTTTTTGTTTTGTACGCCAGAATACCGGGAAGGTTTCAAAACAAAATAAAATGGTAGGTTGAATAGGGTAGGTACCTAGTTAAGGTAGGGTAGGTATGGTAGAATAGGGTAGGTTTGGGTAGGGTAGGATATAGTAGGTAGGGTAGGTAGGTAGGTAGGTAGGTAGGTAGGGTAGGGTAGGTAGGGAAGGGTAGTGTAGGTAGGTGGGTCGGTAGGTAGGTAGGTAGGGTAGGGTAGTGTAGGGTGGGTAGGTAGGTAGGTAGGTAGGGTAGGGTAGGGTAGGGTAGGTAGGATAGGGTTGGTAGGATAAAAGTATAATTAATAAAAAACTGAATTTGGTGTTTTCTTATTTTTATAGCAAAACAAAGTTTGCCGGGTCAGCTAGTAAATATAATACACACATCGGCAAAATCAGCGGCACAAAATAAAAACGTTGACTTTTTTTATAATACGATTTTATTTTAAAAACTTTGATTTAGAAACTTTTACTTAATTAAAAATACACCTTTTAAAATAAATAAGAGTTCGCATTTAGTTCAAATTTTGTTTATAATATGATTTTATGGCAAAACGGCACTTTGTTGATTTTTTAAGGTTGTCAAGGAAAGTTATTTTTTTTTATTAAAATACCAATTTCACAATAAAAAGAATATTGTATAAGATTGAGTGTTTCCTCTACGTGCTCTTATTAAAGTTTTCATCCGCCTTGACGTATTTAGAATAATTTTATTTAATGTTTCCTATGAAAGTCTCTACCATTTCTTTACAAAGACGTTTCGCAGTTCACCCACATTGACAGGTGTAGGGATTATGAATTTTATCTTAGTTTTAGCAGGTTCTAGACGAGTTCTATCGGATGCATATCTGGTGAGTTAAAAAAGTGTTATTCGGACGAGCATTAAACTGGATCAATACGAAGTGACCATAGGTAAAGGGGAAAATGGCACCACATTTTAATCTTAAATTACTCTTCTATAGCAATCTCCTATAAGATTATTTCCATCTATCACGACCAAGTCCATACGAGCTCCCAAACATATCCAACCTGAATCCAATATTGGGCTTATACCCTAAGCTACTGTAGGTTAAAATATTGACTGATAATATTGTTATTGTTCATGTTTACACATTAATTACAGTTCGTCAACTCGATTTAAATTAATTCCATACTCATCACTTAACAATATTTTACTGCACTAGTCTGTGGACCAAAGTTGATGTTCCCGAGCAAAAGTTATTCTTTTTCTATGGTGTTTACCTCAAGTTTTGGACCTTCGGCGAGCACTTAAAAGCCAAAACCAACTTCTTTCAACCTCCTTCGTACCTTATGCTTACTTACTCTGGTACCTCGAATTTCCTCTAGGTCATTTTTGGCTTGAACGACCTTTAAATGCGGTTTATTTCGAAAGCGAAATCGAATGAAACGATATTTCTGATAGATGCACATGGTTTTTTGCCTTGCATTTATCACCTCTCACCAGCATTAGTGTCTCATAATCACATCAATCATTGGAAACCTGCAATAAATGGTGGAACAGGCAAACGATGCATCAGCACATCATTCTGTAGGTTTAATAATTTCTCCTAATTTCAAGTGTCCTGACCCTCTCAGCTTGGCTTCAGTTGGGCACAATGAAGTCCTTAGATTCAAAAAAGATCTAAAAGTTAAAAATGAAACAAATAACTCAGCATGTTAATGAGAAAAGTCGAAATTTTAAAACAAATCCATAAAGTGGCAATAAGAAAAATTCTCTCAAAATGATGCAAGTTCGAATAATATTAAAACAATCACGGTCAATTGTTTTATCAATAAGTAATAATTGGTTTTATTATAAAACAAAATAAAAACTTCCGTGCAAAGGTAATAAAATTTTACGATAATTTTTACTTGTTCCGCTAATTTTGTCAGTGTGTGTATATTAAAAAGACAAGTGCACATTAGTAATACGGTAACTAATGTTACCCAACAAATTGACATGGACAATTGTAATGTTAACGTTAGGGTAGCCTATTAGCTTTAGTCATTCCTGACTTCAGGCATTCCGGTTCTATGCTTCTCTCACTAGTCTCATACTCACATACAGTTTTTTTTTTTATTACCTATAGGCTCGCGCTAGACCACAATCTCACCTGATGGTAAGCGATGATGTGGTCGACGGTGAAACACGCTTGCCTAGAAATAACCTATTCACTCTTGACTTAAAGACCCCTAGATTGTAGCTATCGGGAAACACAGACTCCGGCAGGGAATTCCACTCCTTAGCTGTACGCATAATAAAAGTGTTCCCAAAACGTTTTGTGCGTATGGGTGGGATGTCTACCATGTATCGATGGCGCATCGCCGTACGTCTGGTAGTCCGATGATGGAACGGGCTAGGTGGAATTATATCGTGCAATTCCATCGCACACTCCCGGAAATGTAACCGATAAAAAACCGACAGGCTGGCAACTCGGCGACGATGTTCAAGACTCTGGAGCTTTGATTTGACCAGCGCTTCATCGCCGATGAGCCTCTTGGCTCGCTTTTCGATCGACTCTAGTGCGTCAAGCTGGTATTTGACTGATCCGTCCCAGAGATGAGAACAGTACTCCATGCATGATCGAACTTGTGCTTGATACAAGTTGAGGAGCTGTTCTGGCGTGAAGTACCTACTCACCTTTGCAAGGATCCCCAGCTTTTTGGCAGCCAGCTGAGCCTTTGCCTCAATGTAAGGGCCAAAATTGAGAGTAGATGTCAACGTAACGCCAATAAGCTCAAGATGGTCAGTTATTGGCACGGTCGCATCTCGGAAAGTTGGATCTTGGTAAAATTGGCTCTTTTTAGCGGAAAAAAGACACGCCTGGGTTTTAGCAGCATTAAACCTGACCAGATTGGCATCGCCCCATTCGGAGACTGCCTGCAAGGACAGGTTCAAGCGCTCCACCATGGCCTCCCGGAGAGACCGGATCTGAGGCCCGGTAGCACGAGCGTTGGACAAGTATCTCTCAGCAACAGTGCTGTCGTCTGCATACCCAAAGGTGCCGGGTTTAAGCAGATCGTTAATATGCAGCAAGAATAAAGTTGCTGAGAGTACCGACCCCTGAGGGACCCCGGCATTGATATCCAATTGGTCCGACGAGCAGCCATCGATAACCACTCGAATGGACCGATCTCTCAGGAAGTCTGCAATCCAATCACACAGACCACCGGGCAAACCGAATGAAGGAAGCTTACCAATAAGGCTTTCGTGCCAGACCCTATCAAAAGCCTTCGAGATGTCGAGGGAGACGGCAAGCGCTTCCCCGTGCCTCTCGATGGCCTCACTCCAGATGTGAATGGCATACGCTAGAAGATCCCCAGTAGACCGATTTCGGCGGCAGCCGTATTGGCGGTCACTAAGGATATCGTTAGTTTCTAGGTATGCCAGGAGCTTCGTGTTAAGTACACGCTCCATACTCTTACAGAGTATGGACGTTACAGAGATGGGTCTGTAGTTGGCCGGGTCAGCTCGACTACCCTTCTTGGGCACGGGCTGTACGTTAGCTAGCTTCCAAGCATTCGGCACTTTTCCAGTCTCATACGAAAGGCGGAATAGGCGTGTCAAGATCGGAGACAGTTCAGGCGCACAGGTTCTGAGAACTATTGCTGGTATTCCGTCCGGGCCACTAGCCTTGTTCACGTCGAGGTTGCGCAGTACCTTACGGACGTCCTTTTGATGGATACGAATGTCCGACATACTCGTCTCGCATCCATCAGGATAAGAAGGGGACCGCGCGTCACCAGGGTTCAGACGTGAAGATTCCGCAAAAAGAGAGGCAAATAAATTTGCCTTCTCCTCAGTGGAGTGGGCCAGCGACCCGTCGGGTTTCGGCAGTGGTGGTAGTGAGGGACGGCTGAAGTTGGACTCGACCGACTTAGCCAGGGACCAAAACGCTTTACTGCCTTTCTCTCTCAGCCCTTCTCAACACCTTCTTGCAGGACTTGGCAGCCCTGTTGTAGGCTTTCTTCCTTTGATCCACGTCACTCGCTTTGCGCGAACGAGCGTCAACCCATGCCAGGTACGCCTCATGTTTAAGCGCGTCGGTGCGATGACATTCAGCGCCAAACCATGGCCGGTCAACATTGGTCATTGTTACGTCAGAAAACGGAATGTAGTACTCCATTCCCTGACGCAACACATCCGTCACGTTGTCCGCGCACGCCGAAGGATCATCCGAAGAAAAGCAAGTAGGCTGCCAAGGATAACATGCGAAGAAAGATCGCATGCCATCCCAATCTGCTGACCTGTACCGCCAAACCCGCCGCGTGCCTCTTGGGCTGGGATCGGGCGGGGAGTAGACGGACACAGACTTCACCAGACAATGGTCGGAACTACCCAAAGGTGAAGTTATCGACACAGAGTATCGGTCTGGCTCTGTTGTCAGCAGAAGGTCCAAGCAATTGGCCGTGTGCGAATCAACATCCGGCACCCTCGTTGCCCCCTGGACCAGCTGGGTAAGGTTAAGCGCAAGCGCAAGCTTACGCTTCTCCCGTCCAGCATGGTCAGTGCACTGGTATGGGAAGAGCCACTCCTGGTGGTGGGCATTAAAGTCCCCCAGTAACACTAATTGGGCAGAAGGGTACCGCTGCTGTGCCGCATCAGCCGCCTCACTGATGTACTCTGTGAGCCTGGTTGTCTCCTGATCTCCGCTGTGCGAGCGGTAGACACAGTCGTAGACAATTTTATCCAGACCTGTGTCCACTAGAGCCCACAGCGTCGAAAATCTTGGGTCCTCAAGGTTACGGAGACGCTGATAGCAAGTGTCGTCACGGGCGTACATACACACTCCCGCGCGTGGTTTATAATTGTGCTCCAGGGTAAACCCTGGGTAAGATAGGTACGACGCGTCTGACGGACTCGCTATCTGCGTCTCCGTAAGGAAAAACAGCGCTGGTTTTTCAGTCTCCAGGTGGTAGTGGACTGCAGAGACATTTGAGTGCAGTCCTCTAATGTTGGTGAGGTGCACTTTGTGGGGGAGGGGGTGCAGCCGCTGTTTATATCCTGTATTCTTTTTCCTTGGCATTTTCATTAAAAGAAGAGTGAATGGAGGAGAGGAGTAGGAAGTGAGACGAGGTTCCACGCTGCTAACCTACAGACACGCACTGAAAGGACGCCATCATTGGGGCACTAGCCCGGAGACTGCGGGGACGCCCGAGCCCCCCCGTAATGTCTATCGGGCCCTCCCTTCTGGTCGTCAACCAGCACGATAGTGCATTCCGGGATTTTTCGACAGTTGGCGGGGCAGCCTTTCATGTGTGGCTGGCACACTACTTGGGCCCCCAACTACCTGCGGTCGGCCAGCGGTGCACCGTGCCTCGGATCCCGCTACCCTCCGCGACTAGTCTCCCGATACACCCATAACAGCGCGTGCCAGGCTGGTCTGCTTGCAGTGGAACAGCTATCTCGACCCAACTCCTCTAGATGGCTACACTGAGCATCGTACCGGAACACGGCCAGGCCGCTTGGCGGTACGTCTTTGCTCAGTGGGTGGTCACAAGCCTTCGGCCGAAGCCTGCCACCAGTTGTGTCACCTGATTTGCACCACCCGGGGACCACGTGTAGGGAATCTAAGGGTACTCTCCTACGGACGTGGGTGACTCGGCCCCCAATTATCTATTCTCTTTATTACTATTTTTTTGTCTTCTAATTATGATTGTTTTGTGTTTGCATAATATTATTTTGTGGTGAATCTCTCCCATTATTGACATTATTATTATTGACACATCTTTATATCTTTTTTCATATTATATTGACATTTACTTAATTCAATAATGGATTTTAATGGGCTTATCTGTTTAGTGACTGCATGATTATGATCATTAACAATTTTTGTTTTTCTTAAATGTGTCACTCTATTTTATATTTGCACGCCGAAATTAAAGGCAGAATAAGAGAACAATTTTGTACATTTTACCAACCTTCTGTACCTTATTTATGCAAATAAATGAATTTTGAATTTTTTTAATTTTGAATACACAAAAAAAAACAAAACACCCGACTGTCAAGCTGGGTATAGTTCTCGCCAAACTTCTTGACCGCCCTGAAGTTGGCTACAATGGCTGCGCAGTAGTCAATCTCATACAAAAACAGCACCGCGCCGCGCCTTGCGCATCGGCGCAACTTCAGGGCGGGCCAGAAGTTTGACGAGTACTATACCCATTTACTTCTTTTCGAATCGATAGAAAAGTCTTTAATAATTTCAGGACTGCATCAGTGGCGTTAATTAGGTCCTCCAAAGTGCACGTGTATGGGCTCTTGGGGCGTTCTAGCAAGATAGTAGTCACAGGAGCACAACCTTTTCATTCGGTATCAGACTGGTCTATTAAATCTCAATTTGACAAATTGTGTTTGCAGCAGCCTACATGGGTAAGCAGTGGATTAATTTATTTATTTATTTAGATAACATGGAAAACTTACAGCTAAAAACAAACAGAACAAGAGCAGTAAATTTGACAGTCAGCCAATTAAAAGTCTTCACTTATAAAATATTGGTTACAACTGAATATCTATGGACACTCTAGAAGACGACTGTTACAATATAATAATAATATCGCCAAACAGACCACTAAACATCTTATAAAATTAACCAACATATTGCTCACACCACACGACAACCCTCACTTTTCATTGAACTAATTGAAAAAGTTACGGCTTAAGCACTTCCTGATTGATGGCACACTAGTTAGAAATGGATCAATATCGCGCTGCTTACACAACTCATTAAGATGTCTACTTGCCCGCACAATATACGAATTCTGTCTATAATTTGTGGAGGCTGATGGAACCTGCAAAGGTGGATTAAATCTTTTTGACTTCCTAGGGGTGTTAAAATTAAATTTGGATAAAATATCGGAGCAGTTTATACTGTTGTTGAAGATTTTCAACAAACAAACGCAGTCACTAATCTCGCGGCGAATGAATAGTGGCAATAGATGGTATTTTCTACAAAGGGTAAGGTAATTTTCGGACTGATATGGTACTTTCTGGTGGTAACATAAGTATTTTATAAATCTTTTTTGGATGCTTTCTAGACGGTTAATGTACTTGTGGTAACATGGGTTCCATATTTCAGACGCATATTCCAAGTGGCTTCTAACAAAAGTACAATATAGGATTTTTAAAGTTTTAGCATTAGTGAAGCACTTGGATAACCGCATTATAAAACCCAGTGATTTTGATGCCTTGGTGACTATTGCATCAACATGTGTTTCAAAACTGAGCTTGGAATCGTGGTGAACCCCCAGATCACGGATGGAATTTGATCTAAGTAAAATTTGATTATTTAAGGTATACGAAGTAGCAATGACTGAGCGCTGCCGAGAATACGTAATAACCGAGCATTTGGCGGGATTGAGATCAAGTTTATTTCTATGACAGTAATCATTTAAACGATGCAGATCGTTCTGGAGGGCAATTGCGTCCATTTGCGACGATATCGAGGCATAAATTTTCATATCATCGGCAAAACATAATAATCTGGATGAAGTCAAGCAGGAGTCAATGTCGTTAACATAGACTATGAATAACAAAGGACCGAGCAATGAACCCTGCGGGACTCCACTAGGGACATGGACCCAGCTAGATATATAATTATTTAATACTACTGCTTGGGACCGGTTTTCAAGGTAAGAGGAAATCCATCTGAGTAGATCACCGCGTATTCCCATGCCATTCAACTTAGATATGAGGATGTTATGGTCAATACGGTCAAACGCCTTGCTATAATCCGTATAGACGACATCGACCTGCCTTCCTCTGTCCATGGCATCAGTAATAAATTCGTTTAGAAGAATCAGGTTCGTGACAGTGGACCTACCCTTAAGAAAACCATGTTGGAACGTACTAAACGAATTTTTGAGTGCAGAATAAACCTGGTTATATATAATTCTTTCGAAGACCTTGGCTATAATACACAGTTTAGATATCGGCCTATAATTTTTTATGTCCGTTTTGACACCTTTTTTATGTATAGGCGATATAAACGCTGATTTCCATATTTGCGGGACAACACAAGTAGCTAAAGATTTTCTAAATAACATAGAGATAGGTTGCGCTATCGCAGGTGCACAGTTTACAAGAAGTTTTGATGGAATTTTATCTGGACCTGCCCCTTTAGATGTGTCTAACTTTCGAAGCAAGTTCGCAACTTCATCAACATTTACAATGATACTGCTGATATCAGATGATGTGTTCAGGGATTCGGTGAAAAGACAAGGAGAAGAGATCGGTTGATTGGCAATGGGAATGAGAAAAGTTGAATGAAAATATTCCGAAAAAGCTTGACATATAGATTCCCCCGTCCGCAGAGTATCACTATTGTAGTTCAGGGTACTTGGGATTGCATTTGTGTTGTTACGTTTTTTTACAAAGGTCCAAAAATATTTTGGATTATCTTTAATGGACTCTTCAGTTAGATCCAAATAGTTTTGATAGCATTGAGATTCCAAAGTTTTTACCCTTTTACGAAGAAGCTTGAAAGTTAATTCATCCGATTTATTACCATAGGTTTTGAATCTTTTAAAGCATTTATATTTTTCTCTGATTGTTTTAATAAGTGACGAACTATACCAAGTGGGATACTTTTTATTGCGAGACAGTTTCTGTGGAATATATTTATTCTGGAGATCAAAAATTAATTGATTAAAAAAGTTCACTGAGTCGTCAATTGATCGCGCCGAGAACTCAGCTACCCAGTCAGTCTTACAAATGTCTCTACTGATAGATTCATAGTCACCTTTATCAAACATAAATTGAGTACGTGGTGCACACTCAAGCAGAGGTGTTACAATCAAATCCAAATTAATTAATAGTGCAGGATGATAGGCATCGATGGGCACCAGTGGGCTAGAACATTCGGTTACATTCACTAGTTGATTGGAAAGGACTAAGTCAAGAAATCGACCATACCTATTAGGCACCACGTTATATTGCCCTAAATCAAGAGTGCTTAATTCATCACAAAATAAAATTTCATCATTACTGTTTGGATTCAATGGGACAAGCGGAAGGTTTTCTGGAGGAGACCAGTTAATACCGCTCATGTTGAAGTCGCCCACAACGAGAAAGGTATCAGAAACATTATTCATAACTATATGGTTTAATTTTGTCAGAAAATTTGAAAGTTGCGAAGAAAAAGAAAGACCTGAGTTTTGTTGACATAAGTAGATAACACAAATATTCAAGTTAATATTATTCCGAGTAGTAGATTTTTTTAGGCGTAAGGATAGCCAAAGGTCCTCCGCTGTAGAATGAAACTTAGGTTGGCAAATAACTGATAATTCTCTGCGAGTAGCAATAAGTACCCCCCCACCCCGCGACTGCCCGGTCAAAGCGTAGTCCCGATCCCGACGCCACACAATGTACCGTTCGTCAAAAAACTCAGAATTTAAAACTCCATCCAATAACCATGTCTCAGTAAGTACTATAATGTCATACGAGTTCATTAACATTTGACGATAGAAAGCATGAGTTTTCGTTCTAAGACCGCGAACGTTCTGATAATATATGTTTAAGTTTTTAGACACTGTAAACACCCTCAAAAATTGGATATAAATCAGTATAACGGATTACAATAAAACATTTACTTAAGTTACAATGTAAAACAGGGTAAAATAAAAATATAAACATACATGATCATACATTAAGTGATTTCCTTACCTATAGGGGTGTTATTTCATATATCTTGGTGGCAGGTGACCCTGGGGTTTCAGTAAGTTGGATAGTGGAAGGTGATATTATTTCCACATCTAGTTTTTCACGATAGCGGTAGTTCTTTTAGCGGAATTAGGTCTACTCTTGAATTGCTTGTGTGCAGAGAAAACTACCCAGGAATGTAGTGTGATCATAGAGGGGCTGTCGGGCATCGGATTCTTATTCTTTTTTGCAAGCGCACATGTGACATCGCTTCGTACTATTCGTGGCACAATTAAGTAGGAATACAAGACAATGGGTAGATCTTATTGAGTCCATCAGTAGGTACTCCACTCAACAATAATTCGACACTTCTGGTTTAGGGTGATATCGACTTGCATTGCATTGGTGCATCGGTGCCACACAGGACATCTGAGTTAGCGTGAAGAGAGGCAAAGTGACATGCCGGTTGTGCGAATGGACATCGGATGCATCTTCAGATGCCCAGTTGGAAGAAACAAGGCGTCGGAGCAGGTTATTTCGAGACCCGACCTTCTGCTTTGTGTTGTGGCAGTGAATATTAAAAGTTAAGGCTCTATCCAGGGTAACACAGGTGCGCAAATATTTTAAACTCTATCCAACCGACCAAATCGACCAACCACATGCGAGATGAATAACGCGATGTGGATTGCCGTTTTGTGAGATTGGCCGATTTGGTCGGTTGGATAGAGTTAAAACACTTTGCGCACTTAGGCAATACGGCTGCTGGATACTTAGGGTTCCTGCAGTGTTTTATGTCAAGAAATCCACAAACCATTCGAAACAAAAAGAAATTACAATTAGTGACGATCAGTCGCTGTACGTTTTTTCAAAGTTCACGTATCTCACGTATCACAATGATACATCATTAGTTTAAAAAAAGTTGATTAGAGAATCAAAAAACCCGACTGTTTAAAAAGCGAACTAAAAAGACGTATACAAGAAGAAAATCATGCTGTGCAGTCGGAGGATACATGATACATATTCGTGAGCTGGCTTACGAAAACTAGATGAATCCTCCGCCTGCACGGCATGATTTTCTTTTGTTTACGTCTTTTTAGTTCGCTTTTTGAGCAGTCGGGTTTTTTGATTTTGAAATCAACTCATAAAAATCTTTATTTTCATACCCCACACGATGGATAAAGAAGAAAAAAAAGTCCCCCACAAAATGGCGCCCAAAAGCCGCCATTTTTTCTTTTCCAATTTTAATGTAGACAAGTATAAATATGTCAATGAGCCAGAGACACTTCCCGGGTTAAGCCAAATCGATTGACGTAAGAATCATCCAAATCGGCCAATTTAACGCGTTTGGTCTCTAGAACGCCACATAGGATAAAACATACATACATAGACTGATAAACACATTATGCCCTCCTTCGTCAGTCGGGTAAAAATCAGCCGGCCAGTGGGTCGTCTAAGGGGCAGTCAGCCAAGTTGTTAAGGCTACACAAGGCTAAGCCAGGGCATGCTAAAGAAATAGTTAAATGTACCTACATACACTCGAAAAACATTACCCTCTTTCTGATGAAGTCGGCCTATATTTATATGTGCCCAAAAAATACAAATTGTTTCGTATTAGTTACCGTAGGTACCTCCTATTATTTGAATTTGTTCAAAAGGTGTGTGTCTGGTCTAGCCTTCATTTTCTTGGTGGTTTGTCTTGAGGTGTCTCCCGCTAGGTGGCATGAGTGAATCTGCTTTTGTCTAAATCATACTTTTTGCTATAAGAAGTATGGATTAGACAAAATAAAAACGTTCAGCCGTTGGTCCCGGCTGCCATTTGAAGATCTTTGACAGTCGTTACGAGTGGATTAGTTTAGTAGAACCACAAAGTACGTAAGCGGCGGCGCGCGTAGAACTTTGGGTTCCATAGGTACCCACAATGTCGGTATTGTTATTTTATTTTTATTTATAAATTAAAGTTGCAGGTAAAATAATTATGCCAATGTGGTTAGTTATCTTCCCTATTTGAGATTTTTTATGTAGCTTGAATTTATTTATATCTTTTTAGGGTTCTATACCCAAAGTGTGCAAACTGAACCCTATAGCTGTCATTCCCGTGTCTGTTTGTCTTTCCGTCTGTCCATCGACTGGCACACGGGTTTTACGGCCAAACACTTAGCTACAGTTTTTAAATTTTCACAGTATATATATATAATATATAATTTTAAAAATATATAATTTTCTGTAAGTTTGTTTGTACAAACACTTTTACATGTCGAACCTATTTTTAAAAACTAGATGAGGTCGGCGTTTCCTGACTTCTCTGAGAAGAAAGGCCGAAACAAACTCAGAGGTCACCGTCTCTTTTAAAGTCCAGACAAAATCTAGGTTAGATCATGTGAAGACCATGTAGCCTGATGTCTGATGTGGACTTTTGTGGAAAGAACCAGCCAGACTGAGTGGACCTGTCCAGTCAGTGCAGGCATTTGTCGATAACCGAGCAGCTCAACTTAGAATTTAAGAAGCTCAACGATTCGACGAACAATACCCAAGAAAGGACATTCGGGTAGGCCGCATAAACTACTCAAACTGCCAGACCATAATTAAAAAGTAACTAAGATAAATTAAAATTAAAAACAGAAATAAAAGAAGAAGAATGATCTACATAGTCTTCACATTCACAATAATTAAAATAAAATGATCAGGGGAGCCTGATTTTAGCTAGTTAGCTAAATATTAATACCATAGCTACAGCCTAGACTACCTCTACCGGCTCCGTTCCAACGTAACAGGGGTGCTCAATTAAGGGAATCAAAATGCAGCTGCCTGAAAAGAGACATATTTACCTACATAATATTACCGTTGTTGATCATTTCAGGATAAAAACTGCTTAATTAATAAACACTAGGTTAAGTAGACGCAACGCCCGTACCTGTGTGGTCTAGTCTCCGGCGCAATATTTTTGCCGGGATACCATATGCTGCAAAAATTCAGCCGTGGCTACGCGTAAAGTTACGAGTCTTCGCTACGGTTCCACAGACTCAGTTCTAAGAGTGTCGGTACGTACTAGGACAGTGGATCACCTTAATCCTCTGCAATTTATTTAATAGGCGTGACCCTTGCCATGTGAACCACAACATTATCGTCACTACCAAATATTAAGGACCTCTGTAACCGTAACCGAAAATTTCGAAAAGCCGAAATATAAATCTATCCACAATCGTAATCGCATCCGATATACAAGTTTCGGGTAATTTCGGATAGGGGCGGTTTAAATGAGACATGTTATGTATGACAGGTTTTTCTGCTCAGCCGAGCCGACACACTAGCCGCGTGCGTCCCGTATATTGAGAAAGATCTAATATCCGCAACCGAAACTAACGGATTTAATCCGACATAATTTCACTGGGGGAGGCCTATGTCCAGCAGTGGACGTCTTTCGGCTGAAATGATGATGATGATGATGAATTTCACTATGATATAATATTATTTCTTTATCCGAATCCGTATCCAGATACGAAACTTAATATCCATAAAATTCCTGGCCACCACCAACTGGCTTCGCAACGGAGCAACTCACGAACAGTACACCGAAGCTCCTTTGAGCACGCGAACGTGAGTGAGCAACCGCCGCGGCACAGTGCCAATTCGATAAAATAATCAAGTAACTTATACATAGGCTTAACTCTCCTCATAATCGAGGAAATAAAACAATAAGTTTGTTCAACTTTATTAATTTGTTTAAGTGAGTGAGTATTTTTTAATTCGAGAAAATTCAGTCCTATACAATAATTTCTAGTGAACACTTGTGTCGGAATCCTAATGCGGCACACAATTCAGTTGTTCGCCGACGGGCGCCGTGGCGTCGCAGTTTTCCGAACAAGTTTTCCTGGACCGTATTCTCTCGGATACATCGACGGGGCGCGCCCGCTTATAATGTCGTATTCTGCCTGTTGAATTATCTGCTAGGTTCTGCAGTCCAGTACCTATTCTGCACCAAATTCAAAGTCACTATGACTGTAATGTTACATTTCACTGATTGGGATAAAACTATAAATTATTCTTTAAAAATATATGAATGGGTAGAGATAATTTAGACATTAGACGTCCTGCTTTTTAATTAAGGAAGGTTAAAAAGTGTTTGTTTTTGTAAATATTTTCAATATAGAATATAGATACATTTATTTGAGTGACCCTCGCGGCCTCGGTTAAGTGATTGTATTATTAAATAATAGATACATATAACTTTCATAAAGGTAGATATAAGATACTTAGGTAGGTACCTACATGTTTTTTTTTGCTATCAGGGGGTAGCTTTTGACCACTATCTACAATCTTACACTATTTTATACCACAGATAGCTATTAATAAAAAATAAGCGCCTGTACTTTTGGGGACAGAGACCAAAAGTAGTATGTGGGATTTTACCTAAGTAACTAAAACCTTCCCGTTGATAGATGCCCCGCTTATCAGCACATAGAAGGAGTCCCGTTACCTCTAATAAAAAAACCTGGACACCTCCTTGTTATAGCCTCCAGCAACGCCTGTTAAGGCACAATGGGTCTCCTCTGAGCGTGGCTACTTAGATTATCATCAGCATTACCATAATTTCAGCCGAAAGACATCCACAGCTTAACATTGATAGGGCTCCCCCATTGTCGCCACATTGACCGTCCCGTGTGTCTCGAATTCAGCAGATTTCCGTTACCTTCACCAGGTTTTTAGTCTACCAAGTGGGAGAATTTCAACGCAACGTCTTCCGATACTTAGATGAGTACTTACAATTTTGTAGGGTAGTGGTCTTACATAATTTATATTAAAATCACCTGTTGCTAAATAAACCACACATATTTTAGTACATTTTACTGAAACTATCTAGTGGATGGACTGGAAAGTATACATGTGGTTATGTATTCAAACTGGGCATAAAACCTTTGAGAATTTTATAGTAGAGGCTTAATCCTATAAATTTAACTCGTTATTTCAGTCATTGCACATTGAGAGATTTCACAGTGTTTCATAAAACTAAATGCTTTTTAATTTTAACATAAATTGAAGCAGCGATGGTTAGTTATGTATTTAAAGTTTAATATAATAAATAGTATTTGAAATAAATTCAGTTTTTTCGAGGATTCTCATAACAATTTCAACAAGCCTAAACACGACTGGGACACTTACATTTTTTTATTTCGAAGTTCCGGTGCCTTCCTTCCGGCTTCATCACCGTTATAGTTCGATGGACCATTTTCATTAGAACCTTTTATTTAAATTTGCTTCATCACAGTCATTTAACTATTCGGAATAACTTATACTCAAAACATAATTAACATTAAGATGTTCCAGTGACCATCTGTGGACTACTTCATCAGTTCCACTTCACCAAATGAGACTTTCTGAATATAAATACCAAAAGTCTGATGAAAATACCAAAATCGCTAATATGATTGCCTATAAAAATTGAGGACGTCCCTCGATTTCCATGGGTTCCCCTCATCAGATCCTGACTTGATGACAATGGGACCACCTCGAGAGTTTACCTTTTCAAAGAGTAATCGGTCAAAAAAACAAAAGAAGAACAAACGTACAGCCGAACATAGAACCTCCTCCTTTTTGGAAAGACAATTAAAAAATAACGGATGCAATTATGTTTATTTATTTATTCAAGGCACATCAACAACACAAACACAAACATGGACATATTACATTTTCTGGGGTCTTATTCTAGTGTCTATGTCAATAACAGATGTGCACAGCACTTTCAAAAATAAAATCACATGTACAAATCAAATATAACAAAGAAAAAAAAGTAATTATAAAATAAGCAAAATTACAATACAAATTATAAATAAAAAATAAGAATCGTGAGTTAACAATTACAAATCAATTAAATTAAAACAATGAGAATAAAAATAATTGTATTAAAATCAAATTATCATTTCACACAGACCACATCTTTCTTTTCCTTTCCCAAGATCTTTCGTCTGAGCTGAGTGGGGCGGTCATGAAATATGTCTAGATCAAGTAGCTCACACCAAGCATTGTACGTTGAAGGAAGCCTTGTCATAGGGGAATTCATCCCAAGATTCGATTTTTGTTGGGGGGTATTAAACAAGTTCCTACATTTTCGCCGGGCATTTAATTTAGGAACACATATCCCGATACGCTCCAAAAGTCCATCACACGATGTGGGACACCGCACAATTTTCTGGAGGAACAGCAAGTCCAACATGCGTCTGCGATGCTGAAGGGTGCTATGTTCCTGTGATGGCGACAATAATTTGATTGTACTCATCAACCCGATTGAAAAAATGCATATTAAAAGTGGGACGATACCGAATTAAATATTAAACAAAAGCCCACAAATTATGGTGCCTCTGTAGATGCAACTATACTTAGGTCACGGGTAATATTATAAAAGACCAGAGAAATTTCGAAAACACTTATTTGTTTTTGCAAATCTATGAAATGCATTGTTCGCAATCCATATTTAACACAATATGTAGAATTTTTGAAAATGTTAACACTAATCTTACCTGAATGCCTGAACGTCTCCCGAATCAATGTAAACAAGAAGAAAACATGCCACAGAATAAATAATATCATGCTGTGCAGTCGGAGGATAGATATTCGCAAGCTGGTTGACCAAAACTATAATAAAAAAGATAATAAAATCAAAAAAACCCGACTCCAAAGATGTTAACAAGAAGAAAAGCATGCTGTGCAGTCGGAGGATACATATCGCAAGCTCGCTGACCGAAACTATAAATATCCTCCTGTTTACTTACATCTTTGCAGTCGAGTGTTTTGATTTTATTAACTTTTTTTATTTACAACATTTATTTAGTTATACTTTTTTTTTCGAATGACTTTTAAACATATAATTGCTATATATTTTTGTAATCACCTCTAAACACCCTTCATTATGATACCCCACTCGATGGGCTTCGAAGAATAAACATTGCAACCCCTACAATATAGCGCACAAAATCCGCCATGTTCCTTTTATTATAACGGCACTTATCTAAGAAAACTTGGGGGGCCAAGACCTATCTAATGATGTATTAATTATAAAATCCGTTACGTGGTTTGAAAGATACGAGGTAATAAAGAATATCACATACATACATACATACAAGATACGCGCGAAATACATCAAATAAAAATATGCAGCCGGGTAAAAATATCCTCCAACTGCACGGCAAGATTTTCTTGTTGATTAAATCTTTTAAGTTCGCTTAAGCAGTTGTGCCCGCGGCTTCGCCCGTGTTCAATGTTCAAAAAAATACTGCTTCGATCGCCACCAAACTCACTGGGAACATTCTTTCGTGAATATTTGTAAACAAGCAATCGTAGGCGAGCAACAAATGCTTCCCAGCTAGCCCAATATTCACGTTCGAGCAAAACTATGAACGTTCGATTCGAACTTTCCCTTGCGAGCTTGGAGCAATCGAATACGATCTCGTTAAATGTCATTCATTCGATAATACGATTGACCAAGAAGATCACAAAAATTTAAGATCAAGGAACTGTTCCTTGCCTTAGAAGAGGCAAGTAATATTCCTACATACATACTGATTGATTTCATTATCTGAGTACTCGCCTTTGAGCGTTTTATTTGCGTGAACATTCGAATGCGAGCTGTTGCCGCGAAAATTGTTACAACGCAACGTCTACACCGAACGAAGTTCGCCCTTGCGTGTAAGCTTTGCAACTCTCGGCTCAACGTCCACACCACTCGAATATTCGACGTCGAATGCTCATTACACGTGAATGCTCTCAGTGAGGACTTTCCTTTGCAGGATTATCCGCTGGGTCAATCTAAAGATTATCTGACAATAAAATTTTTCGAGAAATCTAGTGATTAATTTTTCGAGCGTATGTATGTATGTGTGTCAATTTCTATAGCATGCTCTACAGCCCAACCGTCTTGCCGGATTATGACATATGAGGTATCATCTCGATTGTGGGTCTGACATGGCTATATTTTTTTAAATTAGCGTCCCCCTTTAAAAATAAGGGGATGTTTTTTTTCATCCTAACAATGTGGGTATCAAATGAAAGCTAATAAATAGGCCATTCCAAATATACATATATTGTAACACTTTTATGTTCCTATTTTGCCACAAATTCAAGACAAGCGTAACTTTTATAGCAAAAAAAATAATCGTTTACCACATAATTAATTTGGAGAACTCGTTCATTACTAAAACTAAAAATTCTGAAATAAAACAGTAGCAGCAGTCGGGTTTTTTGTTTTTATAATAATTTTATTTTATTTTAACGTCACTTACCAGGCCCCTCAGAAAGTATTGCGAAAAAAAGTTTTTATATATGGGAGACTGGCCAGTTATAATGTTTTTCGAAAATATGATTATTTATAAGTAAAAATAAGTAAGTTCCAATTTCAAAATTTCCCTCCACATTTTTTGCGAGTTAATTCAAAGTATTGTGTCTCACTGAAATATGGATCTGCGCCGGGAACATTTTAGAGCTATGATTTTATACGATTTCAAGTGTCGCCTGAAACCGGATGAATCGTACGAAAGACTTCAAATGGCATTCATGGATGAAGGCCCTTCCAAGGCAACCGTGTATCGTTGGTATAACGAATTCAAGCGCGGTCGACCAACTTTGGGGGATGACGAAAGAAGCGGTCGCCCTTTGACGGCTGTTACCGAAGAAAACGTGCTAGCAGTGAAAAATTTAATCCAAGACAATAGGCGAATTACATATCAGGAGATTCAACACATATTGAAGATTGGATCGGGAAGCGTTCACGAGATTCTACACAGCCATCTTGGCGTGAGGAGGATAGTATCACGCTGGGTGCCGCACAACCTCACCGATGCTCAGAAGCAGGCCCGGGTGGAATGGTGCCGTGATATGCTTAACAAATTTGAAGCAGGCTCGTCTCGGCGTGTTTACGACATCGTTACAGGTGATGAGTCCTGGATTTATCAATACGACCCAGAAACCAAGCGCCAGTCGACTGTTTGGGTGTTTCAAAATGAGCCAACGCCTACCAAAGTGAAGCGATCTAGAAGCGGGGGTAAGATTTTGATCGCTAGCTTTTTTAATTTGACTGGCCACTTGGTATCAATTCCCTTACGGGATCAAAGAAGCATTAATGCCGAATGGTATACTACCAAATGTTTGCCAGAAGTTTTCTCTGTTATAAGCAACAAGCGACCAAACACAGGGCTCCGCGGGCTACTGCTCCACCACGACAATGCACCTGCGCACACCGCACTCAAAACGAGGGACTTCCTGGACAGCACGCCAGTCAAACTCCTGGGTCACCCTCCTTACAGCCCTGATCTAGCACCGTGTGACTTCTTTTTATTCCCAAAAATAAAAAATCAGCTCAAAGGAATACAATTTTCGTCGCCGGAAGATGCGCTGGCTGCGTTCGAGCAGGCTGTAAACGAGGTGTCTGCGGCGGACTGGAAAAAGTGTTTTGAAAACTGGTTTAGGCGCATGAATCTTTGTATAGAGGCTGGTGGAAAGTACTTTGAAAAGATTTAATAAAAATATATGTACGTATAGAACAATTTTTTTAGTTTCGCAAAACTTTCTGAGTGTCCCACGTATTTATGAACACTTGGGCGGTCAAGACTGCATGAAGATGTCTTAATTATAAAACTGCTTGTAGTGGCTTGAAAGATACGCGCAAAAAAACATAATCCTTTCCTAGCAGTCGGGTAATAAGACATCTGCATTTTAGCGCTTTTATATAATTAAATTCAGAATTCTTTCCCTAATCTAGTGATTTTTTTTTTCATAAAAAATCAGTTTCAGCATGGGCGGTCGTCTTTTTTAAACTAATAAGAATGCCCTTAATTATTCCTAGAACCTAATTTTTTAAAATCTTCATTTCTTAAACTTTATAAGAAACATTTATAGTGAAATAAATTATTGGCAAGAATACGAGAACATTATTTTGTGCGACTACTTCGCACAAAATAAATCAGCTAATGACATACTAGTATTTCGAAATATATATAGCGGTTACCTGACCATCACTGTTTTATTCACAACTAGCTGTGCCTGTTGCCCGTGACTTCGTCAGTGTCAAACTCGTAATTTTTTTATTGTTATATTGTTTGTGTACTACAGAAATAGTGAAAAAATAATAATATGCTTATGGTACTCCTGATAACGTCAGCTCTGTTGCAGTGAAAGTTCCGTAAAAATCGGTCCAGCCGTTTCGGCGATTACCCGGAACAAACAGGCAGACAAAACATCCTAAAAATTGCGTAGATATTTGTATTGCGTATATATACTTTCACATGCATTCATTAAAACATTGTTTTGATATTGAATAAAGACCCTTCAGTTTTATTTATTTGTATAATGCCATAATAAAATTTGAACAAGCTAGCACTGTTTTTTGTAGAAGTAAGATAAAATATCCGCGTTAAAAAAACGCTCTCCTAAAACTAGTGATTTTATAGATACGTGACGTTTATTCTTTGCTGCCGTCGCTATCTATCACTCTATCAATCAATACCACCTGTGGTGAATACATTTTAGTTGGCAATACTGCATGCCATAACTGTCGGTATATGCAGCATGCAAAATAGTATCACAGCCTCCGTATCGACCGGCTGCCAGCGCCAGCCGGCAGCTGTCGGAGCCGGAAACGCAACAACGCACGTCATGTTGACCTACTGTTTTTCCTAACCCCATTTATGTTGAGCTACAAGTTGCCAACTCCTATTAAAAAGTACTGAAAGCATCCCTGCTTCTCACGATAGGTAAGTACCTAGTTACTTAAAACATGCCCATTAACAGATGTCAAAGAAAACAACTTGTTGGCCCAAACTCCTAATAAATGTAAACAATAATAACTTATCTGATTCCTTGATACCCGATTGAATAGTTGAATTACATTTTTAGTGTGTTTAATGGGACACTGCAAGGAACACGAGTTAGTCAATTATAAACACTTTTATTCACTATCATTTTAAGAGCGGCTTCGCTGCAAACTATCTTAATAAATTGCGATTCTGTCTGCGCAGGTTTTCAGTTACAGAGTGCTTTTAATTGAATGACCTGATATTTGCGCCGAAAATTAGGTCTTTGAATGCTTATATTTTTAAAAGTCGCTTCGGCCTTTGATAACCTTTGTATGATCGATTAGTTAATTCGATTACTTTGTCTAGTTTATGTAAAACCTAAAAGATACTGTTATCTTTTAGGTATTACATAACCTACAAAGTAGAAAAGAGGGTCGAAAGGAATCAATTCCCGTAAGAGGTATTTAGACTACGGCTATAATTCCCATACAGCTATAGTCCGAGTAGGAATTAATGTCTTTCACCCGTGTTAAGCACTCTACTTTTCATTTCGAATAAGGAAAGTAAAAAATAGTAGTAGTATTTTTTGGTTAATATTTTTTTGATAATAGTATTATGAGTAGTACCTATTTAAAATTAATCGAGAAGTTAGAACAATTTGTGAAATTTAAAGTTACATTTTTGTTCGGAATATTTAAGCTGTTTGATATGTTATACATTTGGCGGTGTTGAATTTCGGTAAATGTAGGTGGCTCCAGTATTTGATTAGACGGTGGCATCCATGGCGCAGACTCCCTTGTTGAGACGAAGTGGGGCGTAAATTTATAGTCTCAGTCAATTTGTTTGAAATTTTCATTTTATTTTGGACAGAAACCTCAATGTAGCCTTCCGCAACTGAGCTGGATTTCCATCCTCCATGACTTTTTAACATTGACAAGTTCGCCCCAGAATCGGCTAATAGAGTCGCTGACGTTCTTCGATAACATTGCCCAGTATACTGTTCACAGTTTGGTAAATTCAAATATGCTGCTATTTGCTTTGGCATACCTGAGATTTTATTTTTACCGATCACTTGTTTATAGCATTTTCCCTTTTAGTAGTTGAGAAAAAAGCGATTCGTTTTTATGTCATTAAGTCTGATTTTTTATATATTTTTTTACTATTTGTGTAAACTCTTCTCGTACAACAAACTTACCCTCAATATTTATTTTTGTTTTATTAAATTTTACGTGTAGTAACTGGCTTTGATTTTCAAAGTCGTTAATTGTTAAATTTGTGAGTTCACTGCTTCTGCCAGCGCCGCTTATACCGAGTATCAACACCACTTGTGAAAGACATGATTTCTTCATTACTATTAATCTTTTAGGTACGTATGTAGATAGAATAACAAGCAGAGATCTTTTACTCCAGAAATGCACGCCTATCCGACGTCTTCACTCTCAATTTACGCAATCTGGTCAGTGTGTTTGATATATATGATTGCCTCTTTTTATGGAATATGGAATCTATAATACATATCAGAATAAAGTCGTTGGGATCGACGTTTATTTTTAGAATAAATGACCTCTTTCTACCTAGATAAACGTTTATAGCTTACCTTTACTGCCAAATATATCTCGTCAGGGGCTTCATTTAAAAATGTTTCCACTTCGTAAGAGGTGAAAACCTTAGGATTTTTGCTTTTGATACCCTGAGACTGTCTTTTCAGAAACGATGTTAGATTATGAAATATTTTCAAATTGACATAGTGTTTTACTCTTACTGTACTCTTGAGCATTGAATATCTGCTCCATAGCGTAGAAGGCTATATTTTGCCAGATAGTCCATTGAAGTTTGTAAAATATATTTTGTGTTCTTATCTGCTCGCCACTTCATAAAGTCATTGTATGTATTTAAGCATCTTTCCTTAGAAATTTCTGGCAAAAGATTTTCGATAACTGTATTTGCCTCGTCTTTAACAGAATCTGGGATCAACATTTCAGAATCACTAATTGAATCATTGCACTTGAACTAATTTTTAATAAGATCATCATCTGCCTAGCCTTTTTTCCAATTATCTTAACTAACTGATAAGTTACATAACTACAAGTTATAAGCATGGGAACTACTGTGTGAGCGGTACGATAATAAGAATATCCTCATAAATAATCATCTTAAAGCTTTAGTGACTGTAGAAAAATGTAGTAGGGAGTCCTACAAGGCATTAAGGTATTTAGTGGACCATATTTCGAAAAATCTCAGGGCGCTGAATACTCTAGGTCAGCCGACTGACAAATGGGACGCCCTAGTTCTCTTCATTATAGCTTCTAAATTAGACACTGTCACCTATACCAAATGGGAAGAGTAATAATTTTTAATAAGATATTAGTAATAATCCGAGATTTCGATACAGCTTATAGAGTTAGTATCCCGCTGAATTATATAGTCTATTCAAAATTTTAACTATGGAACATACCGCGTTACTGCCGCGGGCGGACACGTTTAGTATTTATTTTATTTCTCACTGGCCGTTTATACACTCACAATACCGCAGCATTTGTTTCTTAATTATGTTAGATTTTCTACAGCCGACTGCCTAACAAAAGTTAGTTCTATTTTTAAAATTTATTCCCACCCTAGGGAGGGAAGCTATTACTATGACTCTTTCCCGGCCAAAGGTGGGAAATAGCGTCTTCCACCCGCTACTCGGATCAAATAAACAATACTTTTCGAGTATGAGAAATGAAAAATATATTCAAATGGGGAATCGAACTTCGTACATATGTGTGTAACCACTTAAAAAAATTGAATAATGCGGAAGAATAAGGACATTTATAAGGCTAGAATGTTTTTTTCTGCCGTAGGGCAATATTAATATAACAATTAATGCAATTTTCTGACGAACTTTTGAACTCGATGAAATGCTAAATTTTAAATTGGTTAGGAGGCTTTTCTTTCTTATCTGGTTTCTGGTATATCCGGTTTCTGGGTAAAACAACTATGTTATAATTAGGTAATGCAATTATATGTAAAGTAAGTCTCATCTTTGATAATTATTATAGACTAGTTTTTCTCACGGCTTCGCTCGTTAGCATTACTGTTTTCCTTTGGGAACTGTACTTTTTCCTACCAAAAAACATGTTATCAGGAGTACAGAATCAAAATCTAAATTTCTTTATTCAATTAGGCCATTAAGCGGCAATTTCGGGAACGTCAAAAAAAAAAAAAAATAACAGTAATAATAATTGATTCTATCGTCCATTCGGAAATGTAGCCTGTTGTGGAGAAGAACGGACAAGAAACTCCAAACACTCTTTTAAAAAAAAAATTGTTTTACAAGTATTTGTTACATTATTCTTGATGAAAAAATACATAAATAAAAAAACATAAGGTCTCTCATGAGGTACTGGAATAGTTTTCCTCTTATCTTCGGGGGCGTCAGCAGTCAGTTCGTACTGGAGACTTCTCTTCTGGGTGGTGTGACCTTGCAGCTGGCGTCCCTCAAGGCGGTATCTTATCTCCTCTTCTGTTCTCAATTTTCATAAATCTTATAACCATCGAGCTTCAGTGTGCGTATCATCTCTACGCTGACGATTTACAGCTCTACTGTCAAGCTGGTGTTGACAACTTATCGGAGGCGATCGAGGGGCTAAACCGGGATTTAATTATGATTAAAGGCTGGTCGGACCGATTCGGTGTGGCGGTTAACCCTGCAAAATGTCAGGCTATCATACTTGGGAGCCCCTATAGCTTAAGAAAGCTCGATAGCTTAACTGTTCCACCCATAATCTTCGACGACGTACCAATTCCGTTTAGTTCCGAGGTTAAGGATCTTGGTCTGCTCGTCGACACTAGCCTTGACTGGCGCAAACAGGTAACGAGTGTCAGCCAAAAGGTCACCGGAACGTTGCGTTCACTGTATCGGCTGAAAAATCTTCTCCCAGCTCACATAAAGGCCATGCTTGTACAGTCCCTAATCTTTCCCATAATTGACTATGGTGATGTGTGCTACTATGACCTGAATGCAGATCTACTCAATAAACTTGACCGCCTTCTAAATAACTGCATTCGATTTGTCTTCAACCTTCGTAAGTATGATCATGTATCCACTCATCGATCACTTTTAAAATGGTTACCCATTCGTCAGCATAGAGCGCTGAGGGCCTTGACTACCCTGTTTTCTTTTATAGATAAACCCACTTCTCCTTCTTATCTGACTTCTCATATTCAATTCCTTTGCTCTGCTCACAGTAAAAATCTACGCTCCACCAATAATCGTCTTCTACAATGTCCCTCGCACCGCTCTGGGTTTATTCACTCGTCCTTCTTTGTCCAGGCTATCTCTCTTTGGAATGCGCTCCCTCAGAATATCAGGATGGCAACCAGTCGGTTCTCTTTCAAATTTAAGGCACGTGAGCACATTGGGAAGAAGTTTGCAGAATCATCACTGAATTGATTTGTTGGTTTCGGTTTCTCTATTACATTGTTTATGTATGTATATAAGTATATATTTGTATATATTCTTTTTATATATGTTTTTCTCAATGTTTCCGTTTATTTAGTTGCACCTGCCTTATTTTTATCTCTGCACCACCCTAAGGTCGACTGGTCGAAAATGCCTAAGGCATTAAGTCCGCCTTTGTACTTGTGCATAAAGTTTTAATAAATAAATAAATGTGAGAAAGAAGTAGAAAAAAAAATAACGCTCTTAAAAGCTTCTACAGTAAAACAAACAATTAAAAATACAATAAAAAGGTAATTAAAAACAGGCGGAGGCAGCTAAGTTATGACCAATCCCAACTGATGGCGCCCGTTCACGAACATGACACATAGATCGGCACCACTCAGTTCAACCATCATGAAGAGAACTGAATGATCCAACACATGTGCCACCATCAGAGAGACATTAGAGAGAGCAATATGACACACTATCAACTGCCAGGGCACACTGAAGTCAACAAACGACACACAGGTACAGTAAATGGTAGATTTACAGTTGGTACAAAGTACTCATATATGTGCTGTGCAGTTATATAATAAAAAAATAAATTCGTTTAAATAAATAGAGTTTATACAACACAAATACATTCATACAGTCTTCAGCAGGTCCAACAATACTTCAGAATTTTTTTGCTAATCACTTGTGTTTGTGCCCTAGTGGTTGTGGAGCTGGACTAGCGTTGAACAGAAAAGGGAATAGCCCCTTTCTATACACCCCTGACAACGTGTTTGCGAATTTTAATGATGATCGGTCGAGCAGATATAGCGTAAAAGCGTAACAAACAAATAAATTCAGATTCGCATCTATAATATTTTTAGGATTAGGATAAAACGAATATCAGTTATCCTACCCATGCAAATTTTTACTATCCAGCCGGATACCTCCTCGAATAATCACTATCCGAATTACGAGTAACGAAAATGAAAAAAAACTATGAATTTTCATTAACGCAAGATAACAAATGCTACAATAGCTTGTAAACACCATTTATTTATAATTAAATATACTTGTACAAAGTTTTATTCGAGATTGTCAATCATCACTTGTCAAAAATATTAATATTAGTAGGTACTCAAAATGAACAACAGTGGTAAATTATAGTGAATAAATACTAAACAATGAGATATGTGAGGGTAACAAGCGACTCCATGGCTTCGTACACCAGGCCAGCTTTAGTGGACAGTCAGGTTATGAAAGACAAATTCTAGAGGCTACTGCACTGAGTTAACTTCTTAAGTTAGTTGAGAAAGAAATAGCCGATCTCGCAAGGAACTCGTTGTTTTTCCATCGCTTTTATTTTCTTTTACCACTTGATTGAAACAGTCCCAAGTGTTTAGCCGCTCAAGTGCGCTGACACCCGAATGCACCTGTTAGAATCATGAATGGAACTCTATATAAAAGTATTGATATCTACCACGATAGCAAGCTTTGAATGTCAAGATGTTCGTTGGTTATTTACTGTGTATCTGAGTTCCATATATATATGTAGTAGTGTGTAAGGAAAGGGTTTTTTGAATAAAATCACAGAAATACAAGAAGTATTTATTTAAATAAGGCTTGTCAATTAATTATTCATATTGAGAAAGCTCAGTGAGCTCACCAACTGTTCGCTTAACTAGTTCTCGTGGAGAAGAAGGGCAACAAACTCCACGGAAGCTCTTTCATAGTATTTATCGACACCTTATACAACCACATAAAGTATTTACAATATTATAGAATCTAAATAACATGAATAAGGCAAAGAACATAGACTAGCCCTTAAATCAATTTAACATATTAGGAATGAAGGCCGTAATATGATTTAGATACAGTTTCAACACAATACACTAGCAATATACATTAGCAATAATAAAGTTACAATATCAAATAACTTATGTTAGCCTTGTTTAGTCGATCTTTCAAAAAAGTATCTATTGATACACACAATACACAATATTATATATTAACGGGTCTATCTGTGTCTCAATACGTCCAATATGAGAAAATAACGCGGTATCCCGCCATTTTCCATATTGCCGTAAATAATCTCATATTTGGGTTGTTGAATTAAAAAAAAATGACGATTTTTTTAATGTATTTCGAAACATTACATAACTTTAATTATATTGTCGTTTCAAAAAACTCTTAAATATATTGTTTTCAATTTATTATAAGAAATTGAAAATCGATAAAATTTTGAAAAGAACCACGTGACTACAAACGGGCCACAATGAGTCGCCATGTTGGTGACGTCATAACGTTCAAGGAAATCATGATACTATAGTGTCAACTACACGTAGATTGACTAAAATAACCGAAAACTAGTGCAAATATATTAATAAAAAACAAATTTTATTTAGTCATGTGTGATAAAGGATTTATAAAGGCTAATGTCGATAATATACCCACCTGATGGACAATTTGGAAGTTTTGAGCATAAATAAAGTAGTCGTAATGAATAATACGTGAGAGTGGACCGGTGTTAGAAATTGTTGTTAACCAGGTACATTAGGAAACATAATTGTCATAACGTAATCGTTTTTACATATAGGTAGGTAATATTGGTGTAAAATAAAAAGTAAACAAACACGATTGGCGCGAAACTTTGACTTTGGATATCAAAAAACTTCATTAGATACCACTAAATATGATACACATACACATAAATTTTTTGGGAATACCCATTATTTACCCTTAATAGAAGAGCTCGTGGCTAAATAAAAACAGCCGCGCTGTTCGATCATCAAGGTTAAGCAACGCTTGACGAGGTCGGTCCGTGGATGGGTGACCATTTCAACATACCGTGTTTCCTCCGTGCCTCGGAAAGCACGTTAAGCCCCCGGCTGTCATTTGAAGATCTCTGACAGTCGTTACGGGTAGTCAGAAGCTTGAGATCTGACGCCAGTCTTGCTAAGGGGTACCGTGTTACCCAGTTACTGGGTTAAAGGCTAGGCAGATTGACAATATCCCTTAATAATATTGAACACTAAAGTCTATATTATATATTTACAAACACTAAAAAGTTTGTAGAACAGAAACGTAAAAATATTAACTTGGTAGATTTTTGTTACACTAATTCTTCCGTAAATATCTCTTAAATACGTCGATCGATTCTCACAATTCAAACAGAAATGATAGTTTTACGCCTATATCTGTCATTTAAGGCGCCGATTCCCTTGAGTAGCTGATTTTAAAATGAGAATCACGTCTAAACGGCTAGTCGTAATTTATTGGCAAAAATATATGTTAAATTAGACCATTTTCTTAATAATTTCATCTGAGCAAATTTTGAGTTTTATTCGTATAACATAGTGTAATTAATTTATAAAGTTATGTCTAAAACGGACAAAAACACGACAATCACAACAAAACCGCTGGGCGTATTTTAATGAAATTGATACCATATCAAAGACAATTTAATTATCTACATTTTGATCTGAAGCTTTTTTTTTAAAGACATAGAATAATAAGAAAAGTACAAAAAACTACTAAATTTCGGGTCCAGCGGGTGAGAAACGAGGGCGCGTTTTGTTCCCTCTAGGTCGTTGGCGTTAGTCGTCGTCTTAAGTATAAAATAATGAATATATCACCATAAACAAAAAATCATGTTTTCAAGTTACGTAAATATACAACAATGTCAACTTTGCTCGAAAGTTCCCTTGAAAATTTCATATTCTCAGTCTTTAATGATCAAAGTAAGAATTTAATACGAATCTAATACTAAATTAGAACAAGATAACAAAAGAATTAACACATTATAATTGGAATCTAGTTAGACATAGAACATTGCTCAAATTTAGTAGATTGCTAGGTACTAGGGGCTATTGCGCGAATCACATATAATTGGGATCTTTTTGTAGTATTCGTACATAATGGTACGAAGCAAGCACGATAACTTTTAAGGTTCGATATTTATGATTAATATATTCGATATTCATCAATATATTGACGATAATAACAAGATTGAATCGGTTAAAAGTCAAAACACTGTATCAGCTATGTGCTACAATGAGTAGAAATGAAAGTTGTGACGTCACACGGGCTCGGATTTGTTCGGCAAACTATCGGGGTGTTTTCGGTACTGGATTCAAAAAAATATTTTCAATTGCATTTTACTTTGTAATTACAGTGAAAAAAAAAAAAACTAAAAATAGTTTTGTATGGAAACTATGATCTTTTCATTTTTTACAAAAAAAAAATTGGTTCAACAAACCAATTAGGTCAATAATCAATTCTTATGTAGTGAAACTGTTTTAAAAAGTAACAAGACAATTAAGGAATTTAATATTGCCTCTTTAGTCATTCTTAATCAATATTCGAAAGAACATTGATAAATAATAGGGTAGAGTGGTAGCCAATGAACCGCGTGTACCGTATGAACCATACTACCTACAGGCAATACGCGATGTTGCTAGCTCATGCAAAAAACATATAACGAGTCGCTTGCCTTGCCAAGGAGTTTGATCTAGTCGCCGGCCGCCACTCGCCACAAACGCATTGTGTTTTGATTATCAAAAAGGACGAAAAAATCGTGAGTTTATTTTTGTAATTACTTTATTATTTTAACTCTTATAAAACTATAAGTGAATTGTATGTGTAATGTGGGTCCTTGCGCTTGTATGAGACTACTTTTTGGAATTACTTCTCAACCTTTATTGTGTAAAAGATAACCTAAAATTTCCTATGAGGGGATGTGTACGCAGTGAGTCACTTAGACTGGGTGAGCAATGAACCACGGTTCATTGTGTACTACATCTAACTGCTTTACCTTATGCTATGGATTTGTCACTTAGAAACAGGTGGGGAGTATTATTACAGTCAACCTCTGATTGTTGATGTGAGTATCATTAAGTACTACTTCTTTATTTCAGCATGGGCCGAAACACATTAGGGCGGCAAACCCGAAAAAAGGTTTATCACACAGCAGCAGCTAATCAAAAAGGGAATAGACAAACATTTGTCGGGGCTGACGAAGCAGCCAATCTCCCTATCCATCACTTCGAAGATACATTGAAAATACCGCAACAATCCGTCATGGTGCCGCATTACGAATTTGATCCAACAAACTTTAATGATGGACAAGAATACATCATCAAGAAGTATTTATTTGATTGTGCACATACATTCTATGGCCTAACTTCTAAAGATTGTCGCAGAATTGCCTACCAAATGGCAGTTATTAACAAAATTTAAAAGCCGTCATCGTGGAAAGTCCATGACATGGCAGGCCGAGATTGTATGAGGCCAAGACCTTATGAATTGTCATTGAAAAAACCGGAGGCTTGTAGTATGGCAAAAGCTACAGCATTTAATGAAATGAACGTGCAAACAATTTACGACAACCTGAAAGAAGTTTAAAGTCGCTCTCCATCTTTTGCTAATAGAAGCCGAATATATAATCTTGACGAAACCTCTACCACAACTGTACAACGACCCCATAAAGTTCTGGCAGCTAAAGGACGCAGTGTCTTTAAAGTCACAAATGGGGAACGTGAAATCTTGGTTACAACTTGCTGTATTGTAAATGCGATTGGCCAGGCATTACCTCCAGCTATGATGTTTCCAAGAAAAGCTATAAGGCACACATGCTGTAATGGGGCACCCTCAGGGACACTTAGGTTAGCCGCACCTAGCGGTTGGATGAACACAGAATCATTTGTTATTTTTAATCAACTTAAAACAAAAAAATATCGGTTTATCTATTACTGTGATTCATTGTGTACCACCTGGTTCATTTAGTCCCACCCCCCCGGTTCATCGTGTACCCTTGCTGGTACACTATGAACCAATTACCTTGTTTTAAAAAAACCTGTATTAATCAGGCAATAGGAAATATTTTCCAAAATTTTGAATGCAATGTGGTAGCTTATTAAATTACCTACGTGGTGATATAAAAATATTTTCTTAGACTGCAATAACCACTCTGCTAGAGCTCTTCAAATTTTTGGTGGTTCATTGGCTACAACTCTACCCTACATCACAATGATCATTACAAATTACGTAACAATTTATAGGAATATCATCACTGTGGCTTAAATATAAGTTTTGAGTTATTGCCTGTATTTCCGGTACTCTCTTACATTTGTAGGTAGTTGACCATACAATAATAATTTAGGTAGGTACATAGACATTTATTGTCGGTAGGAGCTTAGCAAATATGACAGCACCAAACCATTGTGACTTGATAATGAAAAATCATGACGTCACACATACTTCAAATTCTAACACGCCCAAATCTTTTCAATCTTTTTCACTCAAATCAAACACGTCACAACATGTATTGTGACAAGAGGTTGAAAATTCGGCAGCCTCGGACATCCAGCCAAGTAGATTGTCAAATAACCGGTATTCGCTCAAGCTACTATCCGAATCATCTATAATATTTATCATTTCTAACTGGATCATATCGTGACGCACCCCACTTTTGCGAGAATAGGTTTTTCACTAATTATGGTAAAAAAATCAAAAATTAAACCTATGTAGTTATTGTTTATTTTCTGTATAAAATCGACGAGTGAAGTATTTTCTCAGTAAACAAGTCTATATCCATAACAGAAATAAACCAATTACTCAATAAATGTTATTAGATCCATAAAATAAATAAACCAACCGAAGTAGGAGCCCCTGCAGCTTTTCGCAACATGATTAGACGTGTACAAATTGTTGTAAATAAATTGAACCTCATTTCATAGCAATACGACTCTTAATGTATGAACGTGCAGAACATATTTAAACCGTAAGTAAGTTAGTATATTCAGTGATCCGATACAGCGTTCCCGCACGCCTGTAGAATATATTATTTAAGTTTTGCATAAAAAAAACACTATGCTTAGGTTGTACAAGAATAGTAGAAAATATATTAAAGATAATTGTCAAAGAAAGAAATCACATCACACAGTGCTAGAAATGTTTGGTCACAAAATGAGTAAATTTTGAAAAAAACATTACTGTCAGCCTCAGTGCGGTGCACCAAACTATAAGATTTAATTACTAAGTAACGAAAAGTTCTGGAGTGGAGACCGCGTACCGGAAGATGCAGCGTTGGAAGGCCTCCCTCTAGGTGGAACGATGACCTGGTCAAGGCTGCGGGCGTCCGGTGGATGCGAAACGTACAGGACCGATCAGTGTGGCGACGCTTGAGGGAGGCCTATGTTCAGCAGTGATATTATATTATATATTATATTCTTTCGGCTGATATGATGATGATGATGATGACTAAGTAACTATTAAATTAATTTGAAATTGAGTCGTTGGTACAATCGTCAAAAATAGTATTTTATTATTTACGGATGTAACGGAACTAATAAATATTATTAGAAACCAAAGATTATCTGAAACAAAAACGGTAAAATAAGCTGCATTCTATTTACAAGCTGATCAGTATATTACCCTGAAAATGTTATTCAAATTAAAGGCATATTTTAATTGAGTACCTACGGGCCTTCTTTGCTCGCCTAGCCGTACCTATATATAATGTACCCTGTGGGTACTGGCGGAAACAGACGCCACAAGGAAACAAGGCACGGAACGAGCCACGCGCCGTAGGGATGTCACCTGAGACACAACTCATCACTAACATAGTCGATATCTCGACTATATGATTTCTAAACAAGGCTAGTTTTATAAATATAAAAAATCTAGCTAGAAAAGGAGAAAATTTACTGGATTTGACCTATATTCAGCTTATCATCATCTGCCTAGCCTTTTCCCAAGTATGTTGGGGTCGGCTTCCAGTCTAACCGGATTCAGCTGAGTACCAGTGTTTTACATGGAGCGACTGCCTATCTGACCTCCACAACCCAGTAACTGGGTAACACGGTACCTCTTGGCTAGACTGGTGTCAGACCTCAAGCTTCTGACTATTCGTAACGACTGTCAAAGATCTTCAAATGACAGCCGGGACCAACGGCTTAACGTGCTTTCCGAGGCACGGAGGAAACTCGGTATGTTGAAATGGTCACCCATCCACGGACCGACCTCGTCAAGCGTTGCTTAACCTTAAAGATCGACCCGTGCGGCTGTTATTATTTAGCTACGAGCTCCTCTCCTCTCCTCTCTCTCACCTATATTCAGCTTATGCAGAAATGAAAAACACGGAAATCGGTTTTGTGATTCGATTTTCTCGTGTTGACAGGGACGCTGTTTTTTATAGCAGCTATGTAGGTATGCCAGGGGGTGTGGAAAATTTATTATGTTGGATTTTCTTCAAAAATAATGCCACGTAAACAAAAATATACGACGATACAGAGCGTTGAAATATCGTGTGACGTCACGGTGAGCTACACTTTATACTGACAAGCAAGCCCCCACTCCTGAACTTTGACCACTTTACCAGTTGTCAGGAGATAGGTTAGTCTTGTAGAGCGGCCGGCTCTTGTGACGTATGGCGATTGTTTACTTGAGTGACTGGCTGCTTCTTCGGTGTTAGGCAGGAATGCAGGCTTTAGTCGGTCTATGCTGATGTTTACTTGACGATCTTTGTTTTTCACTGTATACGCCTTGTTTTGTCTCTTCAAGACACGATACGGACCTTCGTTGGTCGGCGTCAGCGGTCGGCGTTAGGCATCGGTACGTATGAATACATGCGTACATACGTGTAGGTCATCTTGTAAAAACATTGCGCGGCAATCGGTGTTACGGCGAACTGCTTGCATCTTTTTCATTGCGTTGGTTATGACGTCGCTAAAATGTGTATTTGAGTTCGCTTAGATCGTCGTTTCTCCACACATTTCGCCGGGTAGTCGTAGCGGTGTTCCGTGTAGCGCTTCTGCTGATGACACATCTGTGTTTTCTTTAATTGCAGCTCGTAGCCCTAGCAGAACAGTTGGTAATTCTTGTGTCCAGCTTGAGTTATGTAGTCGTGTTGTCAATGCTGTTTTAAATGACCGATGCCACCTTTCAACCATTCCGTTTGCCTGTGGGTGGTAGGCAGTGGTCCGTGTTTTCTCGAGGCCCATTCTATTCATTAGTGTTGAAATGCATCTTTATCTTCACTGTTGAAATTCACCGAATCGTCGTAATTCTTGAATTGTGGTAGGTTCAGGATAATCAGATATGGTCTTTACACGATCTTCTGTTGGCTGGATACCGGCTTCTGGTACTATGTACACAAGGAATTCTATTTTTGCTCAAAAACGCATTTCGACACGTTTATCTTTAGGCCATGCTCTTTAAGTCTTTTGAAAATATCTTCCAGGTGTCCTCTGTGGGTTTCTTGGTCTAGTGAAGCGACTAGAATGTCGTCGACGAATGGGAAAACGTGGTCCATATTGCTGAGTACACTGTTGATGTGTCGTTGCAAGGTTTGTCCAGCGTTACATAGTCCGAAACACATTCGTGGGAATTCAAAAAGCCCAAACGGCGTAATGACTGCCGTCTTCTCGATGTCTTTTTCGCGTATTGTTAATTGATTATACGCTTTCCTTAAATCAATCTTTGAGAAGATTCTCATCCCTTCGAGATGGTACGTGAACCACATCCATGTTTTTATTGTAATATTGCATCACGTCTCCCAAATTCCCAATGCACAATGTACTCGTAACGTTTCGTCTGTCATGCGAACAGATGGCGTTTATACTTGGACACAAATGGCGAAAAAGCGCCATCTTCAAAAAACCTCTTGATATCTTACTAAACCGACTTCCATAAGAAAACACTACAAAGCGAAATATAATTTTCTTTTCGGAAGTCGGTGTCTTTGGTACGTATAGATACTATTTCGGTTTTGACACCGACTACCGAAAAGAAAGTTATTTTTAGGTTTGTAGTGTTTTGTCGACTTCCAAAACTTTGGTTTTGTTTATTTTTTTTGTTAAAAAGTTTTGTATTTCTCTCTTTTAGTTTTGTAGTACCTTATATTGCCTTGAATATCATTTGTAGACAGAGCGCTTTTCAAAACAATGCCAACAAGCCTAAATACTACTGGGCTTTATTGTTTTATTACGGAGTGCCGGTGCTTCAGGCTTCATCACCAGATCAGTTCGATGGTACCATTTTCATTAAAACCATTTACTTAAATTTGTTTTATATGAGTAATTTATCTATTCGAGATATCTCATACCTACTCAAAACAAGCTTATCATTGAGAGTTTTGAGAGTTCCAGTGGCAATCTGTGGTCTTCTTCATTAGTTCCACTTCACCAAATGATATTGTCCATGTTGATGAAAATACAAAAATAGCTGTATGCCTATAAAATTTAAAGGGATCCCTCGATTTCCACAGGCATTTAATTATATAATATGTATTTTTTAAGTATCCCACCATCAGATCCTGCCTTGGTGACACTGGCACCACCTTGAGAGTATATCCTTTAAAACAAAAAATGAATTTTTGAAATCGGTCCTTATTAGACGGATTAATCGGTAATAAAACATTAAAAAAAACATACATACAGGCGGTTAAAAACTGAAAGCAAACCTAGAACTTTAACTAAATAATTATTGTATTTTTATTATATTATTACCTTGTGTTTACTCGCTACTGCTCATAAATTTTGATAATTTAACATTATAATAGCGCATAAATATAAATAATACAAACAATCGCTAAAGCTATACGACACGGCTGTTTCTGAAAGAGGATACCTGAGAAATGCATAAATGGGAATGAGATAGTTGTGTAAATAGCAATAGGCAGGACGCTGTTAAACTTGAAGTAGAATTTCAAAGTCAAATAGTCAAAGTCAAAATTCTTTATTTCGATTAGGCAAAAAAAAAATTATTTACAAATAATATTATTAGATTCTACCGTCCATTTAGAAAAGCTTGTTATGGAGAAGAAATCATTTTACGCAAAGTAAAGCGCCTGCCTGGGTTCGAACACATGACCTACAACAGTGGTAACGGCCGCGACTTACAAGTTGTAGGTCGTGGGATCGAACCCAGGCAGGCGCTTTACTTTGTGTAAAATTATTTCATCACCACTGCTCTCAAAACGGTGAAGAATAACATCGTGAGGAAACCGGCATGTCTTAGAACCAAAAATTCGAGGACATGTGACATCCACCAACCCGCACTGGGCACGCGTTGTGGATGACGGCCCATGCCCTCTCACAGAGAGGAGGCCTGTGTCCCAGCAGTGGCAACATTAATAGGCTGATGATGATGATGGAGGACGAAAAAGAATCGCCACACTTTCTCTTTTAAAGAAAAAGTATTTTGGGTACAATATTTACATACATACATTCATTCATATACGTGAGGACGTACCCAAATTTACACTACATACTATTCTACGTTTAGGTATAAAGCACTAACAGCTCATCATCATAAACAATTCTCATACAAACACTCATTTTTAGTGACGTCAGGCCTTACTCCAGTCGCAATGCTTTTGCAACTCCTGTGCGAGAGAGACCTTGCGCGCGCAAATCCTCTATCCCAGTCCCGCTAAAATATGTGTCGGTGTTACGGCAAGAAGCCAGATAAAAAGAAGTATAACCTGTTGCGATATGGTTTTTCAGGGTAGCCGGATACGACGTAGATTAATTAAAAGCCGTAGAGTAATTAAACACAAGTTTCCTGTTAGCTTTTAGGTCATTTGGATATTGAACTAGGCAGTTGGGTTAATGATATTAGCTGAATCTGTCAGAGGCGATACCTATGAAATAAAGCTGTTTTGAAAACTGGCTACATAAATTACTGACGATACCAAATCATGAACAATAATAATACAACTTATATGTATATATCCCACCGCACTATTCCCAAATCAATACAACTCCTGAAAGCCAGTATCAACAATGACGACCAAAAGAAAAGCGACGAGGCAATGAAGCTCGATGTAGTCCCAGAGAATGAATGTAACTGTCTTGGATCTCGGAACGAATTGAATCAGAAAAGAATAACGGAGGAGTAGCAAAACACAAATTTCCACTTCCCTCCATACCAAGCAGGAGACAGAACAAACAATAGGCACAAAGGGTCGTTTACAACTATCTAAAGGTATCTTGCAGTGACTAACGAACAGAAATAGATTTATAAAAATCTATTGCTGTTCGCTAGTCTTGCTAAAACTCAAAAACGGCTGGACCGATTAGGGTATTGGATTATTGGTATATTTATTTAGGGTAGGTAGGTAGAGTAGGTAGGGTAGGTGGGTTGACGGGAGCGAAGCCGCGGACACGACTAGTTTTCAATATAATTTCATTCAAGTTAGTTCCCAACCTTTTTCATGAAAAAAAACCATTTTAAACTAAGTAATTAAAATTATTAGTCAGAATTAACTCTTCCCGGAATTCTAAACGGAGCACGAATCGCACCCCATGCTACAACGAATAAATTCATGTTCATGTAATAAACACTAACTGAAATCGCAATCACTAATGAACGGTAAAATTCTCCTGCCTAAAACCAATTTCTCTGAATTCATAGAATATAATGGCTTGTATTTTTATATTGAAATTAAGAATATCGTGAAATGTTACTCGGCTCCTAACTAAAAAGAACTAAAAAGACCAACACTAGGGGGGTGGAGGTCACTCGCTCCCCTCGTTGACGGCCGTCCGATTCCCCTTTTCAGCGCAAACGCTGCAATCAGCCCGAAATTACCAATTTATGAGGAAAACACTACCGATATCGAAACGGTCCATACGAACGAACGTTAAAATGAAGTACCAATTAAATGTTTTCAATTCAACGCTGCAGCTGAATGTTAACGTCGTTAGCGTTGAATCGAATATATTTGATTGGTACTTAATTTGTACAAATTGAAAACTTTATTTAGCTTCACCGTTCCTGTATGAAACATATTGAAAAGTACGTGTGTTGTTGACGATATAAAAATCTATTTTAAATTAAAACTACGCTTCATCCAATATCTCTGAAAAAACTGGCGTCTTGTTTATTTGCTCGCTTTCTTTTATCGACAGAGAGCTGAGAGGGTGTTTGACCAACTACTTATATCCAGGCAAAACATCTATACTATTGCTGAGAGAAAACCGAAAATAAATATATCTAAAAAGTTTCAGATGCGAACTCTGTGAGTGCCTGTGTATGTCTCTCGCTGTGTGTCTACTTTCCGATTCCCACTATATTTAATTCTGTTTAACGATATTTTCAGAGTCGTTCATTTCTTTTTGGTCGTGTGCGGTTTGGTAAAACTTACAAAAAGAGGCAAATCTGGCTAAGAAATTATTATGTCTATCTGGGACAAACGATCCAGTTGGGTAGGGCCAACTTTGAGAAAGAGGTCAACCGTCGAATCCGACTCGGCTGGACAGCGTTCGGGAAGTTGCGCGGTATCTTCTCATCCAACTTACCACAGTGTCTCAAGACGAAAGTCTGAGACCAGTGTGTGTTGCTAGTTATGACCTATGGCTCTGAGACGTGGTTTGTCACAATGGGCCTCATCAGAAAGCTTACAGTCACCCAAAGGGCAATGGAGAGGGTTATGCTCGGAGTATCCTTGCGTGATTGAATCAGAAATGAAGACATACGAAGACCCAAGGTTACCAACATAGCCGTCTTATAGCTCATAGCCACTTAAGTATTGTCAAACTTAAGTGGCAGTGGGCAGGGCACATTGCTCACAGAACTGATGGCTGTTGAGACTGAAAGGTTCTGAAGTGATGGAAGAATTTGCGTTAGAAGGCCTTGCACTAAGTGTAGCGACGACCTGGTCAAGAATGTGGCAGTCCGGTGGACTCAGACGCACAGGACCATCAGTGTGGCGACGCTTGGGGGAGGCCTATGTCCAGCAGTGGACTTCTTTTGGCTGATGTGATGAGTGAATTAGTTGTCGGTCGTCGGTACTAAATACATAATTAAATAAATACGTACTATACTAAGGGCTTTATAAAATGTCGCCGGACGGTTTAGCATTTCATTAGCAGATATTTAATTTGCTGTACATTTGAATTTATAATTTTTTAATCAATTGCTTTACACGGATGCGGCGCGCAGCGGCTACTTTGTAATACCGACGAGATGCCTGTAAACAAGGGTGTACAACAAGAAAACAAGTGACGACTATAGAATTTCACTATTCTACAGCTGCAAAGATCACAGTGACAAGAAGTGTTCCTTTACAAGTCTTTAATGAAATTTTAAAATCAACCGTCTTGTATACGAGTATTTTTCTTATTTCAATTTGAATCTTTGCCGTTCCGCGCTGCCTTTTTTCATAAATAAGACAATTGTTTAACAATTTGAAAAATGGTATGCGCATGAAGAGCTCGTGGTTAGATAGTAGCAGCTGCACAGATCGACTTTCAAATTTAAGCAACGCTTGCCGACCTCGGTCCGTGGATAGGTGACTATCTTTACGTAGCAAAATTCCTCCATGCCTTTTAGATCGGCAGAAACTATAACTAAAACTAAAAAACTAACTAACTACAACTTAACTATTGGTTCGGCTGTCATCTGTGACTATCGTTAGGGATAGTGAGGTGCCAGAGACACCGACCTTGCCAAGGGGTATCATCAGATAGGCAGTCGCTCCATTTAAAATACTGGTATTAATCCCTATATAGTTGGGAAAAGGCTAGGCAGATTAATAACATATATTATTAGATAAGGTTGTCTGTAAGAGTTCGCCCTGTGCGATAGGACCGCTCATTGTATCTTCATAAAAGTTTATCTTGTAATTATTTAAGTGGTGTACAATAAAATCCATAATAAATAATAGATTGATTGATTGATTGCGCTTGTAGCAAGTCGAACCTACTACTGAAAATAAGATTTTATTGTATGTATATCATCTATATGCTGAAGACCTGCTGCTTTACCGCCACTTCAAACTTGAGGAGCTCACTGGAACTATCGATGCCATCAATAATGATTTTGGAAATATCTGTCAGTATCTTTGGGCTGAAAGTTTTGGCATTTTAGTAAACCCAGCAAAATCATAAGCTCTCCTTATTGGTGGCAGACATTTCGTCAATATATTGAATAACCAGTCTCTCCATCCTGTTTTCTACGATGCCGTCGCTATAGCCTACTCCAAAAAAGTCAAAAGCTTAGGTGTTTTCTTAGACTGCAACCTATCTTGGAATGTTCACATTGCTGAAGTAAGTAGGAGGGTTTTTTGCTCGTATCGATATCTGAAGCGTCTCCAGAAGTTCCTGCCTTTCTCGACTAAATTTACTTTTGTTCAGTCTCTTCTTCTACCTCTTCTTGACTATGCTGATGTCTGCTTCCTTGATGCGACTGAGGAACTTCTTGATAAGCTCGAGCGTTTGCAGAATTTGTGCATCCGCTTCATTTTTGGCCTCCGAAAGTAAGACCATGTGTCGGAATATTGGAAGCGGTTGAACTGGCTGCCTATTCGACAGCGCCGAGATACCCACACTCTTTCTCTACTCTTTTCTGTTCTTAATAATCCTACCTCTTCTTCGTATCTTCAGGAGCTCTTTGAGTATCTTGATCCTAGAGGAAAGTCTTGCTGTTTCTCATCATCTCTTTGTTTTCCTCCTCCTAGTCATTAATTCGATCCGGTGGAACTTTTACTGTTCGTGCTGTCCGCCTCTGGAATAATCTTCCTCACACCGTACGTGTACAGCTCTTCGTTAGAGATCTTCAGGAGAAGAACTAGGGAATATTTCCTGTCAACATGACTCATAAATATGTATGTATTTTAGTTATATATTATATAGTATGTATTATGTTTATGCATTGTGTGCTGTACACGTATTTGTGTAGTGTATTTAGTTATAATTGAAATATTCATTTGTTTTTAAGTTTTTGTTGTGCGCTTTTGTTAACTGTCCTAATTGTGTAAATCTCTATAACACTGAGGTTTGCTGTAAGAGAACCCAATTATTGGTTAAGCTCGCCTTTGTACATAAGTTGTCCTTCTGTATTTGTATATGTTTGTTTTGTGTACAATAAAGCATATGAATATGAATATAAATACACCACTGATTTTGTTTTATTAACGTCAGTACTACAACCTTATACTTACAAATTGCTGTATCTTCAGCAATTACCTTACCCGCTTAACACAATCTCAGAAGGAGGGAATCCGGAAGTTATGTGAGACGGATACCATCCGTATCAAATAGCGGAAATTACGCCCGCCTTACTCGATATCAGATACGTGTCTCAAGGATTAGATCATATTGCCAATAATTCTGAAAATGCACTCTATAGATGACGAAGTAGAGATTAATTATAAAGAGATAGGCCAAGTACGTTCTGACCACACCTAAAGTTTATAATTATAAATTATTTGTTAATTGCTCAATCGTAAATTTGTTTCAGAAAACCAATATACTTTTCGTTAGCTCTTATAATGTTAGTCATATACTTAGTTGCGTAGTAAAAGGTTTCGTTTTATTTAAATTGGCCCACAAATACGTCTTTAAGTATTTTTCGCTATTAGATACGGTTATGGATGATGGAAATTAATGATTACTTGCTTACAATAAAATCTAAATCTGAAAGTTTGCAATGTAATCAAGTCATTAATTAAAAATAATTTACTATTAAAATTACCATATCCTGTGAGAATTGGGCAACACATAGATCCAACTCCAGCTACCTTACGTAAATTTAGATATTCTCGTTAAGGCACAGAAGTTCTTTTTGGCATTTTCACCGACTACTTTAATTTTCCCCTGCAAAATTCCTCTCTAACACCTGACCAAGATAGAACACGGACTGATTCCTTTTTACGGGAACGTTATACAATTTAATAGTAGGACACGAATTAAGATTACTTTTTAGAATGAGTTGATAGGTTTTGTGCGGAGCAAAGGTCATACGGTCGATCGCCCACTGAGATATTACTCGTGGGCAAGTCTCAGCCAGATTCTCGAATCCAGCTCGACTGTTATTTTCTTTATTTTTCTTTTTATATGAAACGTTTTCCCACACTACGCATTTCTTCCTGTATCGTGGGTGCGTTTACAAACATATAAAACTCAAATACACAACACCCAGAGCCGGAATAACTATCTGTAGGTCATAAAAATATTTGTTCCGTGCGGAAATCGAACCCGAGACACGCAGCGCAGCAGTCAATTTTTCAACCACTGCGCCATCCGTGCGCCCATTTGATTGGATGAGCAGAATACTGTCCTCCGCGTTACCGGTTAATGAACAGCCGTTTTAAGTGGAAACGCGAAGAAATAAAAAAAAGCCTAAATTCCATAAATGCGAACCAATAACCGAACCCTGAGGTCATGCCATGTTAAGAGACATGGAATGATGGCCGAGTTTGAGTTTCGCAGAACTATTTAAAAAGTAAGAGAGGAGTAGAACCCGATTATATATTTCTTAAGCAGCCCCGAGTTTTCATTTTAAGTAATAGCATTGGCCACCATGCGTTATCAAAAGCCCCAGGAATATCCATAAAAATCTCAATTAGGTACTTATGTTCAGATGTATTAACTATTTTCCCAACAGTAAGGGCCGCAACTATTGCAGATTTTCCCATAGAGAAACAGAATTGATTGTGATGAAATATTGGTCCGTCCGGTAGAAAACGTGGAATGATAAGGCGTTTCAAAAGTTTTGCCAAAGATGGAAGTAATGTTATAGGCTGGTACGATTTTAGGTCGTCCGGGTGTTTTACGCCACTTTTCGGAATGATATAAAAATCTGCGTCACCATATACGAAGAAATACGCCGTCCCCAATACAACGGTTGGAAACGGTTAAAATCGCATCACAAACCGGTTGTTTCACAGCTTCTATAATCATCTAATTAGATATTTTATCTTCACCTGATGATTTGTTGAGTTGTAACCTCTTGACAACGTTAATAAATTCATCAGTGGATGGAAGGTATGACGCTGGTGATTCAGTTGGTACACCTGCCCATGCTCTGATCTTTTGATGGTAGTCGTTGTCATTCACAAGTAAGTCATCATGTTGCCTCGCCTTTATGTCAATGTGACAAATATGTACAATCAGCACATCATATCTTATGCGAGTGTATTCTTAGGCAGAATGAACGCAATATTATGTTGGATAATGTACAGGCTGCATCCATAGTTATTTACTATACGGACCTTGTAGAAACTAGAACAAATTGCCGTGCATTCAAACGTTTTTGCCATACCATTATTGGAATAAAATATAACAACTTACAAAGTTAGGACCCATTAAAATTAATGAAAAGTTTTATCCGTGGTGCTAGCCAACCTAATTGAAAACGTCCCGATGTGTCTATTGGCCTTGTTTGTTCTGTGTGCTACTTGATTTGGAGAGAAGTGGAAAATATGTATTTTTTTCCCTTTCCCTCCGTAATTCTTATCTGATTAATCTCGTTGCGGGATGTAAGACAGTGAAATTCATTCTTCGGGACTTCGTTGAGCTTGACTGCCTCGGCGCTTTTCTGGTAGTCGCCACTGCTGATTCTAGTTTTCAGGAGTTGCAGTCGTTTGGTAATAGTGCGGTGGGATTGTCCGAAAAAAGGAATTTCGTTAATTAAGTTTGTTCGCTAATTTTGTTTTCCATCAATATCAGTTTGATCAAACTATTGACGCCTGAATCTTTTAATAAATATTTTCAGATCGTGGGATAGCTAAAAAGACGAAGAAATTTCAAATAATTTGAATGATCAGTGTTACAGTAAAATTTTAATAAATACTAGCTGTGCCCGCGACTTCGTTCGCGTGGTTGTCGAGAGCAAAACAACGTCGTTTAGATAAGAGTATATCACCTTTTTGATGATTTAGATAAGAGTCCTGACTTTGGTATAGTTGATTACGTTAATGCTTCTCTATATACTATGTTAGCGGTGGAATTACCCGGAGCATATACAAAAAGGTTGTTTGGGTTGCTAACACGTGATAGAGAAACATAGAGTTGGCCGTGTGAAAAACAATCAAAAGTAAGGTCTACACCCGCAACGGATAACGTCTGGCCTTGGGCTTTATTAATAGTCATAGCGTAACAGAGGCTTACAGGAAATTGCACACGTTTGAAAGTAAACGGAAAATTATTGGGGATAATGGGTATCCTGGGAATGAAAACAACATCACCGGAGCCGCAACCTGTTAAGATTTCGGCTTCGATGACATTTCGTTGGAGATTTGTTACTCTCAACCGAGTTCCATTGCATAGTTTTGGTGGGCTTAAATTTCTGAGTAGAATGATTGGTACTCCGACTTTTAAATAAATTTTGTGTGCTGGAAGACCTGGTGTATTTAGAGAGTCTAAAAACTCTACTGGATAGTGGGTGGCATCTCCTTCTTCTAAAACCGTGTTAATAGATAAATATTCCCTACTTTCTCCAGAAACATGTACCAATATTTGAGAATTTATTGCTGCTGCTTGGTCGTTGCGAGGTGCCAAAATAGCTCGTTGGCATAGCCAAGCAGCGTCATGGTTCGAGATCTCTGATGGATCTCCGTATACAGAGGAAATGAGTTCCTGCTGTGAGGCAACAGAAGAACACAGGCTTTCGACTAAAGTTACTTTACCTCCTTCTTGAGTCGGGTATGTGCCGTTACCAATTTGAAGTAGTAAATTTGAGAAAACCTGCGCGTTTGCGTCACCTCCCAAATATGCTCGCATATTAAAGCTCAAATTAGTTAATATGACACTACGCCATAAAATAGAGCTCTTTAAACAGGCACCTATTTCATCGGCCCTCGTTCCTCTGGGTATTATAGGGAGTGTCTGCCTGAAGTCTCCACAGAATAGCACCGTTAAGCCTCCCATCGGTCGGTCATTTTGTCTTATATCTCGCAACGTTCTATCTACAGCTTCCACAGCTTTACGATTTGCCATCGTACACTCGTCCCAAACGATAAGGGCGCAATCGCGTAAAACCCTTGCTTTATCACTATTGCGAGACACGTTGCAAACAGGGTTTTCTGTGCGGTCCAAGTCGATTGGTATTTTAAATGTTGTATGTGCAGTTTTTCCTCCTGGTAATAAAGTGGCAGCTATTCCTGAGGAAGCGACGGCAAGGGCAATTTTGTTTTGGCTCCTTATTTGAGCCAAGATAACTTTAGTGAGGAAAGTTTTACCTGTTCCACCAGGTGCATCTAAAAACAGCATTTCTCCTAATGAATGTTCTACACTACAGCATACTCTATCAAAGATTTGACGTTGTTCTGACGTCAAATTTGAACAGCCATTTCGCAATATTTCTGCTAACTCTTCGGGGTTGTAATTTATTTCAGATGTATACTCCCTATTAATTCGTTCCCCACCAACTGTCGGTGTCGGCAAGCCGTATTGACTGAGGGGGTTCCCTCCTATACTTGTAACTATATCTTGTATAGCCAGCAAAGCCCTATTATGGCAGCTTTCACGTACTTGGTCAGAAGTTTCACTATTTATATTTTGCTGTCTCAAAAAATCTTCGGCAAACGCGTCTTTATATTTTTGCCACAACTGCCCAGCGTCCGATAGGCCACAAAATGTCAACAAAATGGCAAATAAATGGCGCAAACGATGTGGACTATCACTGACGCATGCTTCGGCTAAAGCATCATCCCAATGCTGATCGCCATCTAATAAATGCCGTGCGCGGCAAGCAGCTTGAAATGTGGGATATTCTATATCGTCCACTTTGCGGAGCTCAGCAAAAGAAGTAGGTCCTCGCACTGTGTGAAGAAGAAGGCGTAAATAATAACACTCTGCATTATTTGGGTGCACCGTGTATACTCTTCCAATCACGTGTTCTTTAAAAATGCCGGACTCGCCTTCTACAGCAGTTCCACGTCTCCTGCGATTAAAAACACCTTGCTGCTTGTTATAAGTATAATAATGTGGCACTTCATTGTACAACAGAGACTTAGCGAAATTGTCTCTTTCGCAAAGGCGAAAGAATGCGAGCAAGGTGGTTTGTCTTGGGTTGTTCATTCTTTCTGCCACATTTTCTGGCTGAAAGTAAACTCGCTGCCCGCCTTCCAGGTGCACGTCAAGATGGATGACTGGCGGATACCTTTCATGAATAGGGAAACTCAAAATGCGCCAAACTGCCTCCGAAGAGCTTATGTATCGGCCAGATTGATACCTTGTCACTTCATCAAATTGGTTGTTATTTCTTAGTGCTATCATGGCTTGATCACTACCTTTATTAACATATTTACATATATATTTTATAGATTCGACGCTATTACAAATTTCAACATTAATGTGTGCTTGAAAAGCGTTTGACAAAACTGGAGAATACGGTACCACCCAACTATTATTTAGAATTATTTCTTGTCCACGGAATCTGACAGTAGCTGTGAAACCACCTTGTGACGGTGATCTTCGCCGGTATTGCGGATACCCATTTTCCCCAGCCATAGTTAGTTCTTTCAGTGCTCTGGGGTATTTTTTTGAGCATTGACCATCTTTCATGCACGGTGATTCCCTGTTTAAGAGGCCACATGGCCCGTGAACCATATGTGTTTTTACTATGTCATGCAAAATCGGATCTGCATTATAGTCCGGAAATTCTGCACTTATGACACTGTCTATAGCATCGGGACGAATTTTTTCTTCCAGCCACAGAAGAATGTGCGCGTGGGGTAAACCACGCTTTTGCCACTCGACGCTATACATAAAACAAAGAGTTGAACCGAAAACTTTCTCCTTTGTAAGTAGATTAATCAAGACTTTGAGTTTTAAATGAAAAATCCTAGCAATAATGTCATGTCTGTCGTATGACGCCTGTCCTGTGAGAAGTGCCTGGCAAATCTCCGTCCACTTTGGATTTGTTGTAAATGTTATAAAAAGGTCCGGCCGGCCGTATTTACGGACGTAACAAAAAGCATCTTGCGTTCGTTCGTGCATATACCGCGGACCGCCTGTGAAACTGGATGGCAAAATAACCAATCGACCCAAGTTTTCGACGTTATTATCTGATTGCATGGCGTCCCGCAAGTGCACGTATTCTTCAGCGCGTAACCGTCGCTGGTTAGTGCGAATATACACTAAACGTTCAGTTTCTATTTTTGCGTACATGTCCACAATAAATTGGCTGAACAAACCACGAAATCGTTGCAAATATACGAAACTGTTTTGCCTTATTTGTAAAAGGTAGGAATAGTATTGTTGAGCAGATATTTTTTTTTGATAATTAGTGACTCTCGTAGTAGGGTTCACTTGGTACAGCCCAAAATTGTACCCATCTTCACCATGACAATAGATTAGTGGATATTGCAGGGCGTCGTAAGCTCGGTGGGTTTCCAAAATGCGTTGAAGGCGATCGTCGCGTGTACGCAACACGATATCACGTCTCTCACACTCCTGGTCGACTAAAACAACTGCAACTTCATCTGCGACGGGTGCATTGTGTCTTCCACGGTGTTCACCCACAGGACGTCTATCGGCACTTATAACAATTTTGAAATCATTGCTGCCTTGTGGAATTGACTCCAATGCAGCTTTGAATTCACGAACGTACTGGTTAACGCGATGCAGCAATTCTTGAAGTTGACCCAAAAGCTCAGCATTGAGCTGGGGAAAATTGTGATTTCTAACATTGAGCTGTTGCGTGTAATCGGATACAAAATAAATTTGGAGAAATTTGGGTTCATTTTCTGGCAGCAAAGATCCAATAAGGTGATAAACTTGACCTTGTACTTTGAAGGTTGGCATGAACGGTCCTTCCGTTATTTGTTTTGCCCCAAAGGAAGTCATTTGGAAAGCACTGTTATATAAACGAATATTATCCAAAAAACGGTTCGACTGGGGATGATCGCCATTCAGGAGACTTATAAGTAAGTGTGGTGGATCTTGGAAATTTGGAAGAACAATTTTTCCATTTGAGCAGCACATTCCATCTGTCTCTTTCCTCCATTTCAAAGCATGACAAAAATTACAAATTTCTCTCATGTCACCCACGAAAGTAAAGCCAGCATAATTAATTCTAGACGAATATGTGAACCCTGATTTTTCCCTATTGTCCCAAGGTAATAAAATATTTGCATCGTCATTTTCCATGGACTCATCAGCTCCGCTATTTGTTTCTCTATTCATATGGTATCGAGCTCGTTCTATTTCTAGGCGAGATTGACGTTGTTCTGCTGTTTCTGCTCGTCTTAGTTCATCTATTCTTTCCCTTTCAGATGCAAGATAACTTTCATTGTTTCTTTGTACACCTACATAGTTATGTCTAGCTATTTCTAATCGTTCTTCTCTTTGGGAGAGAGATTCAGACTCGCGCGAGAGAGCGTGTCGCTCTCGGTCAGATGACAGACGTGCTTGGCGTTCCTCGATACTCTCTTGAGAACGCAAAGTCGCGGTCCGAGTTCTTTGCGAACTTAAGCGCGACTCCCTTTCTGTGAAAGTCTCTGACTCGCGTGAGAGAGACTGGCGCTCCCGATCAGCAGACAGCCGAACTTCGCGTTCCTGGATATTCTCTTGAGAACGCAAAGTCGCGGTCCGAGTTCTTTGCGAACTTAAGCGCGACTCCCTTTCTGTGAATGTCTCTGACTCACGTGAGAGAGAGTGGCGCTCCCGATCAGCAGACAGCCGAACTTCGCGTTCCTGGATATTCTCTTGAGAACGCAAAGTCGCGGTCCGAGTTCTTTGCGAACTTAAGCGCGACTCCCTTTCTGTGAATGTCTCTGACTCACGTGAGAGAGAGTGGCGCTCCCGATCAGCAGACAGCCGGTCTTCGCGTTCCTGGATACTCTCTTGAGACCGCAAAGTCGCGGTCCGTGTTCTTTGTGAACTTAAACGTGACTCCCTTTCGGTGAACGTTTCCGATTCACGTGAAAGAGCGATGTGCTCTCGGTTAGCAGATAACCGTGCTTCACGATCTTCTTCCGATTCCTGAGACCTACAAAGTCTCATCCTTTTCGCATTTCGGCTACGCAGCGAAAGGTTAGTTTTTTTTCTTTGAGGCATTTTCAAGGAAAATTAAAGCAATAAACAAAACTAACAACACTTATGACTGAATAGCCTACAAACTTAAAAGAACGGTGCGTCGAACAGTCTAGTGTGACAACGTATCGTCTGTTCGTGGTCGTGACTCAACGAATTGGCAACACTAACTTACTGTATAACGATTGGCACTATTGGATTCAAACTACGAAGTAAATCAAATACAATCTTAACTTCGTACTTCAAACCAATGACCAAAGTTGACCAAACGAAACCAATAAGATAAGCAAATACTTTTTTTTCGACCAATTTAGAAAATCGATAAACCAAGCAACCAAAGAACTTTTACGACACACGCAAGAACTTTTAAGACACCTAACGAAACCCAATTTGCCTAGTAAACACGGTGGACGTCATCCTCGCGCGGAAAATCTTAACACCGCGATTCAGAAAATGACGTCATTTGCACAACGCCATCTATCGGATTTAGATTTCAACTATCAACATTAGTTCTATTTTTAGTCTTAAGATGTCGTTGCAAGTACTATACTTAATTGCGTAACGTAATATTTTACTTCTTGAACTCACTAAATTAATCATATCTTTTGATAGAGTGAACCGATTTCGATGAAACAAAAACTAAGTTAAACCTCAAGTTGCGTATAATTTTTGTATATAAACATTGTCAGCATTGAATTCGTAGATTTTACGTGATGTGCGCACAAACAAACAGACAAACAGACAAACAGACAAAAATTTCAAAAATGATGGAAATGGGTTCTGTTACTTATCTTTTCACACGCTGGCTATTTTTTGTTTCAATTTCTTCAATGTACAAAAATGACTTTTCTACAGATTTATTATATGTATAGATATTCAACGCTGTTTATTTGGCCTCAATATCCTTTTAAAATTGTACGAATGGGCGTTTTCAAAGTCATATTTACAAGCCCACTATTTCGTCGTCAGATTTGTCTATTTACGTCAATCAAATGAAAATGAACGACTCTGGAGATACTTTAAATGTTATTGGAAATATGAAAGAACCCCTAACTACAGGTCTAGCTATCTATCTAAAACTTTTTAAGATATATTCTCGGTGCTCTCACAAATCTGCAACTACTAAGCTGTCAACTCTTTACCCTGAATATTCTTAAACAACAACCCTCCCGGCTCTCCCTCTATTACGACAGTGCCTTGCTATTATTTAGAATAATTAAGCTTCAAAGGCTGACCGTTCTGCATTCCCTGAGAACAAAGCAAACAATAACATTGTTATATCCCAGCACTAAACCAGGAGAGCCACTAAAACCTGAAGTGCCAACGATAAATCGTTTCCAATAACCTTACTGAGAGTAATATTCACAGAAATAAGATTTTATTTGATTCGTCCGGAGCTAAACGAAGGCAAGTTAACCGAAATGTGTCGAATTAACATTTTGATAATTTAATGGCAAGATTTACCTAATCTTAAGAAATCAAGTTTTTTTAAGCTGTAGTGATAACATTTAGTTTACTTTAGTATTTAGTTACCTTTTAGAACTTAATAACTTATCTAATACTAATCATTTTATTTAATTACGGTATAGACTTAAAAAAACATAGTGATGTATGATACTGTTACTTAACAACGTAAAAGCATGATTGCGAGCTTTTAAGCCGAAACGCCGCATGCAGGCGAGGTTTTAAAAACATGAATGATTTCATATTACTTTGGACTATTCGAAAACCGGACTAAAATAGCTCATTAATCCCTACGGACTAAATGTGATTTCAATTTGGAATGTGGATATTGTTATTTATTAATGTGCCAATCAGCAAAGAGATGAATGATAAACCATGCGGTCCTAAATAGGATTATATCGCTAAAATCGATTATGACAAATGTATGAGGTGAATGGCTAATGAGCGATTGTAAATCTATTTCGGATCGCCCGAAAACATTATATTGAACAAGTGACTGGCTCAAAAACCGCGTGCGAGCAAATTAAAAAAATATTCAGATATAGTAGGTACTAATAAAATTGTTACGATGCACTTCCATAATTGTTCAAATGTAAACAGTAGCCTCTAATTATTTCTATGTTATGTCTTATGGTTCCTAATTGTATGTAAATATAAAACGTTACGTTCTTATTCATAGGTTGCACTTACTTATTTTCTCATAGAGGGTGATAAAAAGCAGAGTGTCCACCTCGGGAGCAACACTCTAACTACTCAGGATTCTAAAGGACTCGCTCCGCAAATCCTTCGCTCCGCTCTGGATTAAAAAAAACAATCTCGCCTGTACAATTGTCGTTTGCTCCCTAGATAAACAATCTACTATTAGTTAACACGTTGTTTATTTTTTGTCCAATAAAAGCCAGCTCTTTGGTCAGATGAAACCTAATACTTCTAAAGGGGCGTCTAAACGGGCTATATTTTACGATAATTTGTGGCTGCAATAATGTGGCCGGCAACATTGCTAGCAATACCAGCCACACTATGCAATATTTTAAGGATGGCCCGGCATTATAGCCACATATTTTTTGGTATGTCAAAATGTTTTTATGTGTAGCCGGCGTGTGGCCGAACGATCGCCTCGCAATCGAAAATACTGCAATATATCTGGGCCATCTATCTATATTGTTGTTCTGTTTTACTGTATATGCGCGTCCCTTTCTCCCTGCGACGTGAAGTACTTTGCTTCTACTTTACTTTTTTTTCGTTTTTCTGCCAAAACAATGTAAGCGGCTGCGATGAGCGTCATTTCGTCGGCCATTGTTACTGGATTGTGTGGCTCATTAAAGGGTTCTGAATCAAAGGCCATACTATTGCAGCCATATTGCAACATGTTGCCTGCAATTGATTGCTCAGCCATAAAATGCACTAAAATATTTTTTTGATGGCTGGGCAATGTTTGCCAATAATTGCAGCCACAAATTGTCGTAAAATATAGCCCGTTTAGACGCCCCTTTAGCTTAGCGTTTCGATGGCAAGTTCGGATACACTTAAAAGTTCAACATGCATGGGATTGCTGGAGTTACCGAAATATCACGATCGAACTAGTTGAAATACAATTGAAAGTTCAACATGTATGGGATTGTCAAGAGTTGCCGAAATATCACACGTTCGATATCAAATATTATGGACTTGGCGAACCTAGTAGCGAAACTGTATTATGCTTGACCCAAAATTCAGGCACACGAACTCCGTTCGCTAACGTAAAACATGTGACGAAATTATAAAGTGTACGGTCGGCTAGCGAATAATCGCATTATAGTTCTTAAATGATGAGTAATTTTTGGCTAGGATATGCAACAAATTGATTTTCAACATAATCTTTCTTTAGGTTTTTAATAAATAATGGAATACACCTGCAGAACTTAAAGATATTACGAGGAGGGATCAAAAAGTAGTGAGAATGAGATAGAATATAATGACTATTGATAACTTAATAATTTATTTTTCTACATAGTTTCCGAATCTCTCTACACACCGAGTCCAGCGCAGGCTTCAATCCCTTTCAGAAAAAAAGTTTTGTCTTGGTCCTGCAAAAAGCTCTCCACGGCATCCATCACCTCGTTATCGTCTTCGTACCTGTTTCCCCTTAAGTATTTTTTCAATTTGGAGAACAAATAAAAATCGCTAGCCGCCAGATCTGGTGAATAAAGGGGGTGGTCAACCAATTCGAAGACAGCTTGCCAGTTTTCTCGACTTTCGCAACATTTTCTTGGGTGACTGACGTCGATGGACGGCCGCAACGCTGTTCGTCTTCCGTGCTTGTTCGCCCTACTCGAAATTGAGAAGCCCACCTTGCGACAGTGGAATACGGCGGAGCAGACTCTCCTAATGTTGCCTCCAAATCGCAATGAATCTCTTGCGTCGTTAACTTTTTTAAACAGAGGTATTTAATAACGGCTTGCACTTCGTTTTTCTCCACTTTCGAGAACACGTTCCGACACGGAGCAAACAAATGACTACATTCAGAAAAAAACAAAAGAGAATCGAAGATTTTTTTCTTTTTTAATATTACAAATATGTATCTGAGCTATGCCTGCCAGCCATTTTCTTACCAAGGAGTGTGTCGTTCTCACTACTTTTTGAGCCCGCCTAGTATTTGTATATTCAACAGTAAATATTATATAAAAGTATACTTTGTTTCTATTTTTCTATTATTCTAAATAGCGGTTACAGTTAGCCAATTTTTAGGGTCCCGTACCTCGAAAGAATGAAACGGAACCCGTATAGGATCACTTTGTTGTCCGTCCATCCGTCTGTCTGTCTGTCAAGACCCTGTTTCTCAGGAACGCGTGGAGGTATCAAGCTGAAAAACCTACAGGGTATCTCCCGTGAACTCAAAATCTTGATATTTAGTACGAACCAACGTCTTATAGCACAGATAAAGGAATAATTGCGAAAACCGTAAATTTTTGGTTACATCATAGAAAGTAAAAATATTTTTAATAATTTTAAACTTACTACGCGTTTCCTCATTAACGCGTAGAGGTATTAAATTGAAATTCATATCAAATACTTAGGTCTTTAATACCTTAAAGCTGAGGTTTGTGCGGAACCCTCGATGCGCAAGTCCGACTCGCACTTGGCCGGTTTTTTATTATTATTTTGTAACAAGATTACCAAATGTACTGAAACGATTCAAATGATTTTATAACAAAGCGTACAATTTAACAACAAAGCGTATAATTTAACTCAAGCGTATCTTAAATATTTAATTTGTTTACTAAAGGTAAAGTTATCTCTTAAATGGGTTAAATTGGGTATGGCAGTTTGTACGTCAGTTCGTCATTTTCCCAATGGGCACACGACAACATTTTGGTAAGTGCACCTACTTTTGCATTTCATTGTGAAATCTTTCGTTAATTGAAAAGAAAACTTAGTAAACTAGTTATAAAACACTCTTAAATTGCAGTTGTATCTATTAGAATTGTAGAAATTACGAGTTTACGACATATGAAATAGGTATGTTTTGCGACGAATAGATGAAAAACAATAATTGGCCACATTCTCTAAAAGATACACTTGTAGGAAAAGATAATGTGAAGTTCTTTTCGAGGAAACATTTTTTGTTATTACGGATTTTTTCAGTCATTAGTTTGTTCCGAAGCCCGCTGGCAAAATATGTATAATTATTATCTACAACGAAACTCCTGTAAAACAATTAATTTTAACTACACTAGCTTTCAAAACTTAGTACCACAGTTTTGAAATTGCTCCTAAACTATAGGAGTTTTGAAATAAACGTTTTATAGAAAATTCCATGCACTTCCTTTGAAATAACAGTTAATATATAATACATTAATAACGTTTTTAACTTAAAAAATATGTTCTTCAACATCGCCTCCGAAACCTCGTCTTCAGTATGCCAAACCGGCTCAAAGCTGTAATCAGAGCCCGAGGAGGCAGGAGTTATTAAAGTGTAATTACGTAAAATATACTTATAAATGTTGTTTGAGTTTTTGCCAGTAAGTTTAAAATGGTTATTTTTTTATTTTAGGGTTTCGTAGTCAACAAGGAACCCTTATAGTTTCGCCATGTCCGTCTGTCAGTTCGTCCGTCCGTCCATCCACAGCTTAGCCCAGATACTCTTAGTTCTAGAAAGCTACAATTTGATGTACATATTAATCACGCCGACAAAGTGGTAAAATAAAACCATGTTTTTTTTTTGTGTTCCGCCAGTACACTTAAAGTGGGAATGTTTTGTTTTCTCGTCTATACCATGGTGTGAGGTATCGCTGGAAAGCCCATTCAGAAATATTACGGGTCTGTGAGAACCATTTTTTCGATTCAGGGATCCGTTTGCGTAAAACTACACCTTGAAAGTAAAATTTTAGATTTTTTAATTTTTTATTCGGCCTTCTAAATAGTTGCTTCTAGATAAGTGAAGAAAATCTCGGCATATATAACGAAATTAAAAGGAAAACTGTCACAGCTAAGTAGGCTTTACAAGTTTACGAGTAATAGCCGACCAACTTTTATAATGTACTTGGCAAAGTAAAAACCACCCACCCATACACACAAAACGTTTTGGGAACACTTTTAATAAGCGTACAGCTAAGGAGTGGAGTTCCCTGCCGGAGTCTGTGTTTCCCGATAGCTACAAACTAGAGGTTTTTAAGTCAAGAGTGAATAGGTTATTTCTAGGCAAGCGTGTGTCACCATCAACCACATCTTCGCTTATAAACAGGTGAGATAGCGGTCGAGCGTGAGACAACAGACAATAAAAAAATTGTACATTGATGTATGTGGACAACAGTTTTCGAACGGCAAAGTTAATTTTGTCCCTGCGTTAGATCAATGTTCGGTGCTTTCATTGTTTATGAACGTTAGTAATGTTACCTATTTATTTTGTTGAATGTTGCTGTTTATACTAAACCCTCTGTGCGCGAGTCAGACTCGCACTTGGCCGTTTATTTTTAAGCTGAAAACGTTACTAATGTATAATTGAACTATAATTTCGGCAGTTGATGAAAATTTTTGTAAAACGTTCTTATTTCAAAACTTTGACATCTAATAGTTTGGGCGATTTTGCAATTTTAAAAGTGTGTTACTAAAAGTGTGGCACTAACTTTTGAAGGCCAGTGTATAATAAACTAACTTCTGCCTGCGTAAAAAGAGTTTTATCACCCCAAGGAATCTACTGGGGTAAAAACAATTCTATGTCCTTTCCAAGGCGTCAAACTAGCTCCATACCAAATTTCATTTATATCGGTCCAGCAGTTTAATCGTGAAAAGATAACAAACACTAAACTTTCACATCTCTAATAATAGTATTAAATTTTTTAGAAATTCTACATTAAAAACCGGCCAATAGTCGATGAACACTAGACGGAGCGTCTATGTTCGTTATGAGGTATCTTGTATCTCGAATTCTCGACGTGCAGTCGTGTGTTCCGCTTAGTTATGCGGCAGCGGCGCATTATTCTCTGACTGCTGCTTTCCTTATGTACTCGTGTATGTAATGGTATATTTGCTTGCAATACTGAAAAATTCATGATATATTTTAAAGAAAAGACCCAGACACAAATAGCACGTTATTTATCTTCTACATATTTTTTTCTACGCAATATAATCCATTAAAAAAACTTTTTAACAAAAAAAACAAACTGACTTCCTAAACAAAACACGAAAACAAGTTTATTTTCTAGTTATAAAGTTTTTTATTTATATCCTTTTAGATTTGGTAGGTACCTCCAATTACCATACAAATCAATTATAGCCAAAGTAATTCTCATGATGATTCCAATAAGCCTAAAAACGACTAGGATACATTGTTTTTTTCGGAGTCCCAGCGCCTACCTTCCAGATCCATCATCAGATCAGTTTGATGGTAACATTTTCATCAGTACTATTTATTTACAAGTATTTGCTTCATCATAGTCGGTTAACTATTCGATATATCTTATACCCAAATTCAAAGTAAAAGTCAAATGTGTTTATTTCAAGTAGGCCATTATGCGGCACTTTTGAACGTTAAAATTTACAAGTAATAAAAATTGATTCTACCGTGCATTCGGAAATGTAGCTTGTTATGGAGAAGAACGCACAAGAAACTCCATACTTACTCTTTAAAAAAAAAGTTTTATACAATATTTACAAAAGTACATTAATAAATTCATATACGTGAGGACGATGTAAGCTACTCCGTGAAGGCAATGCTCAAAGTCAACACCAAGCAACGAACAAGGGGCAGACCACCAGCCTCTTGGTGGACCACTGTCGAGAGAGACCTCAGGGAGAAAAATTTGCCACCATCGACAACCCAGGATAGACCATCCTGGCGTAGACGCACAAGGAGGCCCGACCCCAAATAAATTGGGAAGGGGGCAGGAAGAAGAAGAAGAAGAAGAAACGTGAGGACGATGTACCCAGCACTACTATATTACATATAGGTATGAGAGAATTACAAGCACTAACAGGTAAATTCCTTTACTTGATAAATAGGAACATGGTTCTCACGTACTTACAAATATTGCAAACATAGGTACATTACCTAATTAAACAACAACAGAACAGTGTGCGAGTCATTTTTTTTAAACAAAAAGAGAAGAAAAAAAATACGCTATTTGTAATATGCTTGTTTACAAAGTGTGATTTTAACTATTGTTTTAAATTTTATTTCATTTAACTTTAATATCTCACAAGGTATTTTGTTATAGAATTTAACACAGTACCCCATGACAGATGTGTGTACTTTAGCTAATCTATAAGATGGTTGATCTAACTTATCTTTATTTCTGGTATTACAATTGTGTCTATCACTAACTTTACTAAAGAGATTAAAATTTTTCCTTACATACATAATATTTTCATAAATTAATTGACCAGACTGTCATAATATTCATCTTTTTAAATAGCTCCCTAAGAGATTCTCGGTGACTTAACTTATATATGGCTCTGATAGCTCTCTTTTGCAATATAAATATTGATTCAATGTCAGCCGCCCGAACCCACAGTAAAATACCGTATGACATAATGCTGTGAAGGTAACTAAAATAGACCAAACGCGCGGTTTCTACATCCGTTAAGAGCGGACTCTAGTCAACAGGAATTTGAAAAATAGGTATTTGAAGAAACTATTGCCGTCGCGTCACCTCCAACCTCACCCCGTAAAGTGCGAAAGGGACAACTGCAGCTCAGGCTGATTTTACCTACAAAAACAAGACGTTTCGTATTCTGCTGTTTTCTTCATGAAAACTGGTCAGATCTAAAAAAATCTTATATCAAAATTTAGAGGAAAAGTAAAAAAGTCCTTTTTTGTTAAAAACTTATAAATTTTGTCTGAAAGTCTTCTGAACATGGCGGTAAAAACGGGCATTTTTTTCGGATTTTTGGATTGTCATATTTCTTTTTGTGATTATGTTTTGGAAAAAAGGAAATGATACAGGCACGTATTAATTAAACCTAGATTTTATTGAAAAAAATTATTGCTCTAGAGGCATTATCCACGAAGAAAACAGCAGAATGTTTTTGTATGGAGAAAGTCTCACTAGAGTCCCCTCTTAACTGTCTTATCTTTCTAACAGCATAAGCGGCTGAGCTCAGCCGTCCTGCCAGAGATGTTATGTGAGGCCCCCATTGTAATTTGTCATCTGAGAAAACTGTTTGATTTACATAGTCCAGCTTTTCTCCATTCAATATGATGTCACATTCGCTACTTCTAACATTCGGCAATGTGAATCTAATACATTTGGTTGTTTTTTCATTTAGTACCAAATTGTTTACCGTGAACCAAGTTTGGACCTGATGAATAGACTTATTCACATCGATCTATTTTAAATATCAAAGATGTGTCATCAGCAAATAAAACGATCTTCGGTTGATTTTGTAATAATTAGGGCAAATCGTTAAAGTGAACTAAAAAGAGGAATGGACCCAATATAGAGCCTTGAGGAAAGCTCATTGTCATTCCAGACCCTCGTGAGTTTACGCCGTTTACCTGAACTTTAAGTTGTCTGGCATTCAAATATGATCTAAGTAATTCAAGGGCCGTATGCCTAATCCCATAGTGCTCGAGTTTTAACAATAGTGTCTCATGGTTAACGCAACCGAACGCTTTCGAGAGGTCGCAAAAGATTCCAATGGCGTCTTGTGCTTCTTCCCAGACGTTAAAGATGTTCTTTATTAGGGTGACGCCAGCGTCAGTTGTGCAACGCCCTTTGTTGAAACCGTACTGTTGAAAATGACGCAACAATTGGTTGAGCATTAACTTTTCGAAGACTTTACTGAGAACCGGCAGAATTGAAACTGGCCTATAATTATTGGCTTCTTTGCTATCCCCGGATTTAAACAATGGAACTAATTTACTGTGTTTCATGAGGTCCGGCAAAATTCCTTGATCGACACTCGTGTTAAAAATGAAAGCTAAATGAAATGAATGAAATGAAAACTCGTGTTAAAAAAACCCGTGACAAACTTAGCATTAAGGAGTTCTAGTGGCTATCTGTGGTCTTTTTCATCGGTTCCTCTTCCCCAAATGATACTTTCTAATTGAAAATGATTGCATTGTTGATGAAAATACCAAAATCGCTATACGTATGCCTATAATATTTGAGGATATCCCTCGATTTCTCCAAGATCCCATCATCAGATCCTTGGAAGTATATTCTACCGTTTAAAAAAAAAAATAATCTAATCGGTCTGAGTAATCGGGGCATATACATTTAAAAAAAATTGTTTCCGACGAATTGAGGACGTCCTTCTTTTTTTTATGTTGGTTAAAAAGAAAACTAAAACACATATAAATGACGGTCTTATCGCATTGGTAATTCAGAGCTTAAATTGGTTCTCTGTTTTGTGCCATCGTGACTTGCATATCCAACTATAGTTGAAAACTTCGAACACAAAGCGAACTTGATCGAAAACCAGTACGAGTAATGACAAATATTAAATGGTAGCTGTTGGTGGTCTAGCTTAAGGTCATCGCGTTATTGGTCTTATTCTGACCTCCTTCTTTCTTCAAAGTTTCCATTAAGGCCAATTTTCCATCATTTCCGCCGAAATTCAGGGGTGAAGTCGCTTCTATTTATGATTTTATTATAATTATAAGCCTTAACAAGAAACAGATAATTACGCAAAGACCCAACCTAGATAACTAAATCATGTAAAGTAGCAAGTTGAGAAGTGATGTGGGCGACAACTGGGAATAACTTAGACCACCAAATTATCTATTCAAAACTATTGATGGCCGTGTCCAAAGATTTATTTAAAGAGAATTGAATTATATCCAGGAATAGTCACTGGACAAGTTTTAGCTAATTGTAATCGACATGTAAATGAATGCCTGAATAGAAACGTATTCAACGCTCTTCTTTCAGCGTTGAAAATAAAAATACCGGCCAAGTGCGTTTCGGACTTCAAACATTAAGATTCCGTACCAAATGTAGAATATATTGGTATTTGTTAGTAAACTATACGTAATAATAACGCTTCTTCCTCCTAGTCAAAATTTTCAGCCCAACTGGTTAAACCACGTGGAATTGTAAACGTTGTCACCAACAATTTAGGTCAAAGGGAAGTCAAAAAAATCTTCGGTAAAATAAAATTGTGACAGACGACGGACAGACGGATGGACAGACAGACGGACACGTGAATGGCAGGAATAGGGTTCCGTTTGGATTATTCGGTTACGGAACCCTAAAAATCTTCTTAACCCATTCGCCAGCCAATTGTATTGGGTTCAGCTTCTAGTTACACTGGAACCTAAATATCAGTATTTCGTATGGAATGATAATCTATCTGGCCTCCACACAAAGTAATTGAGTAACGCGATACCCCTTTTAGACTGTTGTTTGTTTTTCGGGGTTCTGACTAACGGTAGAAACAGCACCACATGTAGCCAAGTTGACAATCTACAATCGATAACGCTAATAGAAAACGAATCATATGGGAATGACACATCTCAACCAGTGGCGGCTGGTGGATCATAGAAGTAGTAGTTCCCCAACCAACTCGTTACGTAATCGAAATTCGAATTTAGATTCGGTAAATAAAAAGTAAACAAACTCGCCCGCCTCACTTCCCACCTGCGTAATATTGGTACTCGACCCGAAGGTAAATTTCGTTCGTCAAACCTCGCCCGCTCTCGGTAATCTTCGGTTCGCTGGGGCGGCGCACGAGTGGTCATATTTTGCCGTACATTTTCTATTGAACTATCTCTGTCTCACGCGCCAGGCGTTTTCGCTCGGATCTCATAGAAGTTGTATGAGCACTCGCCGTGCGCTTTAGCCTAGCGCACGAGGAATATTTTTTTACAGCAATATAAGTCTTATTACTTTAGCAAAGAACTTAAATTGGCTCGTCATAATTTCGCTAATATTGAGTAGATCGTTAATCAGATATTATTAAACATTTTTATTTTTTTCTTAACCTTTTAAAATCTGGCAGTTCAGCGCACGAGTGAACTTAAAGTTTCAGCCGCCTCTGATCTCAACGTTAAGTCACGTGGTCAGACCATGCAAATAGAAGGCGTTAACGATTGTAGAAAGAGATTCGATACGAAACGTTTGTAACTTGAACAGGGGGGCAGGTACTAACTTGAGCTTTGAATACTTTTCAACGCACAGAGGGTCACAGATACACAGGGCAATAACCCGCACGTATAAAAAAACTAGTGCAAATTCGTCGAAATACATTACGTTTGAACGTACTTGCAATTTTGTTATAAATATACTAGCTGACCCGGCAAACTTTGTTTTGCCATAAAAATACCAAACATTTATCTACCCTACCCTACCCTTCCCTACCCTACACTACACTTCCCTAACCTACCCTACCCCACCCTACCCTACCCGACCCTACCCTACACTACACTACCCTACCCTACCCTACTCTACACTACCCTACCCTACCCTCCCCTACCCTACCCTACCCTACCCTACCCTAACCTACCCGACCCTACACTACCCTACACTACCCTACCCTACACTACCATACCCTACCCTACCCTACCCTACCCTACCCTACCTATAAACCTCACGGAGCCCGAGACCTTTCCAACGAATGCAAAACCATCGAAATCGGTTCGTGTGTTCTGGAGTTATAGCGTCAGGGAGGAAAACCCGACTTATTTTTGTAGATATTAATAAAATTTGCACAATACACGTGATTGATTTGATGGTTTCCAATTGAAATGTTAGGAAACGAATAACTTTAACTTAACTTTAATTTTTTTTTACTTTTTTTCACAATTTCACAGTGAACACAATACCGTTTTGTCACTTGAAATTAACTGATCAGAGAACAATTAGTAGCTGTCAAACAATGTATCACGCACCGGCGCCATCTTTGTAGTACATGCTATGTATCAGAGATGGCGCTGTATGTGAAAAATGATTTTCCGCTTGAAAAGGCTTTTTCGTAGACGTGCGTAGCACCTCGCTACGAGTAACCGTAGTAAGGTCCGTAGCAAGGTCGTAGCAATGTTTTGTGAAATAATTGATTTACATATTGATCCAAACTATGTGTATCGAGGCATGCACAACATTATGCGCTTAATCTTTGATATTCGGTCTTTATGTGTGTGTTATACGAAGACCCAAAAAACGATGGATGGATATTGTGTTATATGATATAGAGTATGTAGTAAAATAATGTACCATTGAGATAACGGCAAATAGATATGTACAGAAGATGACAGCACGCTAAATTTATTACACATAAATTGGAATAAGAATAGAAAGATGATGAAATCTTGGGTCTATATTTCGTAGGCGTTCGTAGCACAGTGCTACGACGTAGCAAGGTCCGTAGCAAGGTCGTAGCAAACCGTATTATTATTGTGAGATGCGCTACAATGAAATAGTTTAAAAGTTATTTGATGTCTATATTTTGTAGACGTCCGTAGGGTCTTGCTTCAGACCTTGCTTTGCAAGACGTCGCAATAACTTTTGATATTAAGTTTGTTTCAGATTCAAACTAAACTGAAAGATTAAAGGCTAAAGAAGGCTTTAGAAGAGTGAGGTGTGCTAATACTGGCAATTCTTGCTTAAAAGGGCACTTCAAACTCTAGATGTAGCTAGTATTTTTGCATCCTTATTGAAAACAGGGTGACACACCTCAATACCAGCAATAAAACACTTTTTACTCCTCCTCCTCCTCCAAACTTTCTGGTCCAATAAATATGTTTTGTATTAATAAACGATTATTGTATTGTAACTTGTGAAACAAAAAAAATAAATTGTATTGTATGTGTAAAGGTGCGTACGTGTGTGATTTAGTGTAAACGTAACTATTATGTCAAATAACAATGCGGTAATATTTGTCCGTTTTTAATTGACTATTACCAACTTTAATATCAGCTTTTAAAGTTCGATGATAATAAGCGCTCATTGTTAACATTTGTTAAGAGTGTGCGTGACCCTTGGCGTGACCTAATTTATGATGTACATTGTTTGACCTGCAAATATCTCACACATTGTCCATGCGATCGATTCATTTATTATTTAATTACAGCCTTTTTTCATCGCCCGCGTGAAAGCCGAAAATTTATCGCACGCAAAAAGTACTACCGAGATAAAAAATATCCGAAACCTGTTTAACTTCATCCAAGACTGATCAGCAGTGGAGCTTTGATTGATTGACAAACACCTAAATATGAAAAAATCTTAACATGCAAATTCACATGTTTGGAGCATGATATGATTTCAGCTCGCTAATTCTGTAGTGTTTGTTTTGTGTGGACTGTAGTTGAAGGGTACAGGCAAAGAACAGCGAATGTCAAAAGTTTTTTTTTCTTTTTTTATTGGCAAGCAAATCTTTATATATGGTAGTTTTATTCTCAATCACAAACTTTTTAAAAAGTAAACGTAAGGCGCCAAAAAGACGTTTTGTTTATGGCCGAAACGAAAAGAACCGGGAATATTCATGACATACCGGTAAAGAAGAAGGATAAAAATTACATACTTCTAAACTTTTAACTGCGTTTTTCTCAAAATTTATTAATTAGGACATTTCATGTTTTTTGCCTGTACCCTTCAGTTTAAATAGGCTGCTTAATTGATACAATTTGCTTGTTTTATTAATTATTTACTATAACTCACATGGAAGCGTGTTGTCTTCGACTCCAAAAGGAAGACGAAGAACGAATGACAGCTCTTTACAACAGATCATAAATACCATAGACTAGTTGTCCCCCGTGACTTCACTCCCGTCAACTGGCTACCCTATCCTACCCTATGCACGCTACTCTACCTACCTATCTATTATTTTTATACCTTCCCTGTATTCTAGCGAACAAAGCAAAAAAAGAATTATTCAAATCGGTACAGCCGTTTTTTGGGGTCCCGTATCCAAAGGGTAAAAACGGGACCCTATTTCTAAGACTCCGCGGTCCACCTATCTGTCTGTCAGTCCATCTGTCACCAGGTTGTATCTCATGAACCGTGATAGCTAGCCAGTTGAAATTTTCACACTGATGATGTATTTCTGTTGCCGCTATAACAATAAATACTAAAAACAGAATAAAATAAATATTTAAGTGGGGCTCCCATACAACAAACATGATTTTTTTGCCGTTTTTTGCGATAATGGTACGGAACCCTGCACGAGTCCGATTCGCAATTGGCCGGTTTGTTGAATTTCAGCGACACTAACGAACAGTAATTGATTTTTATTTATTAAAATATAAAACTAAAATAAGAATAACTTTGTGTTGCCATTAACATAATTTCTCTATAATATTTAGGAGTGTTCTCTAAATCTTTTGCCTATGTGGAGCCAGATTGGGTCACTAAATTCTATTTTTAGGTATGCTGGCACCTAGCACTCCACTGAAATATTCAGCTCCTCGCTACTGAAACATTTAAAGTTTTTTGACTAGTACTGTCTTAGCAGATTTAGCGCTCGCGTCGCTCTAATTAAACTTACTGAACTGCCGCAAACAACTGAGCCATTCATTCTTCAACAACGAGAAAATTACATCCAGTGATTCTTTTCAATTACGGAATCTTAAGACTTAAATTGGTAATGGATTTTCTTAATGGAAGGACTAGGTATTACAATGCAACGGAGACTGTGTTGAACTACTTAACTGAGGGAAATAACTAGCTTTCTATTTCACTATTTGTTGTATATTTGTTTTCTAATTCCATTATAAAAATATTATACAAAGCTTTGAAAACTTATCTTTTCTTTTTCGATGAAAATGTTTATGCTGCTGTCTTTGAGAAACAAAATATTTTCTTCTTTTTTTTATTTTTTAATCACTTGCTTCTGCCAGCAGCTTCGCCGGCGTGTATTATACATATAAACCATCCTCTTGAATCACTGTATCTATTAAAAAAACCGCATCAAAATCCGTTGCGTACTTTAAAAGATCTTAGCATACATAGGGACAGACAGACAGCGGGAAACAACTTTGTTTTATACTATGTAAGGATAACCTTGCGCTTGTCCATCGTTTAAACCCTACCGCCGTACGTCTTGTAGTCCGGTGATGGAACGGGCTAGGAGGAATCAGTTCATGCAATTTCATTGCACACTCCCACATTCCCTTTTAATTTTTAAGAAAGAAGGACATTATTTCAAGCTTACACTCCTTTCTGAGGCTCTGTTTTCGCAAAACGACATATTGGCACATTGCACTATTCTCAAAATGACCTAGCAGCAAAAGGTCTTACAAACAAAAGAATGGGAATGGTACACTCGTACCACACAAAAATGTGAGATTTTTAAAGAAATAATTTTATTCAACATTTTCTTGATACATTATAGATATTAGAATTCCGTGCCATTACTTGCAGAAGGGCAATATTAATATGTAAGAATTAGTTATTCTGTCTGCATATCAAAATCTCGTAACACGTCTCGTTTAATTATGTGCGCTCAAATGTTAGATGGAGTTTAAGTATATGGAAATATATGGAAATCTTATGGAATGTCTGTGATCGTGTGGCTTTGGTACCGCTTTCTCTTAGACTGTGATGCTTATAAAAATAAGTTTGTGATAAATCGCTTCTTCTTCATAAGTTACTCCTACCCCGATTTCTAAATTAATAATTAGAAGTTCAGTTAATTTCAAACTCTACGTTAGCCAGAAAACCAGTCAAAGTTTGTCATTAAAACAGGTTTTGTTAAGCTCTCAACTCCATATGTATCCAACTCAATTCAGAAGCCGATCCCCTATTTTCGTTACTGTCACAGTCACTGTCCACTCCAAGCTTCAACTTTCAATTCTAATTTGGAACGTCGAAAAAGTGTCATCCAAAACTAGTGAAAAGGCCACGGAACGCTGATTGTATGTAACCCCACTACATGTTAGAGTCGCAAAAGTAATATAGTAGTGCCCAGAAAACAAAATAATGTCATTCCTTTTAAGTTAATTATGTTATGTGGAAAATACATTCAAAGATATTATTTTAGTAATACGCAGTTCGTAGAAGTTTGCATCGCATCTGTGATAGTTGTGTGAAGAATGTTTACTATTTCCTTCAAGATAGAATAATGGTGCGTTTACATTAGGTCGGCCTCCGTTTACGGCGACCGCTTTCGGTTGAACCGGATCGGTTAACCGAATTTGGCTGTTTACATTAAGTCAGCAACCAAATACGGCGACCGTATACGTTTAAGTTGTCGGTTTACCTGATTTGGCGACCGCATTCAGCTGCACTGTGTACACTCGTATTGAAAGCATCATCATGTCAAAACGACCTAATGTAAATGAGCTATTACGAGTAACTCGGTCACGTTAGCGTTGGTTTTATAGAATTTTCCTTATATAATATGTATTTATGCAAAGACTGCCTTTGGTGAATAATTAAAAAAAAACAGCTATGTGAAGAAACTCTAAAAAATTTCATGCATCAAGACCCAGCATTTGGCTTTTTTTTGGCTGTGCGCCTATCCGTTATCTATTGGTTAGTTAATAAATTATAGGTTTAATTCATTATCTGTTGTTTTTTACCCGACTGTGGGAGGGTAATATTTTTCGAGCGTATGTATGTATGTAAGTACATTTCTATAGCACGCTCTACAGCCCAAACAGCTTGACGGATTATGACATATGAGGTGTCGTTGGCTTCGTTTCAATTGTGGGAGTGACAAAGGATTTAATTTTTTTAATAGCTCCCGCTCCTAAAAAAGGTGGTGATACATATTTTTCCTTATCCTAATAATATGGGTATCAAATGAAAGCTACTAAATAGACCATTCCAAAAATACATACAGGGTGTCCCAGAAATCGACGTCAAACCGTAAATGGGTGATAGACCAAGTTATAACAGTTCTCAGAAAAATACGAAAAAAAATCTATCTCATGTTTTTAAAAATTTATGGTCACTTTAATAATTTACTAAAAAAATCAATCCCTGTAATGGTTCTTTAACTCCAATTGCTACAAATCCCATAATTTATCGATTTTTTTTATTATTATGTAAATAATAATGATAATGCTTGTGTAGATTTTTGCCTAAAATTCAAAGCCAACTCCTCCTACTTGGAAGAAAATTAAACTTTTTCAAAACCAAATTATTCAAATTTACTATTTCGCCCAACTTTAACTGACTGTACTGAAAAAAAAATGACCTACGCTAGTTTGGCGCAAAATAAAAATTGTCGCATTTAATAAGGATTCAAAAATGGTGTAACACTTGCTAGATTACGTTTTCAATAATTGGTCAAGTTTTTTTTTGTAAGGCGACGGGCGCGGCGGGCGGGCGGCGGCGGCGCGCGGCGCGCAAGGAGTCGCGGTCTCAGTTTTTACACAAAATGTCCATACTTTTACTTGGATTTTCTTCAAAATACTTTACCAGATTTATTAGAAGACGTGCCACTGAACGTTTACAGGGAAATGTGGTTCCAGCAAGATGGCTGCCCAGCGCATTATGCCCGTTTAGTAAGAGAACATCTTGATGAAGAATACCCGCTCAGGTGGATAGGGCGCGGTGGGACAATCTTGTGGCCACCCCGTTCGCCTGATTTAAATCCCCTAGATTTTTTTTACTGGGGAGCGGTAAAAGAGAAAGTGTACTCAAAAACAATAGAGAATTTAGCCGAGCTGCGGGAAAGAATAACGGAAGCCGTTGTCTTTGTAAACAGGGAAAGATTTGCCCGGAAAATAACCAGATCTTTTTTAAGAAGATGTCGTGCTTGCATTGCCGTCGAAGGAAGGCAGTTTGAACATTTATTGTAATAAAAAAAAAAAAAAACTGATAATTTGTTTTTTTTTTCTAAGATGAGAAATCTGGTCCTGACTTAAAGTAAAAAGGTTGAGTCACTATCATAACTTTGCTCTAAAATTACGTAAAATTTCAATCCAGGGAAATGTGGTCTGTAAACGTTCAGTGGCACGTCTTCTAATAAATCTGGTAAAGTATTTTGAAGAAAATCCAAGTAAAAGTATGGACATTTTGTGTAAAAACTGAGACCGCGACTCCTTGCGCGCCGCGCGCCGCCGCCGCCCGCCCGCCGCGCCCGTCGCCTTACAAAAAAAAACTTGACCAATTATTGAAAACGTAATCTAGCAAGTGTTACACCATTTTTGAATCCTTATTAAATGCGACAATTTTTATTTTGCGCCAAACTAGCGTAGGTCATTTTTTTTTCAGTACAGTCAGTTAAAGTTGGGCGAAATAGTAAATTTGAATAATTTGGTTTTGAAAAAGTTTAATTTTCTTCCAAGTAGGAGGAGTTGGCTTTGAATTTTAGGCAAAAATCTACACAAGCATTATCATTATTATTTACATAATAATAAAAAAAATCGATAAATTATGGGATTTGTAGCAATTGGAGTTAAAGAACCATTACAGGGATTGATTTTTTTAGTAAATTATTAAAGTGACCATAAATTTTTAAAAACATGAGATAGATTTTTTTTCGTATTTTTCTGAGAACTGTTATAACTTGGTCTATCACCCATTTACGGCTTGACGTCGATTTCTGGGACACCCTGTATATATCGTAACACTTGTATGTTCCTATTTTGGCACAAATTCAAGACGAGCTAAATTTTGATTTGCAAAACAAATAATCTATTACCACATAACTTATTTGGAGAAATCGTTTATTACTAAAACTAAAAAGTCTAAAATAAAACAAATTATTATAAAAACAAAAAACCCGACAGCTAAAAATGAATTAACTGAAAAGAGAAAAACAAGTACTAGATATGATTTATACATTAAATATTATGAGGCTTTTTGTTTTTATAATTTTTTTTTTCATTCCTATGTATGCAGTTATCAGGAAATAAAAGCATGACCAATTAAGTGGTGGTGGTAACCATATTATATAGTTAGTAATAGTCCGAACATCCGAACTGTAAATGGCACTGCAGTAGAATTCGACCCGCTCTCTGTTGTTAAATCAAATGTGCATATCACACAGACACGGCTACATGAAACGTGAACTAGTGCAAATATGGTTTCACAATCCCGTTGTTTGGATACGATTCTTGTTCCTACTATACTTATATACAGTATGGATCATTTCTAGGATATATGTGGAGTAAGAAAACACTAAATGAAACCGAAAGTCACTGAAACATTGAAGGTCGACAAACAGTTTAAAGGCCAGTTTCTGATTTGAGTATTTCGAGTCAAAAACGTGTCAGACTCTAATTTAATGACAAAGGTTGGACGGGTTATCATGTAGGGTTTGGCAAGTACTCAACTACAAATTCTTCATTCAGAAATCGGGTAATTTTTCTGGTATTCCTTTACTTTAAATACCCTTTATTGTTGAACTAGCTTCTGCCAGCGGCTTCGTCCGTGTGAATGTCGATATTTATCCTAAAATTATATATTACTAGCTGACCCCCGCGGCTTCGCTCCCGTCAAAATTATAGCCAATGTTACTCGGGAATAATGTAGCTTTGCATAGGTGAAAGAATTTTTAAAATCGGTCAAGCAGTTTCGGAGCCTATTCGGTACAAAGAAACAAACAAAAAAATGTTTCCTCTTTATAATATTGGTATAGATTTCCTATCCTAAAATCTCTATCCTAAATTTATTATTAATATTAAGCGTGCGTTGCAGTTTTTCACACCAAAGTCTTAAAAGTGCCAGCGTTATTATGTTTGTACAAATTCTGTAACACAGTTCGTACGGCGTATTTAGAAGAGTACGACTAACAACATAGTATTCAAGACTGGAACTATACACACACGCTATAAAATCGCGTTAAGGATGAGGTAATCGTGTCCATTCTCTATACGCTAAATTATTTACCATTTCATCATCCCTCTAAAATGAATACGTTTTTCTGCGTAATAATTGTTCAGCTCTTAGAATAATATTCTAAGTGCCAGGTATTTAACTGTCCTTTTAAACATATTCGGAAAATGGCTTTCAAAATCCAAATGTGTCATTTACATCGTACGTAACGTGTTGCTACGGGCTATTATACCTAGGTTTTTTTTCTGGCATTCTCGGCAAATGTAGTAAGTACAGTATAAAAACTGTTCGCCGACCAAATTAAGAGCAATATGCAATATGTGTATTGTCAAGAATGGCAATAAGTTTTTGGTTCTCCATTTTTATTCTGTCTAGGTAAATACATATTCCAAGTACTAATAAAAGCCACGTACTTAAATTTATAATCTGTATATAAAAATCAATTGCGGATAGTAGATATGTAAACGCATAATTTGGGAACGGCTAAATCTACACCTATTTGGCTAAATCTTATTTTGTTTTGTTCGCTCTACAACAGAGTGGATAAAAAAAAGATAATTATGAAAAAAGGCAATGTTTAGTTTGTACGTAGTTCACCGGGTCAGCTATTTTGCAATAATTTAACCACATCGCCACGAACTTGAGTATCAACATTGTATTGGTGTATTTTAAGTTAATTTTCAAGAGACCTGTCTCTGAAAAAGGAATATGAACTTTGTCATGATTGGCATAGAGGTGGCTGTTCCACTATCGTATCGATGATTCCTAATCTATATTGCATCAAACTAGCTGTGTACGCGACTCCGCTCACGTGCTTCACCGGCTGTTAATTTATAATGTTCAAATATTACACGTGTCTCGTCGCTAGTGTATCCTGTGCGGATCACAAATAAATATATTTTCTTTCTTTCTTTCTTATTATAATAATATTTAGGAATTTCCTTTCCCATTATGAATTTCTAAATACTCTAAGATAGGATTTTAAGTACCCGGGTGCCATATTTACATATTTCCTGAAAGTATAGGCAGAAGTGCCCCTATAGTAGGCACATCACAGCATACACATAACATTATAGATAAACAACACAACAACAACTTTGTAACATAAATTGCTCACACGAAAAGATAAACTGAATTAAGGGACAAAATTAACTTTACCGTTGGAAAACTGTTATCCCTACACATCGACATAGGTCATATTCAGTTTACCAACTGCAAATAAGTTTATAATCGCATTCTTTTCTGTGATGTAGGTACAAATTCTGTTGTAATATATTGCTTGTTGCCAAATTTCAAGATCCTAGGTTAAAGGAAAGTACCCTAAAGGTTTTGATTCCCTTGCGAGTATCAACATATGAATATGATTTAGGAGTTTGTGTTTTCACAGCTCCAAGGTAATACAGAACTGAGTATTTCATAGTAATTTCAAAATGATACCTCCTCGCGTTACTGCGAAAAAGATATTGACAGACAGACAACGAAGTGATCTGAATCTAGTTGTGCTCGCGGCTTCGCTCACGTGGTCCACTGACCGTTGATTAAATAATGTACAAATCAGTCATATTTTTTTTTTTTTAATCCAAATCCAAATAATAAGGATAGGATAGATGGACCCCTTTTCCACACTGAGACTCCCATTTGGTCCGCTGTGCGTGCAGGCCTCTTCTCTGAGAGAGGGAATGGGCCATAATACACCACGCGGGCCCAGTGTGGGTTGGTGGAGTAACATGTATTCCTATTTTTAGTTCTAAGACATGCCAGTTTCCTCACGATGTTTTCCTTTACCGTTTTGAGAGCATTGGTGATGAAATAATTGCCTACCTGCCTACAATTTCAATTTGTGGGTAACTGTAAAAAAAAATGCAATTTTCACGGACAACTCACGCTTGACAAAGATTTGACTATGGAAAAATTGTTCTCACAACAAAGCACATAAGATTTCACAGACAGTTGTCTGAGGATGTCGTTGTGTGAATTCCCCGTGCTGAACAAGTCAAGGAAAACACCTTTTATAGATATCTCGACATCTTGGTGGCGTATCAAGATGTACCTGAACCATATTTTAAGTTAAACCAGCAATAATACAATTGTGAGAACCGCATCCATTCGTTTTTGCCTCAACCGCGTACAAACATCCGCCGTGACAGACAAACATAAATTCCAAAATATTATTTTTGGTATACAAAAACACATGCTGGTATAAAATTTTCTTAAATATCTTCAAAAAACAGACATCGCCGAGTTACAATTTTGTTATATGTATAGAAGTAGATTAAATGTGTTCTGACCAGAATTCCAAACCCTTCGTCAGCGTTAGCGTTTACCTGGTATTCTATTTACTGTCCGAAAATTCTCGCATGCTTTTGAGCAGCTACATAGTAGATATGTGTATCTGTGTGTATTCATATATGTAGATGCATAGATTCTTATTGGTGCAATACATGACTTTATTATGTACCTACATGGCAAAGCATGCAGATTGAACAGTATTCTTTTTTCTTAAATGCATACAGATAATTAGGTATCAGTCGTTTACATATAAAAAGTTTACATAAAAAGAAAAACTGAATTAACTAGAATAAAAATTCAACAATAATTTATCAATTTTGAAGAATATATTAATGTAGCCGAGCCTGGGTGGTTAATAAAATAAAGTCTTCATCATGTCGTATTTAAAATAATTATGTCATATTATATATGAATATTATATGAATTTTCCAAGTAGGCGTGAATGGCTAAATCCTAAACTATGAGGAATAGAGAAAAACTCTCAAAGGATAATAACCTGTGCTCAAGAGAATATAGATAGAGAAACCAGAGGTAAATCTATACATACCCTTAGCGACAGTCAGGCTGCAATCAAAGCCGTCCGATCCCAATGGGTCGAAGAGTCCGATTTATGTCTCGGCCCCTTAATTATATAAGATAAACTAGGTCAACTTTACTTTGACTCTTCAACTAACCAACTAGGTTATAACTTTTTATTTCCTTTCATCGACATAAGTTTTATTTTATGTCGAGCTACAACCACATGCTCAAAGGAACTAGATAATATTAGAACTAAGTAAGCATCTCAGTCACATACTACGTATATTTGCGGGTGCTTGTTCGGTGGTGTTCTGATACACGATGGCTGTCGACGTGGCTGACTTCTAGTTGAAGCACAACATCTAAATTTAAAACTGTAAATTGAATAATTGACACGATGAAGAAGAAAAACATGGTAATGGAAAACTTCTCTCAGCGATGTGGACGAATATTTTTATGCCCAATGTTCACCTCTCCCCTTTTTACACGCACTTTTACATAATTATTATTATCAGTTTGTATAGGATAGCCAATGCTGATGTATAACTTTGTTTTGCTTTACCATGTCAAGTCAAAATTATTTATTTCAATTAGGCCACTAAGCGGCACTTTTATCATCATCATGATGATGATGATAAAAGTGCCGCTAAATATTCATAATTGATTCTAACATACATTCGGAAAAGCAGCTTGTTATGGGGAGGAACAGACAAGAAACTCCGCACTTACTCTTTTAAAAAAAGTTTTTTTTTTTTTTTTTTGTATTTATATACAATATTTCATATACGTGAGGCGAAGCACCTAAACTAACACTACTAAACTACGTATAGGTATAAAGTGGAGATTCATTAATTTGACAAATACGACTATGGTTCTCACATACTTACAAATATTGCAAACATAGGTAAATTACCCAATTCAAAAGCAACGAAACAGTGTGTGAGTCAATTTGTTTTACAAAAAGAGGAGAAAAAAAGCAATACGATAATATTGAAAATATAAATGAATCAGTTTGATTTTGTCTACGCTAAAGATAGGACTAGCATGTTTTCAATCATTTTAATCATGAATATAATCATCTAATTTGTAATATGCTTGTTTACAAAGTGTGCTTTTAACAAAAGTTTTAAACTTTCTTTCAGTTTCAGTTTTAACATAATATCACAAGGATTTTTATTTGTTATAGAATTTAACAAAGTAGCCCATGAAAAACGTGTGTACTTTAGCTAATCTATAAGATGTTTGAACTAATATATCTTTATTTCTAGTATTACAATTGTGTCAATCACTAACTTTACTAAAGATATGTATATTTATACTAGCTGACCCGGCAAACTTTGTTTTGCCATAAAAAGACCAAACATTTATATACCCTGCCCTACCCTACCCTACCCGACCCTACACTACCCTACACTACCCTACCCTACACTACCCTACCCTACCCTACCCTACCCTACCATAACCTACCCGACCCTACACTACCCTACAATACTCTACTCTACCCTACACTACCAAACCTACCCTACCCTACCTATATAGCCTATGTCCTTTCCCAGGTCTCAAACTAACTTCATACCAACTTTCATCTAAATCGGTGCAGCGGTTTAAGCGTGAAAAGGTAACAGACAGACAGACAGACAGAGTTACTTTCACATTTATAATATTAGTATGGAAGTATGGATTACATACATAATATTTTCACAAATTTATTGGCATGAAACTGTCATAATATTAATATTTTTAAATAGTTTCCTGAGATTCACGGTAACTTAACTTATTTATGGCTCTGATAGCTCTCTTTTCAATATAAAAATGGACTCAATGTCACCAACCCGACCCCACAGCACGGCAGGGCAGCACAGGGGTCCTTCCATATTGTAATTGGTCGTTTATCTAGAGTGATTGCTAGGAAAACTCTTTTTATGAAGTCTAGCTTTTCTCTATTCAATATGTTTTCATAATAAGTGGATGAAGTTAAATGTAAATTCGCTTCACGCAGAATTTCAGAGTAGGGACACGTTTGAAATAAAATTTTGCATACTTTGTTTTATATGAAAACTAGGTTCTTCTTATTTATAATCATTGATAGTCTCGCGTTTGAACACTATAAGACCTAATGATAAGCGATGATGTGGTCGGTGCTGAAGCGCGCTAGCCTAGAATAAACCTATTCAATCTTGACTTAAAGACCTTCGGGTTGTAGCTATGAAGAAACACAGACTCTAGCAGGGAATTCCACTCCCTAGCTTCTTCTCGTGGCCTTCTCAAAAGGAATTTTCAGTATCGGATCTCTGTCAAAAAGTTATGACTCTACCAACCCTAAATTCACAAACTCTACAGCTTATTCATAATATGTGAATTGGCCGTTTCGCTACCATATTTTGACTAGGGAGTAGAGTTTTTTAAGTTATGGCTTGTAGAGTCAGGGTTTGTAGAGTTATAAGCTTGGCTCTACTTGAGAACATATACTTTTTGACAGCGCGAGCCATATGGTCTCATCTTGGCAGCATTTTACATGAAAATGTTTTGGTGGGATCAGTTCTACCAGAGATCTTTAACAAACATAAACAAAAACTTTTGCCTCCATAAAATATTAGTATAGATAACTCGTCTTTCAAAAGCATTGCATAGGTAAATGCGCAAAACTTTCCACCGCGCGCTTATATATAATATAGTAACAACTCGCGGGTTCTCGCTAGTTAACGATTGTATCTGAATATTCAAAATACTAAATATGACTAAGAATAGAACGAGACAAGTTGCTAGGCTGTCTAGCAAACACCTTTGTCCATGAGTTTGCAGGGTGGGGCATCTTTTTTGTTCATTTAGACGAGGTGAAAAAGCGCAGGGTAGAAACAGATCTCATTTAAAGATATCGGATTTTATTTTTAAAGCATCAGCGCTATAGCGGTTGTATCTTACAGCTAAGTAAAGAAAATAGGTTAAGTTTTAGCAATTAACCAACCACACACAGTTGAATGTAATTTCCGCATCATATTTTGTTTGGCCCAGGAACACAAACTTATTCAAAAGTTACGCAGTCATCAAAAGTTTTTCATAAAATCCTGAAGTACTCGTATGTAATAGTGAAACCTATAAATATAATTCTTGAAGTAATATAAAATTTTAAACCGATAAATATTTGAAATCTCGCGACGGAAAGGTTTACAAAGCGCGCGGCTTTCGTAACAAGTAGTGCTGCTAATATTCTCTATCGACGGTGTACGAAGAATTCATAGAACCGCCTCCCTTTGTGGCGTGCCTTACAAAAGATTTCCTAACAAAGGTTCGAACGTGTTTATGGCTAAGGTATATTTAAAATCCAAGTAGCTGTCTAGCAATAAAAAAGCTCAGATTTTACTCTAGCTTCTGAGAAGGTAATGGACACATTAGACTTCTACAACCAGTGGAATCATGTAGGTAATATTTCATACAAGAAAGCACTTAGCAAAAGATTGCAGTTGCTTGTTTTCGCAGCGGCCACCTGTTGAAAGGCGGAGCTCGATTCAATAGGCTAATACAAGCTACCATTAAGTTCTAGAAATTGCCATTAGTAAGTACATTATACAGACCTAAAATTGATAGGGTGTTTTCAAACTGAACCTTTTTCATGACGATTGAAATAAATACTTTCAATTACTTAATAAACAATCACTTTAAATTAATTAAGTAAAATAATTGATTGGTGTGCTATAATTATATTAAAAGTGTTTTCAATAATATAAACTTTGTCTGTATTTTGTAAATACCTTTTCTATTGGAATGGTTCTCAACATATCTATTTTGATTGATGCAACTAAATAAACTTGTTGATTTATTTATTTAGAAATGTATAATAATAATAATTAGCCAAACCTTAAACTATAACAGGAAAATATTTAAATGAGGAACGAAATCACCATTTAAAAACCATTAAATCGCACACGTAAAAGCCAACTAGAGTTTCGAAATCTCAAACAGTAAATATAGGGAATAGCTGGACAAGATAACCAGGCGATAATATCATGATAAAGCAAGCGTGAACTCAAATGTTTATGAGTACCCTTCATCATGAACGTCATCGAAAGGCGGCAGACAGTTTTCCAATCTAAACTAACGACGATGATTTGCTTTGACAGGTATTAGTTTTGGAATTCGACCCTATTGCAAGGAGCACACGAATTGTAATTGAAAAGGATAACGCGAGATAGGCTGCATGCGTCCGGGCAGTTGTTCCACAAGGGATTAAGTGGTCGCTGGGCGCAGCGAAGTTACGGCGTTTTGTTCATGGTGATAAGAAGTTTTGATGTGGGCGGGGTATCGATCGGCGCCGAGCGAGTGCGCGACCACAGCTCTCAGCTCCTGCCAGTAACACAGTAAACAGAAAGCACGCCGCCACCGTCAGCACTATCAGTGGAGCGACCGCGGGATGCACACGCTCATCGTGACGTTGTTAGTTGCCGCCGCGGCGTGTGCTGTTCCTCGCCCTCTCGGTAAGTTGTCAAATAAATGTTCACTTAAACTCACATTATTCTAATTAATCTAAAATTGTTATAGCATTATCTGCCGCCGATAAGCATATCCCGTTTAATTTTGTGTTACCGCCGCGAATGTATATGTGTTATAATTGACATTCATGTATTTAAATAATATGCTTTTTCAGTTTAATTATTATTAATATTTCCCAGTAGACACCTGTTAGGTACATGTTGCGCTCTTTTTGACTGATTCTGTATTTTTTGTGCGTTTTAAACTTTTTTCAAATCGATGTGAGTTATGCCACCGTGCATCGCATCGTTTAGTTAGAAATATTGATATATTGATGTTAGTTAGTGAAGGATTAATTCAGTGTTTAGATTATTTGGCCAAAAGCTAGTCGTAAGCTTATTTGTTGCATTCAAGATGTCTGCTTCCATCATGGATTAGTGTTAGAGCTGAATGTATGTGATGTGTCAATCCCAAATTGATGTTGTGAGGATAACGTCTGCAAAAGCCTCCTGTAGGGTTCCGCAAACGTTTCGAATTCAGTAGTTAGATAAATGTGAAATTAAAATAAAGGACCGTCATATATTTTTGACGGTCGCTTATTTTCGTAAACTTAGATTTATATACATATATTAGGGAGTTGAGACGTGCGATATCTGTTTGAAATGTTTTACAACAATGATAAATCACGCCGTCACAGCTTCCTGGCGTAATATTACCTACTCAGATTCTTGGTGTGCTAGATACATGTTGTTGTAGTATATTTGATTTTTTAATATTCTTTTGTTTTTATGATTTTCATTCATAGTTACATACGTTTGTTATTTATTTATGAATATTTTTGCTTAAATGTTTCTATTTTCATTCAGTAACCATTTCTAGTGAGCGAATGTGTATACTTTGGAGTCTTTGTCATAAATATGCAATAAATCATAAAACTTGAAGATTATAAATTAATAAAACAATATCTTCAACACAGCAAGATTATGTAGATAAATCAATTTACATTTGTATAAACTTAGAACTAAGTTATAAGTGCTTAAGGCACCTCATAATTAGTATAAATAAAGAAAACCAAACCTAACTACAAGCAAAATTGCTAAAACAGGTATCAGTCTCAATATTATTGTTATGCAGTTTTACAGTTAGAAAAAAACAAATGAAATGAAAACTGTATTTTATTTGCAAAAAGATTATAGCGAGTTTCTTACTACTTCTTATAAAAAGTCTCTATATCTATCTAAGGTTGATCTACCTTTTGGAGAAGTTTAATTTTCCCGACCACAATTATATTAGATAAAAAACTTTTTTGCAAAAAAATACTACCGACTTCCAAATAAAAAACTACAAAGTGAAAAATAATTTAATTTTTGGAAGTCGTTGTCTTTCTTTATTCCCATTTTATTTGCGATAATGGACACCGACTTCCACAAAAATTAAATTATTTTTCACTTTGTAGTTTTTTATTTGGAAGTCGGTAGTATTTTTTTGCAAAAAAGGTTTTTATTTTTCCCTTTTTAGTTGTACCTACCTAAAATAGGCAATTTGTTTAGTAAGGTACTCTACAACGCCAGAATAGATCACCCGAATAACATGAAACTTAAAAATAACCAGTGAAATGAGAGATCTGCGTACCCCTTTAGTGCGTACTGGCGTGATGTTATGTTATGAAATGGTATATACAATAAACAGACATGCGATTACAGCAATTCCGAATGATTTGCCGTTATTTATTGAAGAGTTCTGTTCTATATCTCCCAAGTTCTGCATCAGATCTTCACCAAATTAAAATGGGACCAATTTCGAAACATACTCTTTCAAACAAAAAAAGAAATTTCAAAATCGGTCCACAATTGACGGAGATATCGGTGAACATACATAAAAAAAAAGAAAAAAAAAAAACATACAAGAAGTCGAACATAGAACCTCCTCCTTTTTGGTAAGTCGGTTAAAAAGGTGAACACCTTTGATTCGTTCGTAAACCTTTAATTCGTTCGAAATTTATAATCATCACGACATTTATCACTTCATGGGTGTTACAATCAGAGTTACTTTGTTATCTCAGAAAATTCACCCGTGACAAACACAACATACTCCGGAGCGATTGTTTTATGACCCAAGCTCTTTTTTTAAGAATTGTGTATAGAAAGATCTTGTCAATAACACCTTTGACATTTCCCCACTGTCTAAATATTTTGGGTTGATTAGTGTGACATTTAAATAACTTAAACTGTTGCTGTGAGAAACAAAAAAACTCAACACAAAACAGCGAGCGGTAATTTGATTTTTAAACAACACTTTCAACAAGAAAAAAAAACAAAAATTACGAAAACAAAGATAAGTTGACTAAACAATTAAAAAAAAATATCATTGGTAGGGATTTAAAAAAAAACATGTTGCAAATAAGTACGTATATTCTAAAATTAAGAAAAAAGATCTTCTTATTCTTTAAAAAAATCCAATTTAAAAACATAATATTGTGTTACGCCGTGTGTTTAAATAAAAAAATAAAAAAAATACGAGCGTTCTGATTGAAGCTATACTAGAAGTGAAAACCAACAGCTTGCAAATGAAACTATAAACGCATGAGCGTATGTAGACTGTGCATTATCCATGCAGTAAGTGATAGCTAAACAGTGAGTGCCGGCTTATTACAGTGATTGGTACAAATGGAAGCACTTCCATGCCGGGATAAATTACCACTAAATACAATTTGAGTTCAGTCAATGCTTTTACGCACAAAAGTGGTAAGCAACGGCCACCAATTCTCTTATATTCCTTATTACGTCTCTGACAGCCCCTAAACTTAATGTCATATACTTTTCTACAAGGGACAGCTCATTGAATTATGGCATAATTTTGATAGTGATATTTTGTTCAAATATTTGTCACGTCAACAACATTTATTATTTGCATACACGGTATACACATAATATGTCCAGTTTATCCCTTGGCGTCTAATCAACACAGTTACAATATTTGCAAGGGGACGCAGAAATATTAAGGATTCATTATATTTGTAGAATAAAAATGGACCCGCTGGCTTGAACTGCAGAGGATAATCTCTCTAAAAGAAAGGAGCACAATTATGGTGGTTTATCCTTTGTTCGTGCAGGATCTTAAGTAGCAACAGCTCAAACTGTCTGTTTATAGAAAATGCTAAGTATCTAATAAAAAGGGATTCAAATTGTAATCCTTTGCACGTGCAAGCATTACCTCGAAGTGTTTGGAATTTAATACAGAGTTTCTTCTTGAGCTTTGAAGAGTTCTTAAGCAAAGCAATGCGAATTATTTGAAAAGTATATTGTGGGATATTGCATTGCAATTTCAGAACTTGACTATAGGAATATTTGATGGCAAGACGGCAGGGAGGTCTTTACCCCGTAGTAGGACATAACAGGTTCCTAATAATAATAATAAGCACATAACAGGCGCCTGTAAAACTCTCGCACAAACAGATGCCAAACACTGATGACTGACTGACTGACCAAGTGGCCGCAATCATACAACACCTCCCATACAAATATAATTGTATAGGTGGGATGATTCTGTATTATAAATATAAACCAGAAATAATTTCAGAGAACAGTAATCAAAAAGTCTATTGGGACCGAAGAATAATTACAGACAAAACAATACATTATAATAGACCTGATATTACTGTACACGACATAATAAATAAAACAGTCTAACTAAACGATATACCTAACTCACACAACATCTAAACTACAATACCCGAAAAACTTAGTAAGTACCAATTGCCGTTACCGTCCGGGAGAATCATTCCGCTACATTATCTCTGTTAGTTCTCGTCTAGCTGACGAATAGTGCTTGCATAGGCACAACCTTTTAGCCAGGATTATCCATCAGCAACTTGTTCTGAATTACTTTCTTGTGGCATTGGAGGTATGGGCCCGACTCAGTTCTCGAAAATGGGATCGGTCCATCAATAATGACAGGACTATTATAGCCAATAAGCCTGATAATGTGGTGGTGGACCGAATTAAGAGGCGTGCAATGATTGTTGTCATAACCGTCTCGCATGACGGGAACCTCGTGCAAGCTGAGAAAGATAAGCAAATCAAGTATTTTGACCTGGCTTGAGAGGTTGTCGACATGTGGGATGTGGATTGAGCAATAATTCTACTGGTAGTCGTATCAGCCAATGACTTAATAGCCACGAGCCTCGATCAACACCTTAAGAGGCTCTCGTCAGGCGGCTGGGTCAAAGGCCTGATCCAGAAAGCAGTACTACTGGATACGGCTCGTAGTGTTAGGAGGTTCCTCTCTCTGGAGCCCTGACCGCCGGTAGCATGGACCCAGTGCCCGATACCGGTGTGCCTCTATTTTTTATATTTAGAAATATTAAAATATATATATCATAAGAACAAAGATGAGTAAACGACATAATAATAATAATGGAAATATTTCAGGTTGATATAATTAAGGCTTTTCTTTTAAGACCGCGGGGCGGTCACAGTGCAGTGTATTATTCCGACCAATAGAAAGCATCTGTTAACAAAAATGAATATTTGTTTTGGATCGGAATATAGTGTGTGTGAATAGGATTCAATCAAATCAATTTGAGTGTAAGAAAAACTTTAATTATGCTGAAAAAGGCAAACTCGATGTGTCTTGAACTCAATACAGAGTTCTTTTTTCGTAAAGTTGACATAACTCAGAGGCTCACTCAATACAAAGTTTTTTTTTCGATGAGTTTACAAAACTCAGAGGCTCAATGTCATATTATCAGCGATGGCGATGGTCGCCTGGCCAAAAACTATGCTATTGACCAGCGACATTTCGACAGCGCTGGCTTTCCCATATATTGCGCGATCCGGTATAAGAAATATATACCCTCATATATACCCTCTGATTTGATGGCAAGGGATATATTACCATCGCAAATTGGTTGCCTAGCTAAATCGCGTACCGATGGTGTTAAATAAAGTTTTAAATCTAAAATCTAGACAACCAATGATTGAATCAACTTTTTGATATGGCATCCTTATACGGTTGGATTAGGATAAAAATAAACTTTCATTTGTAATTCAATTGAATAACTGATGAGGGTATATTAATAACTTACTCACCTGTTTATACGTGGTAATTCCATATTTACGCAGGGGAAAAATATAATATATATAAAAATAGGCAACCTTTATTTTTCAATTCCTTGGGGTATATTCTCTCAGCTAATGCTCGATTTTCATAAATAACCAATCGAAGCAGTTGACTGAAAACAAAAAAAAATATTTAACATCACCCTATTGCCGATGAATCAATGTATATATTATCTTACATATTATATTCCTTACCATCATTAAATAACAGATGAGGGTATATATTTCTATACCGGATCTCAGACCAATATATTTTTGTATCTTTTAAAAAAAAAGAGGTTTCTCCTTATTGACACTCGACGGCGCATAACCAGTTTCAATACAAGTTTGCGTTTACGTTAACGTGAATGAGCGTGAGTAAAAACTCACACTTAGCCCACTAATAGAATACGTCAGGTATATAATATATATATAATATTCAGGCTTTTCGGCCGGGGGCCGGGCACAGTGCAATATTTTCCAGCCAATGGTACGTCACTGTAACAAACTGAATATTTCTCCTACTCTATCAGATGCTAGTGTGGGTATATGTATGCATCTTAGAACATAGAACGTTACGTAACTCATTTGTTCGTTTAACTGCCATAGGTTAACACTAACAACCTTCATTTTCAATTTATCTACTCATATTTCTTTTCTTCTTCTATTCGTACAGTTGTTTTTTTAAATCATTAAAACTTGATATTTTTTTTGTAATTTCAAGTCCGTTTTCTTCTCTTATTAAAGAAGCACACAAGCACGCTCACATTTAGCGTTGGTACGTATTCACTTTATTTAAGTAACTCATTTTAATATGTAATTTATTAGTGATCTAAATTAATTATATATTTATTGAAGTGTGTACAAAATGATTTTCTCCTTTTTACAAGCTTTTTATTAACTTGCAATGTATGAATGTATGTTTGGGTCAAATCTTGCAACTGAATTTTAAATCCTCAACCGAATAAAATGAAATTTTTCATTCACGTTTGGTATGCTAGAAAGCTGGTTTAAAAAAAGTTTTTAATGGGAATTAAAAAAATCTTTGATCGTTCTCTATAATAATATTATAATAATACCAACTAGTCTAAGAGTACTTACATACTTTAGAAATAAAAACAATAATAAAATATAATATGAATGTTGCTTACAGGTATTACGTGTGGATAAAACACAGGTGTTGAGTTTGAAGAAAGATGTCTGTAATTCTGCCTTTACATGGTTATCTGTGGGTAAAAATTTACTAAATTGTCAATGGTTTTATACCTGTCTCTTTCTCTCCAGCGGGCGTGGTACTTGAGAGTAAAGCACAACTTCATAGGGTCTTCAACTCACCAGCAGGAGAATTGCTGCAACGCCTGTGTTTTATCCACACATAATACCTGTTTTGTTGTAATGCAAAACAGTCATATTATGTGCTATGCTAAAACACAGGTTGATTTTGATGACCTGTTTGGTATCTGTTGGTAATAAGCAAAAACGCTATGAAGAACCACTTCAACTGTTCTGAAATATAATCAGTTTTATTATACACTATACAATTCAAGCTAAAATAAAAAAAAACTGCAAAAACAAAAGAAAATCAGAAAATTAATTCTGAATTATTCTGTCAATGAATTAATTCTTATAGTTTTGCACAAAAATATAGAAAAGCTTTTTAATACAAGTTCAGCCAACGTTGAATGCAAGCTGTTAATATACGTAAATTGAGTTATTTACAGGAATAAAATACCAATAATAACTTTAAGTTTTATTTAGCACCTTTCCAGTTAATTTTCTGTTCAGATCTACTTTCTAAGCATACTTCTAGGCTACTCTAGAGACCACAGTTGACCTTATAGGTACTGCCCGGTTACCAATGTTAGTATCTTTAAAAAACTATTCCCACACAAATTGCAATATAGTTAAAGTACTAGAAGCAGGTTTAATATTCCCTGACAGACAAATAAATGAACTTGTGACAGTACATGTGTTTGACCATAAAGACACAATAGTCTGTATGTTTTTGCAACAACCTACCTGACTGTCTATTTATATCTGCCTTTTGATAAAAACTTTGGCCACAGAGTCATCTTATCTTCCACAGACATTAGATTTTCATCGCTCTTTTCTAGAAAAGTAAGATTATAAATCTTACAACTTGAGGCCAACAACATTAATATAATTGTTCGTAATGAACTTGAATTAATTCAATTATTTGTTAAGTTAGTAAGCCAAATAAATAAATAAATGAGCTTTAGAAAGACTAGCTAAAAAACTTGGTAGTAAAAGAAAAAAAAATTTAAATTAAAACTGCTAATGAAACAGCAAATTTATGCAAGAAAATAGTTCAATAAGTACCAAATAATCTAGCAGCTTGCTTCGCCTTAAGATGGTTTTGGGTTGTAAATTTAATGGAATCACACCAGAATAAACATCTTTTATTGGAACCTAAGACATATTATGTCGTTAAAGTAGCTGTCCGTCAGTTACTTCTTAACAACTTCTGTCTGGTCCAGTGAGCTATTTGGTTAGCCCTCCTCCGTTTTCTTCAGACCAACTGGTGGACTAGGGTTGTGACTTAACTATGAAAGTGAGATATATTCTCTCATAGTCTTTATTGAAGTTCATAATGAGTACTTTAATCATGTAGTAAATATTTTTTATGTATCTTCAATAGTTTTCTCAGCGCACTCCAAATAATAAATTTTATGGGCGAAATTTTGGTACTTTGGGTTACATTATTGAAATTTTCATAAGAACCTCTATCTTTTTTTTTAATAATTCTTACCTTATGTTACTCGGGTATAATCTAGCTTTCCATAGGCGAAGTAATTTTTATATCGGTCCAGTAGTTTCGGTGCCTATTCGGTACAAACAAACAAACGTACCTACTAATAACGCTAGTCGGTTATTTTGTTTAACTTATTATTGATTTTTCTCTGTATGTGATAAATATAATCCTTTGAGAAAAATAAATGTCTTAAACCATAAATAAAGAAAAATCTTTCTTCTTTACAGTATTGGTATAGACTGTATTCTTTGAGGTTTATAACCTTGAACGACATAAGTATGCGAGCATTAAAATCATTTGAGTTGTTTTAAACCGACTTATCAGTATCAGCCCAGTTGTCTTGTATACCTAACTTGGATAGTTGCTATTGTTCCAAATACAGTTTCCTACTAATAAATGCTCAGTTAGTCAGCGGTAGCCAAAATAATCTTTGTTTTGCCAAAATATCACAACTCTTTCTTAAAGTTTATACAAATACAAGATTATACAAAGTTTTCTTGTAAAGACTGTTCTTCCAAAAAAGGAGAACCAAATTTCTTTCTTATAATCGTTATTTGCCTTATTAGTACTGAAATATTTAATTGGTTATTCTTAACTTTGTAAGTACCTAAATAGGTAGGTACTCAAAGAGAGTTTACTAAACGTCTCATAGGTATTTTTCAAAAATTGCGTCAATTATGAAGTCGAATCACTAACTTATTAATAGTCAATCAAATTTTAAAAAAAAATCATCTTCATAGTGAGATTATATTTCACTATGAAGAGGAATTTTTTTCGCACTCAGTTCCGAACAATCCGAACAAAGTGTCAACTTTCATACTTGTACAGATTGTACTTACGTGAAGCATTTTCGTCTTTTTCGGGTGGAGGTGATACAATGCCCTCATCCTCAGGGGATGAAGATGTCGCCTGGACTCGTCAGTCCAGAGCCAGATCGCCTATTCGATTATTAATAATATCTATTTGAACTTTGGTCACCTCCAACACTTACCGGGACAATTTTGGCCGTAATCATCAAAGAATGCTAAAACACAACTGATAAACACTGACACGTATTCTAAAAAGACACCGTTTGTTAATTTAATGCAATCATTTATCGTATTTCCCCACTTTTTTTTTACTTTGAAAATGTTCCGTCTTTACCGGCAAAAATCCATGTCCAATAAACCATGGACAATTTGGTAAGTTTGTACCCATAGATAACAAAGTAATGGCAGAATTACAGACAGCTTTCTTCAAACTTAGCACCTGTGTTTCAGCATAGCACATCATAGCTTATTTAGGTACATCTGGGATAATGTATTTTTAAAATGGTGTAACAGTTTTTTAAACAGGTTCTGTGTTGCCGGAGATTACCTTCCATATATAAATACACAAACTCACAACATTCGCAATATATCTTTATAGTTGTATACATGTAGGGTATGAAGTGTTTTAAAAACTATAATGTGCCACCGTATGCGAATTTCTTTCTGCCTTTAAAGTACTTAGGTACAATTATTATTATCTTAAAAAATATAAGGGGACCTAATTTGGTACGTTGTATAATCTTCAGAATATAAATTACGGAGAGTAAGGTACACAATAAAAAATGCAATAGAGAAGCCGAAGTCAATCAAAATAAATAGGCTTGAAAACAATGGAGTGAAAACAAACTTTCAAAGTCACCTAATATTTTCACATTAAAAAACACTGGACTTTGCTGTTCCCCCGTGACCTTTACACCTTTGTCGGTAAATATGTAAAGTTGATCAAAGTATATACAAGCAGTGTTAATTTCGCATTTAGAATATACTAAATGCCGTCCGCGGCTCCACCCGCGTAGAATTAGTACTTCGCTCAATAACTACTTAGTTTACAAGTAAAATTTCAAAATTTAAATAAACCCGACACATTTTTATTTAATGCTACATAATGTATCTAGTAAATAGTAGAAACGCTTCGATCAGCAATCTATTGAACACGTAATGATGAAACGATATCTTGCGAGAACACCCCGATTCAAACAGTAAAACGCCCATTACTTTTAAACGGCTGAACCGATTTTATTCAAATATAGCTAAGAACACTCTCGATTAAGTCACCTTTAAAAAAAAAGAAACTAAATTAAAATCGGTTCACCCGTTTGGACGCTATGATGCCACAGACAAACACACAGCAACACACGTGAAACTTATAACTACCCTCTTTTTCCGGCGGGGGGTTAAAAATACTAAGTACCAAGTACCTACTCATAAATAACAAGACATACTTACTTCATACTTTGTTATAAGACTAGAAATTAAACACATCCCAGATAGTATTATGAATCCAAGGACTAAAATAATTGCAGAAATCAGTGATGGTTTTTCTGTTAACATTATTCAGTCGATGCTATGTAGGTCGAGTGCAAAGCCTAGTTTTATATAAAATCCAGGCCAATCATTAATTAGTTGAGCAAATAAGAATGGATCAGTTATAGACAGACAGATAGCCTACTTTATCGAGCTAAGTTTAAGACAGCGGATTTAAAAGTGGAGAATAAATCAATGAATTAAGAATACATATTTAAGTGGTTCTACAATTGTATAAAAAGAATATGTTAACCGGGACAGTGTTGGTGCCTACAATCTATAGGATATATCTTTTAACCCCGACGGAAAAAGAGAGTGTTATAAGTTTGACATATTATGTACCTACCTGTTTGTTCATCATAAATGGATGAACCGATTTTAGTTTAGTTTTTAACCCCCGCCGGAAAAAAAAGGGGTGTTATAAGTTTCACGTGTATTGCTGTGTATCTGTGTATCTGTGTGTCTGTCTGTGGCATCATAGCACCTAAACGGATGAACCGATTTCAATTTAGTTTTTTTGTTTGAAAGGTAATTTTGTCGAGAGTGTTCTTAGCTATTTTTGAATAAAATCGGTTCAGCCTTTCAAAAGTTATGGTCATTTTACTGTTTGTATTGGGGTGTTTTCGCAAGACAAATGTGTCGGGGGTTTTTTAAACTGTGAAATTTTACTTGTTTAGTTCGAAAGGTGATTTTATCGAGAGTCCTCTTAGCCATGTTTGATGAAAATCTTTTTAGCCGTTCAATAATTATGCCTATTTTACTCTTTAAATCGGGGTATTTTCTTTCACAATATATCGTGTTATAATTACGTTTCTCGATGGATTGTCAATCGAAGCGTGTTTACTAAATGAAGATAAGTTACGTAGATTAAATCAAATCAAATCAAATCAGTTTATTCGCTAAAGAGGTATTAGTGTCGGATGATTTTAAAATTTTAAATTTAGCTTATTAAAAGTATAAACACAAATAGAAGTATTCTGCTAAAATATGAAATGGTTAACGAATCTGCAGGTTGTCGTAATACACGCAAAACCAGCTAAATCAACACACCAGTATTAACTTAAAAGCCACATTCGTTTTAATTATAAAATACATTACAATTAGAGTTGGCAATTTGTTGAGATGTCAATTTAATATAATTACGGTGGTTAGGTTACATTCGAATTTTCAGAGCTGGCTATCCATTTTATATTTTTCAACTACTGCAGTTCGTTATGATTGAACGCGTCTTCGTTTGATTCCCGAAGGCTAAAGGTCGTAGATCATTTAAGGTCGTAGCCGACTTATACTACACCGCTCCGTCCCGGCAGGCGGCAATATAATGTTAATTGAAATGTGAGCTCAGGGAGTCCTCTGTAGACATACTTTACATTGACAACACAAATTTGCAGACAGCTTGCAGTAAGCGAGACGTCAGCTGTCCAGTGGTACGATGGCATTATTTTACCGGGTTGGAGCGGTATCGTATAAGTCGGCTACAGGTCGTAGCTCATTTACATGACCCCCCTCCAACACCACTCCCGCATAACACCGCCTCGAACGGAGATGACTGATCGCTGTCTACGCGCTGACAGCTAGCAGGCAACCAGGTTTCCACGCGCTTCCAGCTAGCAATCAACTGTCTGTCTTTCGCCTTCCTTTTTCGACAAGCTAGCAACGTATTTCAAGCAAGCAGTCTGAGTGCGAACAGCGCGCGTGGCTTGGCCACCCGCTTGAAGGTCGTGGTAAGCATGCGGTAAGTGATACATCAGCTGTCGAGTGGTACGATGGCAGTATGTCTACAGAGGATGCCCCGAAGCTCACATTTCAATAAACATTATTTTGCCGGGTGGGAGCGGTGTCGTATAAGTCGGCTACAACCTTTAGGTTTCACGGCTAGCACGTTACGGTAACATTTTTATCCAAGGATGATGATATTATAATAGATACAATATAACACATGTGCTTCAAGATGTGTGAGTTGAACAAAAATAACAAGTAGAAATATTTCCCTGTATTCAAAACTCTGTGAGATAGTGGTGTGTTGAACCATTGATCTAGAAAAATACCAACATTGCTCAAAGCCAGCGTGGTGGATATCAGCCCACGCGCTCTCTAAGGGGGGTCTAAGTCCTAGCAGGTTGAGAGCTTTCAAGGCTAAGGTGAAGGTTACAATTGCATACAATAGAATAAATTCAAGTTCTTCCAAGAATACATCTGTCTGTTATGTAAATAGTTGTCTGGGAGTTTGTTGCGCCAATTTGCGGCGTTTTGGGCGACTGCCATTATGTAGACTTTGACGTTCTCTCAGCCTAATTGAAATAAGTAACTTTTGATTTTGACATTGTGTTATAATGTAGTGAAGTACGGGATTGAGGTAGCCAAGTGAAGCGACAACCAGTTGTCAAAAGAGCAATTGGGTAGTTTGAGGAATATAGCAGCTCTCCTTCTCAGCTGTTGAACAAAAGAGATATTTTCTTAATTCTTTATTGTACACCAAAAACAACATTACATACAGTGTGATAATAAAGTACATGTACAAAGGCGAGCTTAACTCAATGTTGAGTTCTCTTACAGCAAACCCTAGGGTGACAGAGAAAGATGACATTATAGAGGGCAGTATCCAGTGTACAATTTTAAAACTGACTTATGATGAATTAAAAAAAAAAAAACTTAAATAAATACATATTTTTATATAAATACTAATTATTATGTCATTGCGCAAGGAAATGATCTTTAATCTTCCTCTTGAAGACCTCCAGAGAAGGGCTGTCACGTAGGGAGTGTGGGAGAGAGTTCGAGAGACGCACTGCAGTAGCAGAGAAAGAGACATCATAGCGGCTGGAAGTGTGTCGTTTAATAGAGATAAACAGATAAGATTGAAAGATGCATTTCCATCACGCTAGTATCAACATCATGCATCGGCAAGGGAGGGAGGGGCTTAGCTGACAAAAGTACAGGTATCTTAGGATAAACACAAAAGTGAACCCCAAAATTAGGCACGTTGTACGAAAGTTTATATGATCACTGCTTCGTCACTCGCAAAAGCAGATGCTGTGATCTAAAGTTCGATTACCAGGTAGAAAAAAGTTCTACCAGGAAAACCCAGTCACAGTTTTTCAAACTTTTTTATATTTTGGGAAATCCTCCAATGACTTCTCCCGCTCTGGGTAAAGCGGGAGGGCGTGTCAGACTTTTACTCACTAAACCCCACCCATGTTCCTTCAGCTGCTTGAGCCAGGGCCGCGAAAACTGAAAGTGAGTTACCGCGGCCCTGGCTCAAGCATCTCCCCAGAGCGGGCGAATTCATTGGATGATTTCCCAAACCATCATAAGGTAGAATGAAGTGTAACTGGGGTTTCTGGCAAAATATTCTTGGCATTTCGAGCATTGTTGAGAAAATTGCAGCATTATTTCGGGAGTGCAGACGTGATGCTACGCAACTAGCATAGGTGCTCCCCCACTTAGAGCATTCGCCTGTAATGTAACGTTACAGAGTCGAGCATTACATCAGTGAGGGAGGAGAGCCGAGCATAACAGTGCGCAATCTTTAATGTTACAGATTCGTGCATTGCATTGGTGCACAACTTGATGATACAATACGTAATATTTTGATACAATTGTAACACCAATGCGCACCACTTGCAAAACATCTTGTAATCAACTAAATGCTCAAAATCTCATCTTATGTTACATTACAGGCGAATGCTCGTAAATCAGGAATGCATCTGAAATGTTCTATTTCAGGAGAACGCTCCAGGTTAGGGAGCACCTTAACATAACTCTATGTTACTTCTCTTAGGTACCCAATATTTGGCCCAGAATTTATATGAATTTGAAAGGTATCTAAAATAGTGTAACGAATATCTTACATGCATCGAGCGTAGTAGTTACAAAACTTGAACAACTATGATCTTTTGTGATCAAGGATTATAAGAATACTGCAAACAACTATGTTATATCTTCTTGTATGGTTGGTCATTTTTGGGATTCTGCATTGGTTGAAATATGTGAGATACCCTAGAATCTGGTCGTACTCGTAGGTATCTACTTAACGGTTGGACGGGAACTGGGACCAACAAAAAAGGAAAGGCTTGATATTTTGGTGGGTTATATTACCTATTAATTATGTAATATAAACTTTATATATTTAATGTAAGTCTGAAATAGCCAAGTCAGAGGCCTGTGGGGTTCCCAGAGGCGGCTAATTAACTCTGACACCAGGGGTGTCCGACATCCTCACACGAAAAGAAGAAGAAGCGGTAAGTACTCAGACGCAGAGCGTCTTCAAGACTGTAAGTACGATTAGAACTAAGTTAGATGTAGTATAGATTAAGCTCACAATTTCTTAATCCTGGTTACGTCCATGCTTGTAGCTCGGTTTTTATTGTGTTGTGACGTCAGATAGTCGTCCTGTTCAACTAAATGGAGCTCTCATGTAAGTATCAGGATTTGAAATGATAAATTACGATGCGATTGATCTTACATTATCACGACGCAATGAAAACCGATAAAACATATTTTTAGAAAAGAGGTACAGTGCTGCAGCGAATATGCAGCTACGCGATTGATCGCTCCGCATACCTATTATAATATTATAACTGCATACTGTAGTAAGCTTTTGTTTTGTAAAGTGATAGAATTAGTTATATTTTAGTGTCCTATTTTCGCGTCCTTCTACATACCCGGCGCACAAGTGCCCGTGGTTCTCAACATGATAGTTTTTAGGACCGTCGGCTGCGCCATCAATGTCGCAGCTGCCGCACCGAATGGGTCGGCCACCACGACCATTTCGGTCCGACTACATAATGCCTCGCATGCTGATGCCCAACCCACTATATGGTTATGAAGACAGCGCTCGTTTGGTCGTGCCTACCGAACAAGACTGGCTTAGCAAGGTACGTATTCAACTGGAGAGGTATAAGTTTAAACAACACACATAGTATGAGATCCGACTGCAAAAATCTGCAGATACATTGTTTTTTGATAAAACTTGATTTTTATGTTTATTCTTGATAGTAGAATAGATTACTGCAGGGTTCCCTGGCAGCATCTGGTTGCAAACAGTATTTCTTTTTTTTAACTTGTTTGATTTTTTAAACTTTGCTCTTTACTAAGATTTTTTCCTGTACTGCGTATGCAACATCATCTAGCTCTGAGTTAGCTACCATTCATGGGTAACAGATTTAGCAGGGAAACTGGCAACACAAGTTTTTCCTATTTTCTACATCACTTTCGTTCAAATAACGTTGGATGCAATTGAAAAACTTATATATTAGGGGTTAACTATCAAACATAAATTGCTTTTATTTAATTAAGGCAATTGCGGCTTACATATATGCGGCATATTTCGATGCAATCCAAGTATCTTTCACAAAAAAGTTTTTTTATAAATCAAAAACGAATATAAGTAGCTGCAGATTTTTGCAGTGGGATCTTAGGCTATCACAAGGTACACTAGCAATAGGGATACGAATAGGTTCAAATGTCAACACAAAGGCGCTAACGCGGAAGTTCGGCGTCGTTTATGAGAACATCACAACAGTGTTATCTTTAACCGCACCTTATCATACATATGACATCACTTGACCAGTGACGACACGTCATATACTACATGATTATAGTCAATTCACAGCTCATTGTTGTCAACAATTACTAAACGCCTCGGCACCCGTTTACATGGATCATGTTCAAAGATGAAACCGTATCAATGGGTATGCAAGGGTTAGCATGGAGCTTTACAAGCTTGGGAGGCAGAGAATAAAGGGTTAACAAAACATCCAGACGGGAAAATAGGGTAAATTCATTAAAAATATCATGCCACACTCATATTTTTAATGTATCTCCTCGGTTACCAGGTACCCAAGAATATTCATTTTCTTTTTTCTTTTAAATACATAGAATAGAGTAGGTTTTTTTGTTCATAATATCTGCTAAATAAATTCAAGCGATGTTTTACAGTGCTAGTTAATACTTGTAGATAGATCATTATGAGTGTGACTGATCATATTTATTTACATGTGGAACATGCGTAGGTGGCGCCAAAAGGACAAGTATTGGGGATCTTATTTTATGTAGAGACATAAAAAAAGATCTCCAATACTTTTCTTGCGACCCTATTCTGAAACATCCAACCCCATCTTAGACAGTAGCTTCTGCGATAAAAGTTTACTTTAACCTTTAAAGGTCAGATTAGTTAGTTAGGTTCCCGTTATAATTCATTCTATTTTAAGGTTACAGTATCCACGATATCAAACCCTACGTGGCCAAATGCAACAAGTGTCGAATAAATTGATACTGGGTACGCTAGCATATTTAACCGACTGTCCAAAAAGGACGCGGTTCTATGTTCGACTTCATGTTTGAGTAGATATGTTCACCGATTTCTACGTCAATTGTGGACCGATTTAGATTTTTTGTACAACAAAAAAATGAAAATTAATAAAAAAACTTTTTACATAATATTCTACGGACGTCCAAATAAAAAACTACAAAGTTAAAAATAACTTTAATTTTGGAAGTCGGTGTCCATAACGCTAAATATTGGACCTACCAAAGACACCAACTTCCAAAAGAAAGATATTTTTCACTTTGTAGTTTATTTGAAAGTCGGTACAATTATTAGTAAAAAAGTATTTTTTTGCTATTTGTTGTTTTCCTCGCCGGGGTTAATATAAGTCATTTTGGGTAAACTATATCTACCAAAAGCAAAACTAACACAATGCTTTATTTTAAAAGTTAAATTGAACAATTATTTAAGGTTAAATACTGGAAGTAAATCAATTTTCCGAGCTGGCAACTCTGAATGCTTAAGATGATTGTGGGATGGGGTTAGGTTTTTTGTCGATTTTACAAATAAAATTGCCTTTGGTAGAAATGGCTGTAATTAATGAAACATTTGAAGTATTTGAGAATAATCCTTCAAATAGGTAGGTTCCTAGGAATTAGTTAGTGAATCTATTACTCAGGTTAGATGCAAGAAATAGTAGGTAATTTGCCGATGTAGAGCAGCCCTGGGTGATTTAATATCGTCTGCCACAGACATTTAAAGCACAATCACCATGCAGTGACCAATGTTTTTATTATCAGTGTAAATAAAAAAAAAGCTATTCTAACTTGAGAAGGGCTGGACTGTTTACGCATTTTTTATTCATCTGAATAGTCTGATTAATGACAATTCGAGAAAATCGTCGTGCAATAGAAAGTATTTAGTCAAAACCAAAAAGTCTAGGGACGAAAATTGCAAGACTTTATTTTAGGTAGATAATGGAAATATAATTATGATTTCAGTTCAATACTGTGAGCTATATCTTATACCCACCTCGTCAGACATAAATAGTAGTCACGTAACTACTCAAATGAAAAACCTCGTCATAAGTTGCAAGCTTCTATAAAAGTTTTATCGTCGATATCTATAATACGAGTGCCCAAAACCAAAACCATGTCACATCCTTATACGGTCGAAGCCGTATCAAATTGCTAGACTAGACGAATCTAAACCCGGCTAGGTGGACAGTACTGGCCAAAACCTTCACAGTGACAAAATATGACAAATTGCTAGGAAATAGGACCTTGATAATTTTTTGATTATGAAATTTCTAAATGCGGTCAAGTCAAGACATGACGCGGAAAATTTCTGATATTAGTATACTCGTATTTGTAATCAGAATAACTAAATCTTTCGTCTGTATCCGGTTTTGGCCGTAAAACGATGAGACAAAACATTTTGGTCGTGAGCACTTGTACTACTAGGGAAGAAATCTTCTAGAATGGCAACTCCAGCTTGCTGCAATTAAATGCTACGTCTTATGGGAATAGTCAAAGCCGCCATTTTCTGAGTGGTATAGGAGGTCGCGATGTCTATTATAGGATTGAAACTGGAGCAATCGGGCAAACAACTTTATTAATAACAACCAAATACAATATATATGCTTTATTTTGCACTAATAAACACAAAGTTACAATGTTATTTAGTGGTAAAGGCACATTGTCGGTCATACCACTGATAACGATGTTCAGACAACTTTTAGAAAACCTTTTCTAATTCGATTGCTTGAATGCATTTCTGGTTGTTTTATAGAAAATTTTCACTTTTAGGGCAAGCGCAGAAGTAAACGCAATTTAGAAGGTAAAACATAACCTATTTGCTGTTTACGACGCCACCCGAAGGAAACGTGTAATGAATTCACATACACTAATTAGTTCATAATGAGCACAGTTTATTAACAACCTGTAAGTGCCAGGTCGCTAGGTCTTTCAATATTATTATGTCTTCGTTTTATGGGTCCATAAAATCTCGACTTGGCTGCAGCGTGACACCACCCCATGCGTGTCACTGACTACCTCCCCAACCCCCTTCCAAAGAGGGTGGAAGCTGGGTTGCCAGAACGTAATATCAATAGTTTACAGATACGTTCAAAGGATGTTCGCTCGGTGCACCAGTACCTACGTGAACGCATCGGATCTCTCGACCATAGATTTTAGTATGAAACGTGAGCTCTCGTCAGCTCTGTCGAGAAAATAGGTTTGTCTAGACGAAAATATCAATGAAAGTTATTTTAGAAAGGTACAACTTTTAGGGCTGTGAGAGGAGGCAATTTAAAAGTTTAGGCTATAAAATTGAAAGAGTAATACTTGCAACACGATGGTTATCTCTTTTATAAGAAATCACGAATTTATTGAGTATTTAACCTCTGTTTGCAGAAAGGAATATAATATGTAAAGGAATAGAATATCATGGCAATGGAATAATTTATAAAAAAATACCGTGGATTAACACTATGTGTCTTAATTCCTTTGCCAAACTGCCGGGTTATCAGGCTCATTAAAGAATATAGTAAAATCTTGAAATTACTCTTTAATTAATATATATCCATAGAGCAGATACGAGATTTTACCCATATTTTTCGCGAAAGATCGCTGGCTGCTCTTAATAAAAGTAGGAGAAGAGGGATGGTACTATTTCTTATACTGCTTTGAGCGGCGCTTTACTACTTAAAGTTGAGCGTTTATTCGAAAAACTTTATGTCTTGTTTTTCCATGCTACACAGCGCGACGCTCTCAAACTTTTTTATTTTTTATTATTCATTATAGGCTCGCGCTTGACCACTATCTCACCTGATGATAAGCGATGATGTGGTCGACGGTGGAGCACGCTTGCATAGAAGTAACCTATTCACTCTGGACTTAAACTATAGCTCAACTGGTAACACTTCGCCCTTTGAAGAAAATTAAAATACAATTTAAGTAAAGTGGGTCATCCAATGAATAAAATCAAAGTTCAATACCTATTATCCGGTCATCTGTCCACCAGACCGAATCGGATTAAAACAATGGTAATTTCTATTGTGTCTGGAAATGGACAGTTGAAGGTTTAAAAGACACTATAATAGCGCAAAACTAACTCAATCAAATTAGCGCTACATCTCAGCTCATGAAAAGGTATCCATCAAACTAAAATGATGTTCAACACAATATTTTTAAAGTATTTATATATTGCAGAATAATAACATTAACAAATATTGTCGTCACAAAGTAGTAAATCACAAGTGTCTAAAATGCAGTAAGTAAGTGAAGCTAGAATAACCCCCGTTAAATTTATGGCAACACTTGACCTATTTACATGGCAATATAAAATAGGTTAGGGGTGCAACTTTCATAGTCAGTGAACTAGAAAATATGTTTAATAAAGTATTTATTAGTAGGTTACGGACAGCGGTAACGAAAAAATAGACTGTGTAGCTCTTACATTTTCCACCCATAAAAATTATTTTTTATATCATTAGTTTTTGCTGTCACTTCCAGTGTCACTTCACATAATAATATGATAGAAAATTGCAAGAAACCAAACAAAGAAAGAACACATTCAAAAGAAGGAAATCTTTTTTATTTGTTTGTGTATAACTCGTAAAGGGGTCTGCAAGTTTCCAAATAAATAAAATAAATAAATATTTTAAGTTTAAATTACTTCAGAGATTGCTTTGGCCTAATTAATCAATCCATATTAGTCAAATTAAATTTTGTTAAATTAACAATCAAAGCTAAAATCAAAATCAAAGATAAAAATTATAATGAGAAAATATCGCTACGGCAAAGTGCTACGAGCTACGAAGACTATTTAAATTAATTGCCGTAGTCTGTGCTACGAGAGCGCTACAATGTAGATTCCATTTTAAAATTTTGCACGGCTACGACGATTAATTATGCCTATGACGATGAACCAATAAATTTATATCCGTGTGATCAAATATTTTGTGAAGGAGAAACTTTATAAAGTTTAAAAAAGGAACATGTGTTTTGACATAACCTCAAAATAGTAAGCCTGTGTTTAGTCATCCATGTCTTGTTATTGTCATGTCCAGTTGAAATCCTTACTAACAAGAAACCAATAGGGGTTTGTCAACTCGGGCGAGTCAATTTATTAGGCCGGGACTCCACCAAAGCGGAGATGTGCGGAGAAGTCCAAAGCGGAGACGAAACCAACCAATAGAATTTTGTAATTCACACAGCTTTCGTCTCCGCTTTGGACTTCTCCGCACATCTCCGCTTTGGTGGAGTCCCGGCCTTAGAGTAGATAAATCGTGTGCCTTTGCACACGCAAAGCTTTGTGCCATCCATCAAATATTCGTAGACAGCACTACGACAGATCTATGTGTGACAAAGCACGGCACAAGTACAAATAAAAAGGTTGATAAAAGCTTTAAAGCTCGGGGCGACAGATGAAAATCGATGAAACAAAAAAAATTATTGGCTCACATCACTTTCCAATCGAAAACCCCTCGTTTAGTTAGGTAACAAACGTAATTGGAGAAGGGCCTTCTATTATTTGTCCAGTCGTAGTTTTCAGTGCAAGGAACCATTATTTTAAAGACGGTGTTTAACATAATGCAGCCTTTGGACTTGTTTCGTAATTATATCACTGTTGACTAGAAATCATCGTCGTAGAGCTGCAGTAGTCATTAGCGGCACGAATTTGTGAATAAATAACGAACTGATTGAATGACAACCTCAAATTACAAGACTGACTGTCCACAAGGTTTCTGCTTTATTAATTACTAGCTGACCCCCGCGGCTTCGCTCCCGTCAAAATTATAGCCGGGAATAATCTAGCTTTCCATAGTTGGAAGAATTTTTAAAATCGGTCCAGTAGTTTCGGGGCCTATTCGGTAGAAAAAAACAAAATAGTAACAAAATAGATTAGCTTCTGCCACGCCAAATGATCGCAAGAGAACATATACTCCCGAGATAAAAATTATCCCATGTTTTTTCCATGGTTTTATATTTAATTAATCTATTTCTATACATACAACTATCAGACCTAGCTTCTGCAAGGTCTAATAGTTGTGTATATAGAGATAGAAGATTACACCTTGGAAATGGACATCGCCAATACAATGGTATGGCTTTCTACAGACTCAAATCTACTCTAGATTTATTTAGGTATTTCAAATCTATCCATATATTTTTATATAAGAATTTTTGTGTAGACCAAAATTCATTGAAATTGTTTCAAACGTTTAGAAGTGAAAACGTAATGAACGAACATAGTTAATTATAAATTTTAGTGTAGATTTCAAGGTTCTCATGTCGGAAACAGCATTCTTAAATCAATATTTCCAGTTATCGCTGACGGCCAGATCGATGGCCACTCTCCTTAATTATAGCGATACAGAGCTTTCGGTCTATATAGATATTGTTTACGTATCGCTAATGAACGCTAGTGGCTTTGTGCACAACTTCGTATCGTTAATTAACGCTAAGTAAACAGGTAATACATTATGGATGTTGATCCTTGTTGTCGATTGCAGGCTGCTTAGATTAATGTAATTCTCTGCGACAATTGAGCAATTTGATTAGAAATCAGACGTCCACACACCACAGACGTCATCCTTTAAGTTGTTCGCTCATCTTGTTACGTATTCTGATTGTTGTGTTTGATCATCAGTAGAAAGTGCAAATAAATTAAACCTAAAATTTATATTTACTTTTAAACAACAAAGAAAATAATCCATATAACCTAGTAAATAAAGACGTAGAATTGATCAAACGAAGCTAGTGCATACTTTTTATGGAATTGCCCCTCGCTGCAACTCTAATGAGGCGGTAACCTGCGCTGTCAATAATAAACGAACACTTCAAAGACAACTAAGTGTTGCTAAATTTAAAATTCGTGCAAATAATGCATATTATTTTTGCTGCAACCTCGATGCTTCGGCCCTCAGCCATCATTCGCCATCAATAAACGAAGGCTGTATTGTTTACCTACTATGAAGTTGGAGACCTAAACTGATTTAGCAAGGACGTACTAGGAAACTAACGCAAATACGACGATACCTTAGGAACATTTCTGAAACATTTCAAGTAGATATTAATTATTTTAAACACTGCCGTTGTTACGTTAGTGCTATAATAGTGCTCACTTGTGCTCGAACTTTATGCTGTCGTGATAGTAGGTATACATATATTAGCTTAGGAGTCGCCAAAATACGTCACACATTTTGACATTAATCGAATTTACAAATCTGATACGGTATTTTACGCCTAATTTACTTCGGCGCAGGAAATCGATCGCATTAACCAAATGGAAGACGATGAGGACTTAACTCCGTTCGAAGAGGAATTTTCCCGTTTGATTTCTCGGGAACCTTACTTCCCCCAACCTTACGGACCAGCAAGACTACGTGAACCGGCTTATGTTTCTGAGACCGCAAAGCCTGTACCAGAAATTATTCGACCCCTGCCACCGCCGAGGGAAACACCGGAGTCTATACCGGCACCCGAGGTGGACAAGCGCAAGACATCTAAACCAACACCATCGGTGGCAACGAGCAAAGAAGAAAAGAAAAAGACGTTTGCACTCACGCCCCTTGATAAGGAGTATTACGAGCCCGAAGACAAGATTGTGACTCAAAGTAAGTTGAAGAACTTTCACGAAAAGTTTCATTTATTAACTTGACTCGAATTGAAGAGGAATGAGATGACCTTGTTATGTGAGCGTGACTAGTAGTTATAGTTATATAGAGCTACTGCTGGCCTCGGCAGCCCCCGACGGCAAACTGTTATCTGCGCAACATTGGCGGAAGCTGCAGCTTTTCCGCCTGATATAATCTTTACCAATGTATGAATGTCACCTTTTACTTTGCGCCTTCTGGGGCCAATGGGCGGGATGGGCGGCCATTTCAGAACTGGAATAGGTTTGTTTACTTACAGATTCAAATGTCAATGCAAATTTTTATTCAATTCTATAAAATTTATTTCCTTTCGATTTGAAAACTCCTGCTTACAATCAAGTTATTTACCGGTCTGTTGCGTCTTCTGCAGTGCAATGGGCTACGGTCTCCTATAAAATGCTATAGGTACGTGACGTCTTACTTCAGCGTAATTGTTCCAATTGACGTCTGAACGCCAGGCACAGCGTCTGCGGTCAGTTCATCTCAGCAGCGAACGACGACGTCTCGTTCACGTACGACAGTAGTCAACAAACAGTGTCCGCGTGTAGTTGTGATATAAAATGGATATAAATTCAAAACTTTTGGCGGCGCTTTTATTACTTGAAAAACAGGTACAAGACGACGTTGATTCAATCAATAACTCGTCTTTACCAAAGTGCGCCATTTTGTATTGACGCTAGCTAGATACGACCTTTACGCTGCAATGGTTCGAAATAACTAGAGACGCGGCGTAAAGAGTCTGAATGCTGACGTCAGCGTGTGAAAGAGACCACTACAGTACATTTCTATAGTAAGCATCGTGACGCGGCGTACGGCGTGACGCTGTAAGCGGCCGATAGCGTTTATAGGAGACCACAGCCTGAATTCAAAAAACTTAACTACATCGGTGTTTTTAATATTTAAATTCAGTGCCTGGGTAATCGATCTGCTCGGGTGAAAATAGAAAAAGATATTTTCTCGAGAAAATGAATTTCCCCAGATATGAGACCTAGCTAGATAAATATTTCACCCGCGAAAACTCCTATATTACAAATTTGATCGAAATCGTTAGAGTCGTTTTCGAGAACATGATTACAAATATAATGGGTGTCTCTGAAAAAACTAACTAAATGCATAAAACAATAACAAATATATTTTTATATGCACGATAGAGCCTGTCCAAATATTGCTGGAGTAATAGTACAGGATTGATAATGTTATTTGACGATATAAAGAGTGCACGAGTATTTATCAGTGTTGAATATTATTCTTCATTACGAAGGGATGTTGTACCGTCTAAGTGCACACACATCGATTATGTTTGACCATGGTGCTATTGTTCCAGAATCTGACGGGCCCCATGAAGGCGGTGAATCGAAGCCCCACCACAAAGCGGTATACGTGATGGCATTCCAACCACCACGCCAGATACGGCAGAATCCTAACCTGGGCAGGACGAAGAATCTCGTCGCTGAGAACTTGGATCGCCTCAGGACTGGCCTGTACGTATCTTATCACTTCTATTCATAGATCAAGTTATTCATAGTTTTTGGCAACTTTTGAATTTATATTAGGCGGCTTTTAGGCTAGAAAATTATATTGAAGTGTCATTTTTGCCCTTCGTTGACAAAATAGGTATCTTTTGCTATTATTTGCCAGTATTAGACCAGAGTATTGTCGTGTAGGCTATAATTTTTCGGATACGCTTCCTAGAATAATTTATATTACGTACACAAATCACATAGGTACACCAAAATAGAGTACCTAGAGCAGAAATTAATTACATAATAACCAAACCAAAAATGCTATGGATATACAACATTTATCGGCACAATTGACCGTCTCCATTCAAAGTCGGTTAGGCCGATTCAACAAAAAATATCATCGATATAAAATCATTTCTCCTATACAAAGCGTCTCAATTGGCAAGTGTTTCAATTCTATAGTGAATAAAAATGCCGCAGTGGTTTAAACATGACAGACGAAAGGGCTTTTCCTAGCTTCAAAGAATTAAAAATCAATCAAGAATAAGAATAAGAAATTTTATTTGCTCAAACATGTGTATACATACAGAATTAAAATGATACATGCAAGATCTTAAGTAAGAGTGGCTCACGACATGTGTGCCATTGTGCCAATGTAGCATAATCATATGTGAAATGCAATATTAATCAATTAGAGGCAAGGCAATCTATACCGATAATTTCATTAAACTACGTATCAAACTACCCACTGGTAATCAATACTAAATACTTGCGGTAATTGAGCAAGACGAAATTGTAGTTACAAAATGGTGTTTTTCACTTTCAAAAAATTGTATATATATATACCCACATAAGTGGAGGTAGTGGGCATGACACGTACTTAATAGCACTTTGACTTAAGACAGCGGGCGGTAAAACACTTAAGCAACTGGGAGCGAGACTAGTTAGAACAGGGTAAGTTCAGTTCAGTGCAGTGGTGGCCCAGTAAAGGCCGCGACTTACAAGTTGGAGGTCATGTGTTTGAACCTAGGCAGGCGCATTACTTTGTGTAAATTATTTCAACACCACTGCTCTCAAAACGGTGAAGGAAAACCGTGAGGAAAACGGCATGTCTTAGAGCCAAAAAATCGAAGGCATGTGACATTCACTAAACCGCATTGGGCCCGCGTGTTGGATTACGGCCCATTCCCTCTCTCACAGAGAGGAGGCCTGTGTCCCAGCAGTGGGAACATTAAAAGTCTGATGATTATGAAGTTATCGGGAATTGACTTTCGACTTAGTGGAGTAGAAACTCGTTATAGTAACATTCTCTTCGGATAGGAATCCGTACCTGTGTGCTTACATTTTAAACATCTGCTTATGAGACTTACGAGCTTATTAAAACCTGGCGTGTGTATTATTTTGTCCAATAACTATAGTTCTATTAACGTGAATATTGTCAAATTAAATAGTAAAGAAATTGGCAATTAATTTGCAATATTACTTGCTTCTTTTTAGGAGTGAAAGTAATATTACAGGGTGATAACAATTACTGGCTGATAATATTGAATTAGTAAAAGTTTAAATATGACTTTCATATATGGAAAGTTACGAATTCCCGAGACAATCGAGGTTATTACCCGTCTCCTCCGAGTGCATAGAACCCTGTGCCCTTTCGGGTCACGCACGAGTCTGGCCCTCTAGACGGACCACAGTTATTGTGAAAAAAAGCCGTTCAAAGCTGGCTGCAAATCAAGGTTTCTTCATGAGGATTCTTAGAAATATTACTACTATACTATATTATATTACTTTATTACTGAAGAATTCAAGAGAGACATTTACAAATGAAACTTTAAATTCTTCAAGTCTCACACACTTTTTATTGAGGAAATACTGTGTGCGAGAAAATAGCCGAGTGATGATTGTTAGTTTATTAAAACATTCTTTTACTGCTTTTTGTAGGTATATTAAGTAGGTTTGTGTGTACTGTTTTTGTGGAATAAGTAGTGTAGACTTTAGCAGTCAAACGTGTTTTATCTGCATACTATTATTACGTATCTGGAAATATATAATCGTTTTTATAAATGTAGGTACGTATCCGTACACACAAAATATTTAGTCCCTTCTTATACTGAATGCCACGAGAGTTACTGCTATATTTATTATACTTACACATAATAATACATTCAAATTGTCGGATGTGCATCCCATGTGCTTCACTGTGAAAGTATCACATCGTAAGTCGGCATGACGTGTTTTAGTATAGAAGCCCTAATGGTACCCATGAAGTTAGCAGTAACGAGAAATTTTACAAAATCGACATTATAGCGTTTTTTGTAGGGCACATAAGGACTACCGTATCCCAGTCTCATTACTGCCAACCAACCTGCGCTGGTTGAGAGTAAACCCCACAGACCCGGAGACGAGGTGAACTAATATCTTAAACTCTTAGAGAATCCTTAGCCTCCACTCCTAACAGTCCTTAGTTGCGCATGGAAACAACGTTCGTCCCAAAACACTTTTTTGAAAGCCCTCACTTGTGAACGTATTCTCTACTAAGTTACGAAAGTTCCAGTAGTGTGTACCTGCATACAACGTGTGCAGATGACATCCAATGCACTCCAAAACACACACAAATTATAATCACTCACAATGTACTAAAATGCATTGCTGAAATCATTGAGGAGTGAAAGCGTGTCAAAATTTGTTAGGACGTTTCTAAGTAGATGCTAAAGGACAGTCCTTTTAATGTCTGTGCAGCTGTACTGACGCAATTTATATTTTTCCGTTAAATATGCAATATATCTGGCCTGTGAGTCCATGACAGCTTTGTTTGCAATGCACGGCTATGCGGCTGACGTGGACTGTAATAAAAGAGTTGATTGATTGATGGCAAATCTTTGCTTAGCTGGAATGGTGGCCAAGCCCACACAAAACTTTGAACAAACTGCAATAAAAAAAAGCTTGTCAACTACACAATGGGCTTTAAAAGGACAGACTTTGGTGTCGTTTAATTTTGATGACTTATTTTAATTTTCTTGTAACCCAATTGGCAATCGGGAAATCATAATTTCGGATCCCCATAATAATTATCATTACCATTATACATAAATATTAAACATTATCACATCACAGCGCTGGCACAATGGAACAATAGTGCTGTTATTTTTGCGACTTATACTTATCTATGGAAAAGTAATTCAATTAAAAAGGTCTTACATTAGATAGATAGATTTATATTAATTGAACTTGGTTCAATATTAATTAATTGCTTATAAGAAAGTGAGAGTGGGTGTATGTCTAGCCGGAGCGCTTCAAGAATCCCTCTCGACTGAAGGACTCTTGTATTTGCACGATTATAAACTATCAGAGTCAAGCGGCATCAGACACTTAAATGCCACCGCCTTCTCAACAAAACATAATAAAAAAAATTGAAACAGTAGCTTACAAACTAATTGTGAATTATTAATAATGTCAGAGAAAATAGATATTAGAAACAACAAAAAATAAAATACATATGAATACGAAAACACGCTAGCCATACATTTGACCGTTGTTAATATTAAATATTATTAATATCTTTAACTATTGGCCTAATTTTCTCATATCGAGCATGATGTTGCCTAATCATCTTATTCGCAATTTGAAGCCAGAACTACCAGCATGTGTCCCATGTATGCTTATCTCAGCCACTCAGCAGCCAGAATATTATTTAAAATGAGTCTTCTACGAAATAATGTAACATTTAGTTTTTTTTTGTGTTAGCGTAGTTTTAGTAGAAATGCATAATGCACATCTCACGGTTACTTAAAAGGTGCCAGACGTAGCGATGCGTGTACAGCGGAAAGAACTTGCGTTAATCTGACTGTACTTAATTTAGCACCCAAGAGAATCCCGGTGGCACCGACAAACCTCGCCACATCCATGTGCTGGAGTCTACTGCCGACCCCGCAGACTCGATCTATGGAATAGCTCTGATCGCCGCTGTGGGCACGGCGCTCACCATGGCGGTCATCGGATTCGCCTTTGGCTGGTACACGTGAGTTAATGTTCCTAGCACACACGTAGCTGCACTCTTCACATTCTAGTGACATTCATCACTCACACCACCCCACAGGCTCAGTAAAAAAGCTAAAGCTGCAGCAGACGTGGACTACCCGGCCTACGGAGTGACTGGACCTAACATAGACACCTCTGGCGACAGGAAACTGGCTCACTCGGCGCACATGTACCACTACCAGCATCAAAAGCAGCAAATAATAGCTATGGAGAGGTAATAAACCAGATACAAAAAAAATATTCACTCTTTCCTTCCAGCTTTGATACAACAGTAATTGGCAAATTGCAGAGAATATCAGCTTACTTAGATTTCCTTTCATTAAATCACAGAAATATGGACGGTAAACAAATAAGCCCCGGTGTTAAGAATAAAATGAAGCTCAGCTTTGTTTGAATAGTTTGCTCTAGGAAAATAGAGGCCCGTTAGCGAAGATTCCATCGAAAGAAAAATTATGACGAAGGGCAACGTTTTAATGTTAGCGTTTCCGATGTGTTTGCGTCTCAATTTTAATGAATAATTCTATGCTCGGGCAAACATTGCATTGGATACTAAATGCATCCAGGTAATGAATTAATAATCACAATAATCTTTATTTATTCTTGAATACGAGACAACTATACAGATTAACTTATTAATAAACAAATTATAGACAAAAATCGTTTAAAGTTATTTTGGCCAAATTAAATAACTCAATCTGAACTATTGACGGTCTTTTGTTATTTCTACAATGAATTTGTACAAACAATTTCGACGAGCCAACATTATCAGTATTTTCTGAATAAAAAACGTTATTAAGTAGATTGCAAACTGAAAAGTAGTTTGTTTCAGCAGTAATGTTCTGTCTTTAACAATTTTTATAATAAGGCTTATTTACTTAAAAACTCTTCGCACGTCGGATTTCATACATATTTATTTTTGCTAATTTCAGTGGGCTTAAAGGCTTTCGCCGTAACCAGCACACACTTTATAAATGGAATAAGCTTTATTGCACCTTCTATACAGCTTATAACGGTTACTCTATTATTTTAACATCGAGTTCAAAAAAATAAATTGAAAGCATCGTGACTGCTACTGCTATAAAAAGTTGTGAGAAAGTCTCTTCCATTTCTAATCTGTTAACACAGTAATATAAAAAAATTCAAATGCCACTTATCTTTTTAAATAAGTAGCCATGAAGATTCTTGTCGATGCCTCTAGATAAGATACTACCAATAGAAACCGTGCTGGCGAGCTTCTGGCGTTTCATACGTGCTTATGTTATTTGACCTGATTAAATTTTCAAGGCACGATGTGTTACATTATGTCTGGAGGCCTATTTAATATAACTGACAAGTGACAGTTGACTACCCGACCGTTTTGTAATGTACAATATATTTTCTGCTTTAAACAACGGCTGTCGTGAAAATGTGTCTTTAAATAAAGTTGAATGTTTTGCCAATAGTTTTAACAAATTCGTCGCATTTGCTGTAATATTTGATAGGAACATGTGGCAAAGAAAAAGAAATAGTAAGTGTATTAGACAAAGTGAGTTTTGACGACACGTTTGGCGTTTGGCGTAGTTGTTGAGCGATCGGCTGCTGTGCGGCGTATCGCGGGTTCGATTCCCATAAGGAACAAATATTTATATGGCCTACAGATAGTTGTTCCGGCTCAGGGTGTCTTGTGTATGTGAGTTTAAATGTCTGTAAACGCACCCATGATACAGGAAGAAAAGACATGGCCAGATTCTGCCCTACGAATCAATTCAGAATACGTAATGTACAGCAGTTATTAATATGTGAAAATTACTTGTAAAATAAATTAAAATTAATGGCATCAATTACATTATTCTAGAACAGGCGACAAAAAAATCCAAAAAATAAGTATGTTAATTGTTACTGTGCGGTTTCTGTGTAATGCATTTGCGTTTGGATACACGAATAAGACAAACACTGTTTCTGAAGTACGCCTGAAGGTCAGATTAAAAAATAAAACAACTACCGTCAACTGCATGAATCGTATTGCTAAGATTAGGTTTTACGAATATCGCAGATACCATTTTTCAAGCTACCGCGCGTCACCATAATGCTGAATGCATCGACAATATATTCCAGTGTGTATCCGAACGTCCTAGTCATTATGACGTTTCTACGCGCGCGCACTGCACTGGTGCAGTCTAATCTGTGGTGCAGTCTTGCGTTGATCATAATAATATCACGTGTTCTTGTTTGTTATATTGTTGGATATTTTAGCTTAACCCCATGCTATCGTTTATCGGCCTTTCGTTTACGCTTCTTCGTGAATATTAGTGCTGTGCTTGTTACCATTTGGATTCGGACGCTCACGAGTCACGATTTCATGATGTCAAGGTGCCTGAATTGTAGTGTGGCCACTACTCGAATGCGAAAAATACAGATAAAGACAGTTATTGTTACAGTTGTTAGTTACAGTTCTATTTTAGTGTTTTGTTGCATATCCAGTTGTATATTTTTTGCTAAGTGGCTATGAGGATGTATGATTTATAATAGTCATAATATCCCAGTAATATAAGTAAACGACGAGCTCTTCCTCGCTATCGCGGCCTGCCCTAACACGATATTACAAAGGACAGACTATTTCCTACTTACATGAATGTGATTATGTTTTTGGTATTTTGATTTTTGACTGTTTCTTCACTAGCCGACTGTCGTAGCGTAAATCTATGAAAATGCTTGGAACACCGGCAGTAAGAGTGTTTCATTCATTTTCTATTTTCATAAATTCTGAAAGGCGCTCAATTATTCATCTGTTACTGTCATTGTCAACTGTCATTGTCAACTGTCATTGTCAACTGTCACACGTGCCACCTGACGACATCATTGCTATTCAAAATGATTAGGAATTTTTTTGTTTCCTTTTTATAGTGTCTCTCGCTTCTTCTATGATCATAAAACTTAAACTATTGTAAAGCCATACCTATAAGCTTTAAAACGACGTACTGTATGTCAATGTACATGAATATTTTTTGTTAGGGCACAGCTCTACACAAATTCTGGCCATGTCCTTTCTAGTTTGGAGCAAAGTTTAAAAAAAAAACTTTTCAGCAATGGCGATGATTCAAATGCCAAAATGGGTTTGATCACATGTCATTTCGATACCGCTTGGTAATACCATACATTTTTGTCGTTTTTCCAATCACTATCGCGACGCTTTTGTTGATTCTGGCTATCCACTTATCTATACCCTCTGGGAACTGAACTGCTTTTTAGCATCAAATAGTGACATGTTCGACTAAACATTTCAGGAACGGATGTGAACATCGCAACGGCTCCGTGTCCGACCCTGAATCTGAAGAGGAAAACGAGGAAGGAGATTACACCGTGTATGAATGCCCCGGCTTTGCCACAGTACGTAATACTAGATATATAAAATCTCGAACAAAATATAGCAATTTGTGGCTATACGAACTTGAATTATTATTGGAACTTTAAAGACTGAAGATATTTAAGCGAATGGTTATTTAAAGTGCTGTATGAACTTGAAAGACTATAGGAACTTTAGATGCTGGAACTTAAATAACTATAGGAATTTAAAAGATCTTTAGAAATTGGATCTTGTATCTCTACAGGAACTTAAAAGTGTATGAGAACTTAAGAAGCTGAAAATTATAGGTCATTTTAGGAATTTAGAAGGTTTTTAGGAATTTTACAAGCTCGAAGTGAAGTGACTGGGAACTTTAGAAATTGGAACATAAATGAATTAAATTAAAAGGCTAATTAATAGGGATTTTGGAAACCGAAACTAGAAATAATTCGGAATCATGCTCCGATGCTAGGCATTTGTTCTTGGTAGTTTATGTTAAACATGAATTATTCAGGAGAACAGCATGAGATAAAATGGAATATTTTATAGGCCTTGGTGAGTTTAGGGGCGTACTGTCCCCAGCACCAATTACTGGCCCAACCCCCCACCCCCCAAATCGAAAGTCTTCTGTTACTCGAATCCCAAACACGACCAACATATCTTTAGTGTTAGGTGCAGTTTGGAGTTGGAGGATCCCTAAGTAATATGCTTTGCTCGCTCTTGCACTGCCTCTTAGATCTCGAACTTTTCTGCATATCCTGAAAAAGTCACTTCTTTCGAAGTAATGACGGTAATAAACCTAATATACCAGAGACGGGGTGCTATCATATTCACGACTCGCTTCTATCGCATGTTTTCGTCATAATACACAAACGTAACTGAAAAAATCGACAAAGAAAACCTTTGCTCGCTCTTCCTTTCGGCATTCCTACTTTTCTGGTTAAGCAACAAAATATTTCCTGTTTCTGTATGAAAGGTCAAAATAACATAAATTTACCTTGCTGAGGCGAAGCACTAAAGTTTTCGAACTAACTTCACTGTCTCTTGTATCTTGCATTCTCCTGTCTCTCTCACGCTTTTCTTCGTACTGAGATAGGGGAAGAAGTGTTGCCGCCTCGGGCCCGCGACATGTTTAGTGTGCCACTGAGTTTTGATTCAAGTTGTGATGAAAGTTTTCAAAGTGCATATCAGTGGTACCTACAACATGCCTTACACTGAGAAACTGCTTGGGCACGGCGGGCAACCTAATAATAATGGAATAAAGCTTCAACTATAACAAAAGTTTCCTAATGTTATAGGAAATAGGCAGCCCGGATCCTGACATCGGGAAGTTCCATCACCATGGCTAAGTAAAGAGCCTTAAATAAAAGAGTATTTCGCAATTTGAATTAACGCACTTTAATGCTCTTTCTTTCTAGGAAACTTTATTTTTCATGCACGAACATTTTGTGTGAAATATTCGTCAACAAAAATTACTTCATCCTTGTACTGAATATCGGGCTACATATCCACAGACGGGAGAGATGGAAGTGAAGAACCCTCTGTTTTCCGAAGACCCGACCCCGGCTACCCCCGGCAAGTGTGAGATTGTGAAGCCGCAGCCCAAGGACTAAGAGACGCCCGCGCACCTCCTGCCTGGCGATCGATCTTCATACCCGGCAACTTCTGTCTGTTCAGCTCTGGACCCACGCCACGGATAAGTACATAGCCGGACCACAACTCACACAGTAGAGTCTCGATAAATGTATACGTACCTATGCTATGTATAAAGCCAATCTTATAGTGTATTTATAAAGTGGTTGACCAAATATCACCGACCACATGTCACCATGAAGTTCAGAAGGCAAATCTGCCATATTATAATAGTTTACGTTTTCGATTTTATCTAGACAATGTATGTGAGTATCTATATATTACAATGTTGCAATATCTTATAGAAAATAAAAAATATTTAAATAATATAATATATAAAGATATTGAATTGCACCTTGAGATACATCTCATTTTAATTATATACCACAGAAATAGAGTATTTTGAGTGCAACACCTACATAAACATATTCAATGATGTACCTACCTAATACTATATAGCTATCGAATTTATTTTTTGTTTTCTATTAAACTATATCAATATTTGTACATATGTGTACTTTATAAAACACAAGGTAATAACAGAACTTAAAATATCGAAGTAAATTGTAAAGCCTTCCTAAAAATACAATGATACGTAATATCGAGTGCCGTGTGTTTTGAATCTCCTTATATGTTTGAGACGGTTCGTCCAGAGAGACAAAACACAGCAAACGGACACGCGCAATGACCTTTAATCGACGGCCCCCATTTTAGTCACATTTAAATTCATTCGGCCTAATTATAATTACTAAGCTTTTATTTATTATACAACGTTTTCAAAACGAAAGAGAATCTAAGGTTTTGGGATGGCGCATTTTAAAAACTAACATGTGCAAGGTAAATATGTAAATTGACGCCTATATTATTGTACCCCTAAGAAGTTAATGGAACTAGAGAGATTCAAAAGACATAACAATTTATTTGAATTAATGATGTGGTCCACGTTTTCTGAAAACATCAAGGAAATTTTATTCAGTCGTTTTGGTGATGACATGTCTGTATGAAGTTATCGATCGACGCCTAACTATCGACGATACAGGAATAAATGTATTTACATAAAATTAATTATTATAAAACCTTTTGCATTGTAAATAAGGTCAATTTGCTTTAAAACATATATAATAGATATATATTATTCAAATTCCTTATACTTATATTCCAACAAGTATCCACTTGTTACACCGTATAGTATTAACAATTATATCATTATTTACAAATATATCTAAATATATGGGGAGTCATAACTATTGAATTAAATTGTAACCAGAAGCATTTCCTTGCTTATACCTGAACACGTTGCATACTTACATATCTTCTACAATTTACCTTTTACTAAATACTAGATGTTTAAATTACCATATAAAATAAGTATTTTTACTTAAAATATTGTTAAAGGAATCATGTATAATATGAATACTAATACAACACTGAAACCTCACCGTAGGAGTTGACATACTGTTCTATAATATGACAGTTCTTCATAAGATATTAATAAATAACTTAGATTTCACTGTGTAACCATAGGTAGAAGTCTTACAGATTCGTATTTTGGTATTACTGTTATATATATTATATTTGTGGAAGTCCTGGCAAGGATTCAGCGTCGTCAGTCGAGCAGAATTCGACTGCGCTGCGGTGAGGTGGTGGAATAGAGGTCAATCAGGGCTCTGCCAACTTATGTACCAAATAAATTACTGTGTCAGCATGTAAAGTCAAGCAAAGTTGATCCATGACCCATTTGGCCGATAATTCGTTTGACACCTACAAAAAATTTAAGTTTTCTTGTAATTACCATTCATGATGCACTTAAGACGTTTTATATCATTTATAAAATTTTTTGTCACTGTGTCGGACATGGGGTCGTGTAATTTAGATCTTTGTGCTTATTGCGATAGATATTTAATTGAATAAAAGGTTTTTTTTTTTTTGATTAATCAGACATTATGTTTTGAATTTGAAATGTTATTTCGTCCAGCATTTTATTGATAGAGAAAGAAGTATAGAAAAATATACTGTTTGAAAAACATATACGAACTATTTCAATAAAGGAGCGTCCTCACTGAGGGCATTCACTTGTAATGAGCATTCGACGTCGAATATTTGTGAGGTATGGACGTTGAGCTGAGCGTTACAAAGCTTACACGCAAGCGCGAACTTCGGCCTGTGTGGACGTCGCAACGATTTTCGCGGAAACGGCTCGCAATGTATGTTCACTCAAATAAAACGCTCGAAAGCGAGTACTCAGATGATGAAATGAATGAGTATATATGTAGGAATATTACTGGCCACTTGTAAAGCATGGAACAGTTTCTTGATCTTAAAAGTGTTTGTGACCTTCGAGGTCAATAAAAAAAACAAAAATGATGCAACCACAACCGCTCCATCCAACATTTCGAAATGAATGACATTTAACGAGATCGTATTCGAATGCTCCAAGCTCGTAAGGGAATTTTCGACTCGAACGTTCATAGTTTTGCTTGAACGCGAATGCTGGGCTCGCTGGGAAGCATTTGTTGCGCACCTACGATTGCTTGTTTACAAATGCTCACGAACGAATGCTCCCAGTTAGGACGCTACTCTATGGAAGCTTCTATTTAAATTAAAAGAAAAATGCTAAATAATGAAACGTCAATTAGATATTAAAATGGTGGCATGCAAAGATATTCTAGTAAACAGATATGTTATGAGCGCGCGCATTGTGAAGACTCGAACACGTTCTAATTGGGACGTATAGTCTTTAGTCTATGTCAGGCATGGCGAAGAGCTTATACACTTTATTGAAACAAAATCAAAATATAAAAAATGCCGTCGTGTTTATTTAGAAAGTGTACCAATTATGATACCAAAGTACATAAAACAGAAGGGATCTCATACCATATGAAAGTACGCAATACACCTCAATTTACTATATTTTTTTTTTTCGTAATATTCTGATTTTTGGAGGTTAGAAAAAGAAAAAATAATTTGTGGACAGGATAATGTTTGTTTACATTCACACGCAAGTGACAAATAACAGCTGTTTCTTTTTCTTTTTTCTTTTATCAAGCCATCCCTTTCGACTTGTAGTGAAATGTCAGATGAATGAAAAGTGTGTATGTGTGCTGCCGCTGCTGTGCGGACCACTTTTTTCGGTTGTTTTGTGAGTGTATAACGTATCTGATTACTAGAATATCATTGGTGGCATGTACTTGCAATGACAGAATGGTGGGTAAACTAATTGTCACTATCTTATTGAATCGACAGCAAGGTTGTTCCTAAGGAAATAATTACATTTAAGCAAAATTCGACATTATTGTGTTAGAATGTCTGTAGAAAAAATTGCTGATGGTGGGTCATGAATTAACATGGTCGACAGTACCAACATTAACAGCTCAAAGCTCTGTAGGAGAATGTAAGAACCATTAGATAGGAGATTGAATTGCCCCGGATTACTGTATTGTACTTTTTAAAACTCTTATTTATGTATAGATATGACAGAAATATAGTTTCGGATCTCATAATTTACCTACAAAACTAGGTTTTTTAGTTATATTTTTTTTCTAGTTATATTTCGTTACGTTTCGAGAGATACATATTAATGTATTTCCCTGGATGGATCTATATTTGTTAGAATAGTCGAAATATATAAAATATTATACCTATAATATTAATGGATGTTAAATTAATATCATATTTATCACTTTACTCTTGTAGCAAGTCAGATGTGGTGTATTTATTAAAAAAGTTTATCGAGCAGGTATGACCTGTATGTATCGAGTTATTTTTGGAATATTTTACGTACCTACGTATTGTTCTGTCAATTGTGGTTGACTGAATATCTCACCGTGCCATGCACCAAGTGTTGCCAGGATAACATGTTGATTAAAAGTGGTTTTTTTTTTCACTAGATATTGGCTCGCCTATCAATAAATTTACCTATGTTTGACTTTTATTTATACAGAACAATAACGTTTATTTATCCATACAATAGTACAAATGTACTGAGTATTACATTAGGTAGACATAGAAATGAACTGAATGTTGTTCTCCCGATATGTATCAATCTTTGACCAGTTATAATATGTATAAGAAAATAATGTATCTTGAACTCAGAGAAAATATTCAACATCTGACTCTATGTAGAAAGATGCATCGTATTATTCAATATTTATTAAACAATAGAAATTGTATTAGCACAGATTATATAACCGAATATATATAGTCTATCTATTTATATTAGTTCTGAAAGTATATTTAGTACTAAATGGATTTTATGTGATATATTTCATTATATGTATGTATTTTACAATGCAAGTGTTGTTATTCATTCATCCTGACTTACCTGCTCTAAGGACGTTTGGTCACGTCACGATGACACACGCCAAGATAAAATGTGGTCACGATTTAGAGCTCTTATATATTTGTATGGACCGCTTGTTCATTGCACGACACCGCACAACACGCGACACGATTAACAAAGTTTTTTCGGCTATGTCGTCGATGCCGCTAGGTCGTCTCGACTTCTTGCGGTGACGATTTAGCGGTTGTACAAAACAAGTATGAGGTTGTTGACGACACGTAACACCGCACCGCACGGCTCACGCGTGATTCGTCACTCACGCGCTTGAGAGATTAGTAAGGGAAAAGAGCTAAAAATAATAAACGTATAAAGGGACGAATACTTTATTTATTTAAAATGTAACTATTTAATAAGTAAGCAGTTTAAGTCTAGTTATTTATTTTACAGACATAAAAATAGAAACATTATTTACTTGTTTGGTTCAACAGAGTAAAAGTATACACAAATCATACAAAAGAAATATATCACAAATTATTAATTAGAAATGCACATAAGAGTTTAACCAACAAGATAAGGTACTTAACTTAGGTCCGTTCGGTGTGACTGCTCCAGAGCGAAAAAGGCCGAGTACGGCGGAGCGGCGGCTTTTATAGCCAGTGGTAAACAAGTGACGTCACATCGTACGATTTTAATACAGATTCGTTATTTCTCGTATTTTGACATAAAACTATGATTAAATTATATAAAAATAGAGTGAATATGTTGAAATTAATTAGTTCCATTACATACTTGGTTTTACAATGGCATAATTAGTAAATAAGTCTCGTTAAACAGTTAAATATCATTTTATACAAACAACAACGAAAGAACACAGTTTAAACTTAGGATATAACGTATTTTGTAATAGTATTTTACAAGAGTTTGATAAGAAACTTTTGTAATGTTGTGTTTCACATGTAAATAAGATTATAATTATTAAAGGGATGTTTTTCTTTGTGTTCAATTAAAGAGAAAGATTGGAATAATCTATCACGCTCATATATCACGAATCGTGTCTATAGTGATCATGTCGTGCGGTGCCTCGTGAACAAATGACCTAACTGAGCACATGTTTCACATACACACTCGTACATAAAATCATATATTTTTTGGGATTATCCCGCCGCACTTTTCCCAAACCACTGCAACTCCTGAAAGCCAGAATCAACAGTGGCGTCCACCAGAAAAGCGCCGATGCAATAAAGCTTGACGAAGTCCCGGTGAATGAATTTAACTGTCTTGGATCCCGCAACGAAATTAATCAAAAAATAATAATGGAGGAGTAAGAAAAATACAAATTTCCACTTCCCACCATATCAAGCAGGAGACAGAACAAACAAGACCAATAGGCACAAAGGGTCGTTTACAACTGTGATAAGCCCAGTTGCCTAGCACCACGGATACAAATTAGCATTAATATTAATGGGTCCTAACATTGGTATTGGTAACATAAGTATGGCAAAAACACTTGAACGCACGGAAATTTGTTCTAGTTTCCACAAGGTCCGTATAATAAACAGCTCCTGATACGCCTGTACATTATTCAACATAGTATTGCGTTCATTCTGCCAAAGAATACACTCCCATAAGATATGATCTGCAGATTGTACATATTCGCAGTCAGATGTAGAACACTGACATAAAGGCGTGGCAGCAAGCTTGAAGGAATAGTTATTTATGCTACAAGTGCGGAAGGTAGGTGTTTTCCGATGAGTGGCATTTTTATTCACGAGCGAGCGAAGCTAGTGAGTGGATAAATCGACACAAGTCGGAAATCATCTTACGTACGTGTATCATACAATATTTTACTATGCATTGTGCGAGGAAATAAATAAATAAATAAAATGGCGGGCTTATTCAATCGCGTTCAGCATATCCACAGATTAACTAATAGTTCCTCGGGCATATCTACTGCGCATGTGCGGATGGCTGTCACATCGTAACGCAATAAGGCACGAGCAAAATATACTTTCTGCCAAACATATTTAAAATTAATTTATTGATCAAAATATAAATCTAGAGTAGTTAATTAAAAACGCCTAAAATTAAGTATTAGTTTTATTTTGCCTTTTATATGAATGATAATCTGTACATAACTTATTTTTTAAAGTTTTCTCAAATAATAAAAACTCTATGCGTCGGGCTGACGTTGGAGTTCCAAATTAAAAAAATACAGGAAAGTAAAAAGCACTAGTGAAAAAAAGTGACACTTTCCGCACAGTTTGGCTGCTTGGAAAACCGCTCTTTTCGAGGACATGCATTGTAAAATAATTTACATGTAAAGTTACCATGCCCTGTGAGAAATTGGGCAACACAGTGATCCACCTCTAGCCACGTCCTGGCCAGCCGCACGCGAACGGATGGAAAGAATTGTTGGAGGTGTCGGCCCTTGATGGAATTATCCCACCCACATTGCCATTCGGATAAAAGTTCCTCCCAGACGTAAATATGGGGTTTAAATAATCTAGAGATTTTCTCACGGTCACTTCGCGTTAAAAAGTCCGCGTCCATGGTCTGTTTTGCGGAATAGTACATTGCAGCACGTCGCTGCACTTCAAGGTCGACCGGAAGTAGCCAGCAAGTACCGGTAAGTCCTCAGTACTAACCTTCCTGTATGCTATGCATAAGAATATCAAAGCCAAACGCTGACTCTGAAGTAATATACGTCGTACCGCCCCTATTGTGGCCCTATCAGCCCAAACAGGCGCCCCATAGCAGATACAACCCAAGTAAGTAGCCCCATAACATACATACATACATAAACTCACGCCTTTTTCCCATGGGGGTAGGCAGAAACTACAGAACGAAAGCCCATAAATAGTCTTAAAAGTCAAAACAGACAGTAGATTTAGATATTCTCGTTAAGGCATAGAAGTTATTTTTTGCTTTTGCGCCGACTATTTTAATAAGATCTATAAAATGCAAAATTCCTCTCTAACACTAGACCAAGATAGCACAAGGACTGCTTCCTTTTTACCGGAACGTTATAACATTTAATAGTAGGAAACGATTTAAGATTACCTTTCAAAATGAGTTGTTAAGTTTTGTGCGGAGCAAAGGTTTCAATCGCCCCACTGTTCTCGAGTCCAGCTCGAGTACTTGATTGAATGAGCAGAAGACCGTCGTCCGCGTAACCGGTTAATGAACAGCCGCTTGGAAGCGGAATCGCGAGGAAATCATCAAAGCCTAAATTCCATAAAGGCGGACCAATAACAGAACCGAATAACCGAACCCTGAGGACATCCCATGGTTAGAGACTTCGACATGGAATGATGGCCAAATATGGAATGATGATTAACCTTATATTATTATGAATTCCTACAAAATTTAAATTTAAATTTGACATTAGAACAAAATATTAAATGTCTCCTACAATTATACTAATAAAATTTGCCTTTAGTACACCACATACGTCAACGACGATAGATAGCGGTCAAATAATGAAAAAAAAAATACATTCACAACAAAAGCACAGGCTTTTGGTGCTTTTGTTGTACGCCGTCTGCGCTACGGCGTAGCAGCCTACTACGTCTACGAAGGTGACTACGAAAACCTACAAGATGCTACGAGAAGCTACGACGTGAAGCGATAGAATCAAGCGTAATACAAAATATCTAATTTTTGGTTTTTACCAATTTCCTGATATTGCAGTAGAGTAGTAGTAGTAGTTTTTTCTTACCCTTCGCCTCTCGTGCTTTGAGGTCGTGGTTTCAAATCCGGGCGGGTACCAATATGACATTTTTCAATTAATATGCACTGTCTAAGTTTATTCTGACATAATCCCTAAAGAAAATATCGTGAGGAAACATGGACATTTTGTTAATATAATTTTGAAATCAACCCAACCCGCCTTAAGCAAGCGTGGTGATTAATGCTCGGCCCTTAGCCCTTAGGCCCTTCTCTTGATGAATTGTACTCATATAAAGAAAATAATTAAGTAATAATAATGTTTAATTTTTGCTAATTTAGGATGATAAGGGCAGGCGAATAATAATTACAATACTTGTTAAAGGCTGCTATGTCATGAGTACTAATATAACATAACACCAACATTGTAAACTTAGTTCGTATTAATAATAGGCTCGCGTTTGAACACTATCTCAACTGATCGCAAGCAATGAAGTAATAATAGGCCCGCGTTTGACTACTTTATCACCTGATGGCAAGCGATGAAGTAATCAGTATTTAAATCTAAAAGAGAGGTATAATAAAATAAAATAAAAGTCAAAATATAACGGAGATTTTTTTTGTAGAGGTTTTTTGTAGACTTTTTATAAGCTAGTATAGAATATGTAACCCCGTAACGTTTCGAAACTCAAGCCTTTTTTTTTGACCGTTTACAGTAAACTTTCACAACAATAACCCTGCATAAGAGCGTTTACGCACTCCATTCGATCCGAAGCCAATGAATTTCGGTTCCGAAGTAGCCGTAATACTTATTGTAGAGAAGCTTACGCACTACATCCGAACTCATCCGAACTCTATCCATCATAATTCAGAATATGTTCAATTCGGATAGATCTCGGAACTTAAATCACGGACACGTATCGGATTTAGTGCTTAACCGCCCTTAAAGGTGAGTTTAGACTAGAACATTAACTTGTAACAGAACATCGAGCATTCGCTGTTTTTAATTTACTCGAACCACACTTCAAACATGACGCTCGATGTTTTGTTACAACCTGATTTTAAAAACCATCGAGCGTTTTGGTGTAACATTTTATCGAGCAAAGTCACGAGCGCGGGTCACGTGGAGCGAGGTCAATAATGAACGCAAGGTAAAAATAAATTTTACATATAAATGTTCACTTGCCGAGAGCATAACGTCGAACGCATTGTCGAACATTCGCAAGAATGTTATATTACATAGAAATACTTCAGGAAACTACGAATTTGTCTGTATCATTCGTAAGAACGTTAAGGTGCTCCCCCACCTGGGGTATTCGCCTGTAATGTACCATTAGATTAGATTTTGAGCATTTAGTTGATTCCAAAATGTTTACAAGTGGTGCACATTGATTTTACAAGTTGTATCAAAATATTACACATTGTTCTCACCAATGTAATGCTCGAATCTGTAACATTGCAGGTTGCGCACTGTAATGCTCCGCGGTTCTCTTCCCTCGCCAATGTAATTCTCAAATCTGTAACATTACAGGTTGCGCACTGTAATGCTCGGTTCTCTTCCCTCACCAATGTAATGCTCAAATATGTATCATTACAGGTTGCGCACTTTAATGCTGAGTTCTCCTCTCTTACCAAAGTAATGCTCGACTCTGTAACGATACAAAAATGCTCTAATGTATACTCACCTTAATGTGTCTTTCTTTATACAAAGTGTCATTATATCAGCGATAATGATTGTCTAAAAGTACAAAATATCACGTGGCCAATCCCAAACATTCTGGACTTTTGACCATCGGGCCCTCTTATCCACTGCCAGTCAACCTTGACAGTTAACTCAAGTGTCTCTAGTCATCACACGGTTGCCTGGAATAAATTGGAGATAGCTGGCAATAGCAAACCATTTCATGTCTAACCTAGTAAACTATACATTTACCTCCATGTGTACAAAAAAAGACATGCCAATATTCTGATTAAACAGAATTTACCTGCATTTTGTCTACTACATATTTGCCAAGTTCATTGAATAGCTTCCTACGGTCAGTAGACTGGGTACTGGGGGACTGAGACTAGGTTGACCGTAGCTGTTATTGGCTGATGAGGCGCTCAATCTACTGAACGCCTTCATGCTCAGGAACCGGCCGGTGACCTGCCGCTGACGTATTTATGTGTAATCAATCATGAAACTATGCTCTAGTTTTTAGCTTAAAAACAGTGTAAGTTGAGTAAGTAATCATTACATATTATAAAATAAAGTTCCCGGCCGCGTTTGTACGCGATAAACTCAAAAACAATGAACGGATTTTCATGCGGTTTTCACCAATAGAAAGAGTGGAAATCTAGAAAAGTCTTTGTGTATAATTTGTCACGGGCAAAGCCGGAGCGGGTCGCTAGTTGTTAAATAAACTGTGACACTCTGGAGAGCTTCAGTTAAACAATCTCTCTCTACTTCCCACTCATGTGCAAGGCATCCAAGGGGATTAACCTATAACGAATAATGCATGGATATTTTCCCCGTGAAAATTCAATAGTACAGTCGAAAGTATAATGAATTTGGTTTTTAGAGCTCCAGTGGATGTTTTAAGCTCACTCTAAGGGTGCTTTTCCACCAAAGATGAGCTACGTAGCGAGAGTGCGCGAGAATGCGTAGCGAAACTGTGAAAATATGTGACTAAAGAGTCACCTACCCAAACCCATCTATGCGAAATGGCGAGGCGGCGATGGCCGGTTGCCACCATTGTGGTAACTGCCTCGACAACACGGCCCAGAACACCCTTGAGGATTGTCCAGCCTAGGTAATGCAATGCTAAGACCTCGTCGCAATTCGGGAAGGACGTGGGGAGACTCTTGTTTGAACAGTTAAAGGCCCAAGACTGCGCCGTGTCGTGTTGCACGCCTCTTTAAGAATCGCGGTAACATGAGGCCGCAGGGGATTACGGGGTCTTTATGAATTCATGTGGGCCAATACCTGGCCGTGGAACCGTGACTAAATGCACAAACACTAACGCCAAACACGAACACCGAGTGGTTTTAGTCAGTAAGAGGGTGACAGACCCGTCCGCTTGTCCAAGGGCGGAGGACATCTATGAGGCTTTCCACACGATAAAAAAGAAACATATGAATGTTGTGTGAAATACTTTTAACATTCTCTTATTTCGGGCTAAAATTAATTGTATAATAATTGTTACGAAAATATTAGTTATACTCGTCTCTTCCGAATTTCGATCATGTTGGTGAATTTCTGTGGAGACTGTCATCGAAGAAGGAGATATTATAGAGCTTGTTTGCGCAAACACTGATGCGCTGATACAATCTCTAGACAAGTGGTATTTGAATATTATATTTATCGGGAATGTAAACAAAAATAAGTTATTTAAGTGGCAAGGAACATTACTTAGGCTAATGGTTGGCTGGACCGCTGGAAAAACGGTCGGATAAAATGTGGTCGCGACTATATACACTGCGTATTTATAATGACCTAGTTTGAAGTAGAAAATAGATAGTCCTTACACTATTTAATCATTTTGATGGGCACAGTTTGTTTCGCTTTGTTTGATAAAAAATTTCGTTACTCTATCAGCTTTGACCATCGTTATGAGGTAAAGCAGTGCAGCTTCTTAAAAGTTACTCTCTTTTTCTCGCGGTTTCTCATTGAAATATTAATGTAAATAGTCTTACTTCAGAGGTCTAGAGTAACAAACGGTCACTTAAAGAGATCTAAATGATATGAACAAAAACCTGCCAAGTGCGAGTCTGACTCGCGCACAGAGGATACCGTACCATAAACAGCTTCATTCACCAAAACAAAGAGGTAACATTATTAATGTCCATAAACAATGAAAACACCGAACATTGCTCTAGTGAAAGGACAAAATTAACTTTGCCGTTCGAAAACTTTTGTAACCCAATACAATATACAAAATGTTTACTTTTCCAAGTACATTTTATAAGTTGGTCGACTATTACTCGTAAACTTGTAAAGCTTTCTTAGCCGTGATAGCTTTCCTTTTAATTTCGTTATATACACTACTGCCGTGATGTTTTGCATAAATTCATAAAATTAGTCATTTAAATCTTAATTTTACGCAAACGTATCCCAAAATCGAAAAATGGTTTTGGCAGACCTGTTACACACACACCATGGGTCAGATAAGAAAAAAACATCCCCACTTTACGTGACTATTTTTTTTTTGTATTGGTTTTATTTTACCATTTTGTCAGCGTGACTAGAAAGCTATAATTTGGTATGGATATACATATTGTATATCCATGCCAAATTTTAGGTTCCAGTACTAAGACTCTTTGAGCTAAACTGCGGACGGACAGACGGTCATCGCGAAACTATAGGAGCTCCTTGTTGACTACGAAGCCCTTATAATTACTCTCTCTAAAAGAGGTTTCTACACTCACTCATAGAGGTTTTCCGGTTGAAAATGAGGAGACCTGGCTATTGAGTATTATGAGTATTGATGTTGCCCATAGAGTTTTCTCACTTATCCAGTTTTCGCTAATCCAAGTTCGGCTGTAATGTGTTCAGTTAGAGCGCTGGTAATTTAGTCGGTACGTTTGTATCAACCTACGGGCTTTACCTTCGGGGCGTTATGTTAGTATATATGTTACGCATTTGCACTGCTAGTTTACCTTAGCTGCACATCCACATAGGGGTTAAGCAGCTAGCTTTGCTAAATAAACACTCACATATCACCATATATGTTTAAGTTTGCTAGTTATATTTGTGGTGGTTTTTGAAAGTGCGTTGATAAACATCTGAAGTTTTCGATTGCTGATCTGCGCTCTTCTGTGCTTGCCTAATTCCACAGGTCTCGAGGTGACTCCGCAGGTTTGGACACCATTAGCATTTTTTATTACCTGCTTCTTTCCAATGATGTCACTAAAGCGGGAAGCTAGTTGTATGGCAATGGTTTAGGCTACAAGACAAAAGCCACGTCATTGACAAGAATTTAGCACCTAATGAGGTCTGAAATATATTTATTCAATTAGGCCAATAAACATATTATCCATTTATCAGTAGACAAGACTTTCACTTTATAATTAACTAATATTAACTAACCTAAAAGTGTTGCATCGTGTATATTTAAATACAGGTGCACCGATTAACAACCGTCAATCATTCAATTACCTTGGGCCTGTGTTGCCAGATACCTATAACCTAGGGGTCGTTAACCTCCACCACCACCTACCTATTTTGTACCTTACCCCAGGGTTCTTGGGCTACAAAATATGGATATTTTTGTTTTTATATTCGTGCGGAAACCTTAGGTAAAAGCTTCTGTTTACTCTAAGAGGTGCGTGGTGCGCAAAGTTGAGATCAGCTAAAATGTGCATATCTGGCACAGTTTGGGTGGTATGCCAGCATATGGACTCCAGGATACACCATATTAGAAAACACCAACATCGACACATTGGCGCTATCGAGGGCACAATAGCCTGGTCTCTCATAATATTTGTTTTACGTTTCAAAGCAGTACTGATCAGAAATCGTGTGTTCTCGCCAAGTGCAAAGTACAATTTTTACGACCACCTAAACAAAAATACTTTGTGACTGATATCAAATTTTATACTAATTATCTACACTAATATTATAAAGAGGTAAAGTTTGTAACTTAGTTTGTAGAAAGTAATTGCCAATTTGAAAATTATTTCACCAGTAGAAAGCTACATTATTCTTAAGCTTGATTTTTCTGTAACGAAAAATGTCTGATGCCCAGCGAAGTAGGCTTTATCTAACTACCCGTGTCAGCTAGTTAGATAAAGTTAATAATAAGAAACGTTACATATTCTTAGTACAATTTATACCAAGAATAAATAAAATATTTATCTCAAGCTGTGCTCCAGTACCCCTGGGAGCAGTTTGTGTCTATTTGGCGATTGGTACGTTCTAGGCATAATAAAGAGTGATTAGGTTAATTCAGGCAAGCGTGTTCCATCGTCGACCACGTCATCGCTCACCATCTGGTGAGATAGTGGTCAAACGACTCTCGCTTCAATCAATCGTAGAAAGGTATCCTGTTAATAACACCACATTTAAATACCTTACTATCTCCACAAATATTGGTCAAGCACGTCCACGGGGGAAGGTTATGCGTTTCCAAATTTATGTTTTGGGTTGGGTTCCAACAACATGCTTCGTTCGCTTAATTGCTTGGTTTTGTAGACAAGGGCCTACCTTGCCTTCCTCCTTTCCTTAGACATGAGGGAGAGCGCTACGGTCGTGTAGATCCTCAAGACAAGTGTGGTGATGTTCCTTCTCGAGGTTTCCGCCCAGTTATTGGTCTAATTCCCTATGAATACGTAAGAAAAAGCACCGGGCTATTTAAAACAGGGGTGGCGAGGTCATGCCCCTAGGTAACCATCAAACAAGAACAGATGATGGACAGCAATGACCTCCTGCGTGTTTTTACCGTGCGTGTCGTATGAGAAATAAAGGAATCCTGGTGGTTAAGTGGAGCAGGTTGCACTTAATGCACCACTTAGGCCCGGCTTTTCTCTTACATGGGAGGACGTGGGGTAGCTACCCAGGATCAAACAGTTGAAGCATCCCATAATCGGTATGTAAATCGATGATCAGTTTAGTGGGAGGAGGAATGAGGTCTCGGGGTTAGAGTTAGAGCAAGGTACTGTATAGTCTCGTGTCGTATACAGTACCATGCTCTTCAGTCGCGTGCTGGCTCTTAAAATTTCTTACTAGGCTGACCCTATACCGAAGGAGTAGCACTGGCGTTCGCTATTTGAACGAGCGACTTAAAGAACGACTGAGGGCTCCGTGGTGGGTGGAGAGCTCCAACGGTGAATCTTAAAAAGCCAAACTCATGGATAAAGAGATAATTTCGCAAGCTGCGTCCCGCTCGTCGGATGCGCTTACACAAAACAACTAACCCAAGGGTTGTATCTTAAGATGCGCCTAAGCGGCAACCGCCTAAATCTGCGTCCTCAAATGCACCTAACAAACAAAAATGCTAGGCTGCGTGCAAGGAAGCTATGAAGAAGGCAAACGCAAGAGATGCACCACAACTGGCTGCGTCCTAAGCAATCGCAACCTCATTGCGTCCATGGATGCGCCCCCTAACAGAAAACTGACTGAAAGGCCAAGGATAGTTCTCGCTCATGGCGACTCCAGAAGTTCTGCAAATCGACGGCGCCAAAAACACGGATTGCGTCAACGGCAGCGATCTCTGAGAGGAACCTGACGAGTCTATCCGAATCCCCACTGGAAGGAACATCTAACGCCAATAATTGGCAAACAGTTTCCCACACAAAAACGTCCTCCAAGGCGGTGTCGTCCAACTTAGAACCACTGGATAGGATGCAAAAGCGTTCGCGTTCCGAAGATTCCGACACACCAACTGTGGTAAGCAAGAATAGCAAACCTGCTCGCTCCCATATGGCTGATGGAAGTTTGGGGACCTACGTTGAAGCATCCGCGTCGTTCAGAAACATTCAGCTGTATGTTTCCGTCATAACCGTGCCATTCATGGACATGACGCAGGAGCAAGCGGAGGAAGCAAGTGAAGTGCTTCTACCAGAGCTCCTCTCGCTGATGGAGTACTGTGAAAGGGAGAAACTCGAACTAATCATCGGCATAGACTCCAACGCGCATCACACTCTGGGGTAATTTCAAAACCAACAATCGAGGTGATGAAATGCTTGATTTTATTCTTAGCAATAACCTTGTATTATTCAACACCCATCTTCATAAACGCAAGATCACAAACAAAAATAGACCTAACCATAGCAATTTTAGGTATATCCAACTCCATCCAGGACTGGCATGTGTCCACGACATAACATGATCAGACCATAGATGGATCCGTTATACCATTAACTTCAATTCTACTAAACCACAGCCAAGAAAGGTTCCTCGTAACACAGAACAAGCCAAGTTTGTTAGACTTATCGGAATTAAACTGGGTAGGTTACTGTCTCTTCCGGCTGAAACACCAGTAATCGATTTAGACGAACACGTAAACAACACCACATCCATACTTTTATAACAGTGGTGCCACTTTACCTTACCTAGGCAGGGAGTTAGGCATTCCTGGCGGAGTCCTTAACTGGAAAGCCACCGACACAAGCTGAGAAGACTGTTTAACAGAGATAGGAACACACGGTCACCAGAAGAGTGGGACCGTTACACAACTAACCGCAGAAACTATAAAAATCTAATACGCCTCAGAGGAAAGACCAGTTGGAGGCGTTTTTGTACTAACGTTGAAAATATTTATAAGTGTAAAAACCTGTCTTGCTCAAGAGACAGACTTTTTTTTCTATAGCATGATAACACATATTTAATAAACGACGCAGAAAAAAGCGAACTACTTCTAACTACCAACTTCCCGGGCTGCCAGATTGCCACCCAGCAAAGCTGGAAACCGTACAGGGAAAGGGCCTCGAGCAGCTTGGACTGGAAGGTGGTGTAAGAAGTTATCGACGAAGATAAAATAATGTGGGCTAGCCTACCTTCCTTCCGTTCAAGGCAGCAGGAATGCTGCCTTGGACGATATTATCTTTCCAGCTCTGCTCAGAAGGAGCGGCGGTCTACAGGCTTCCGAACCTTTCCAACATAGAAATAGCATTTAAAGAAGTCTTCAAGTACTTGGGGTTGATCCTTAATAGCAAATTGCTCTTGATCAAGCATCTTGACTACAAACTCAACAAATGCACAATCACACTCTACCAATGTATAAAAATGTTAGGAAAAACATGGGGGACATCTCCAAGGATTACTCTGTGGCTATACACAGCGGTGATCAGGCCAATGCTGGCTTATGGCGCTCTGGTTTGTACGCAAAGGGGTAAAAACCTCACCCATCCCCCGATAAAATCCTGGGCCGGGTGATTGAGTATCAACCTCTCATCGCTGCCCCGAGTGACAGAACCCAAAAACAAAAACTATAACATACAAACGATAGATGAAGAAAGGGATCAGTCAGGAGCCAATGAAGTAAGAATCTAAACAAATGGCTCAAAAACCAAAACAGTTCAGGTGCTGGCTTACACTCCCTTGACCTCAACATTAACTTTCACATACCGCTAGGCACACCATTTAGATCGTTTAATGTCAATGTGTCGCTTTAACACCGTAAAGCGTTTAGGCATCTAGAACGACCGTCGTTCAGATTCCTGTCTGACAGTCTGGCTGTGCTCAAAGCATTAGAAAACAAATTAACTAACAACAAACTAATATTTGAGTGCCACCTCGCCGAGGCTCTAGACAAGTGACATTCTATCATCGAAAGCGTGGCGATAGCGATTGTCAAAAAAATATATATTTATAAAAATCAAAAAGCCGACTGCTTAAAAAGTGAAGTAAAAAGACGTAAACAAGAAAAAAAACATGCTGTGCAGTCGGAGGATACATATTCGCAAGCTGGCTGACAACCAGATGTATCCTCCGACCGCACAGCATGATTTTTTTCTTGTTTACGTCTTTTTAGTTCGGGTTTTGATTTTTTTATTATATATTTTTATTTAACACTTTTTAGTTATTTTTTTTTCGAATTAGGTACATTTAATCATATATGTGTTAAATATTTTTGAAATCATTGATACCCCCACGATGGGATTGAAAGAAAATTGAAATCGGGCCCCCACAATATGGCGGCCATTTTTCTATTTGCCAATTTTAAGGTAGTTAGTGACACCCGCATGATTAAACGAATCTATTGACGTACGAATCATCAAAATCGGCCAACGCGTTTGGTCTCCGGAACGCCACATATGAACAAACATACATACATACATAGACTGATAAACACATTGCCCTCCTTCGGCACTCGGGTAATAAGGAAAAATTGTATGAGATCGACAAGCGATATCGAAAAATCACGTGAGCAATCCCTTACATTTCAACTATCACCTTCGCTGACATTGATTGCCACTTGTCCTTGAGGGCCTTGGAGAGTATATCGAAATCCAATCGAATTACCCTCTAGTGGATCAAGGGGCATAGTGGATGCTGCCCTGATTTTTTCGCAATTTTGTGCGTACTGATCATTTTGTGAAAGTTGACAAAATCATTGTGTATTATGGTTTAAAGAGTGCAATTACTCAAAAAGTTAAGGAGTCTCCTCAGAACTTTTACTGTAGCTACAACGGTTAAAGTTCGGCGTCCTAACGGCCTCCTCTCAAAAATCTTCCCTGTATAGTCATCATAATTTTTTAAATAATATAACAGATTAAAAAAAAAACCTCTTTAAATAAAACACCAAAATTTGAGCTAAACATTTTAATAGTGACAAACACGATAGAGAATCTTGAGACAAAACTATTGAACAATTACCATATAAAAGTACATTATGTACCTCTCTGAATTTAGAATAACAGTTCTATGAATTGGGATAATCGGAATTAAAACACTAAGAAATATATTTAACTTCTATAACATGAAATGCTATGTAAAAAACCTGTCGACAATGATAAATTATTTCGTGAACAGCAATTGAATAAAACTTTATACAGCGATCATTTTATTTCGTGTAATCACCATTAACAAAACTTATGACTAGTACAAAAAATAAACCTCTTATATTATATGTAAATATTTATTTAAGTCATCATAAAACTCTCCATATCTAAATACGGTACTAAAAATAAATGCTTTATCCTGCTTAATATTCTAGAAACAGAAAATAAATTGGAGTTGCAAACTGGAGCTAATTCGGATTGCACACTCAAACGTGCATGAAATAATATTTAACATTTGCGAACGCTATTTGAAATATTCTCAACATTATATTAAACTAGGAACGAAATTTATAGGAGGTAAGTTAATGACACAGTTTGTGCTTATTTCGCTAGAAAAGCTAGTTTTAAATCCTTGAATTAAAAATTAACTTTCATCAAATACTGCTGATGATTCGCGTATTTATAATAGTTTTGCCCTAAGAGCAAAACTATTCTACTCACAGATATAAATATAACTAGACGACGCTATTGTATGTACTTCGCGTGTCAAAACACGGCATAAAATTACGATCAATGATCGTAATTTGAGCGTTTCATTTAGCATTATCGCTACCGGAAATACACCGAAATCTAGAAAAATGCCTAATTATGTCATAATGAGCTGTAAATAATGGATAGAAAAACTTAGCCGAGGCATTGGAAATGTTTTCTTTGATTGGTAAGTAAACTTGTTTTTAAATTGTGTTAGAAAAAGTGGCACGCTTGGTTTTCACACAGATGGAGGGTCTTGACTTATCTAGTTAGATTTATGTATGTGATTCTAATACTCAACGTTTTCTGCTAGATGATCCTAAATAAAGGGTTTTGATTATGTGCGGAGACGATCTTTTTTGCCGCATCACTTATGCTGAATATACCGAGTAAGTACCGAAACTTCTAACGAAGAGGGACTAACTATAACATTTATGCAGCTCCATTCGCGTTTCGCTGTACGATTTTATAGCATTAACTAATATTAATCACGCAACACATGTAAGTACGTAACATCTAATTAATTCTAACTCTATCTATTATAGCATTTGCATGATAAAAACACATTTGTCCTCATTTTATACAACAAGTAACATAAAAAAAAACATACAAGAAGTCGAACATAGAACCTCCTCCTTTTTGGTAAGTCGGTTAACAAAATGAGGAAAAATGTGTTTTTGTTTTTGTGCCGCGAAAACTGAATAGACGCGACAAGCTGAACGGATGCGTACGCATCTCCATACAAAATCGTCGTTCTCTATAGACAAAAGCGGAACAGTGTGCTTATACCGAGTTTTTTAATGTACTCACTCGTGATAACGTAAAAAATCTCTTATGTCAAAATGTATACAATAAAAGAGGTTTCTCCTTACCGTCACCAGACGCCGCTCATCCAAATTCGATACAAATTCACGTTTACGTTAACGTGACTGAGCGTGAGTGAAAAACTCGCACTAAGACCTCTGAGTTATGTGTGTATGGTTAGTCCCTTAGTTGTCTAAAATGAGCTTACACGAATCCATGTTAGGCATGTTACCAAGTAAAACCTAATAACGAATATCTAGTACCTAACACTGTTCCAAAACTGAATAACGTTCCTAAATTCACTTTGACGTTCAATCAAGGAACATCGTTCCTAAATTCACTTTGACGTTCAATCAAGGCCTAGCCTTTTCCCAATTATGTTGCGGTCAGCTTCCAGTATAATAGAATTCAGCTGTATTTTACGTAGAGTGATTGCACATCTCATATCACATTAAATGACATCCCAGTAACTGGGTAATCCGATGCACCATAGGAAGACTGCATATCAGATTAGCCGTAACAATTGTTAAAGATCTATAAAAGACCAACCGCTTAATGCGCAGATACCCCTCAGTAGCAGATTTTAAAATGAGAATCACGTCTTAATGGCTTTTCGTATTTTTTTTGGAGAAGTATATGTTACATTAGACCAATTATTTAATAATTTGATCTAAGAACATTTTGAGTTTTATTCTTATAACATAGTGTAATTAATTTCTAAAGTTATGTCTATCACGGACAACAAAACGACAGTCACACCAAAACCGCCGAGCGTATTTTAATGAAATTTTCACCATGTCAAAGACAGTGTAATTATCTACATTATGATCAGAGGCTTTTTTATAAGTCATAGAATAATAAGGAAAGTACAAAAAAACTACTGAATTTTGGCTCGCGCGGGTTTCCACTCGTTTCCACGAGTGCGCGTTTTGTTCGTCGTCTTAACATGGTTTTCGAGGCAAGGATTTTCGGTATGTAGGTAATAAATGGCCACTCATCCGTGGACCGATCTCAGCAACCTTTGCTTAACCTTAAAAATCTACACGCGCAGTTATTATTAGGTACTTAGCTACGAGCCCCTCACTTCACCTTTAACTCATATTTACGTTATTTTCAAAAACAAATATCCTTAGAGCTGCTTACCATTACCTCTGAATGAATTAGTGTGAGATTAGAGCCATGTTATCTAAATGAGTTACCTACAGGCCTATAATATTTAATCAGGTACTGGGGTGCTCAGCAATCATGCTATTGCCACATATTGTATGCAGGTAGGTATGATTACCTCGCTGGCTCTCACACACCTGTGTGAGTTACATGTTATGACATAGGCAGGCATGGGCGGTAGGCCTATGACCTACACCCTCCCTGGGTTACAGCGCAAATATACGTAACGGGTGATATGATATCTCGCTTCAAGTTTGGCTTCAATTTACGGTGATATTAAATTGTATCCTTGTGTTATTATCTTTTCTATGGAAAATCGCTAAGTTTAGCTTTAAATTATAGTTAAAAGATTTGTTAAAATATGAAAGAGTACTGCTTTTTTTTAATAGCTTCTGCCCGCGGCTTCGCCTGCGTAAACAAACTATTATGTGTCCTTCCCAGGGTATTAAACTATCTCCATGCCATATTACTAAAATCGGTCCAGCCGTTTAGCAGTCTATATGGAACATACATACATAGTTTCTCTTTTATATATATTTATTATTATTTATTCACATATAAATGTTATTTAATAGTGCTCTTTCGTGTTCCTTCACCTATTCGTGTGCTCTTCACGTGTGATTGAAAATAATTGTTCTCTTTATTGTCTTAATATAAAACTCAAAGTCCCTTATAGTATAGCTTTTTTAATTAATTAAGTTAATTAAATAAGATTTGGCAGCGTTTTGGACGAATTAATGTAGTTTCGTATTTCAGTAAACTTTAATTAAATAAGATACACGAATATCCGAATATAGCTCCAGTTTCAGAATTACATATTATGAAACAAATAAAATAAACAAAGTACAAGAATCAACGTACGATACAGTTTGGGCACTATCATAATGATTGAATATATTTTCTGTGCTTTACAGTGCATCTCTTAAATAAACACAGATATAAATAATATAAAACAGTTTATATTGAGTACCTACAAATTAAATAAATATCGTTCTTTTCTATATTTAATTGAGAAAACCATAAATATTTTTAACTCAGCACACTCCAAAAGATTCACACGCTATCCATACCCACAAAATACATCATTACTGTATTTCCTCCATTCTTATTTACACAATATCTACATTACGTACCTATTGAATATAATGTAATCTAATATAAAACGGAAGTACTAAAAGTTTATAAAATCTTTTTTACTTTTTGCTATCTTTTGATGAAATACCGTTCGATACCCAACCTTTCAAACACCATTTGATGCCTTATGAGTTTGTTTCACAGAAATAACATAGGACGTGCCTAGCGTTTTTATTTGACATACATAGTAATGCTATTTTTATTCCTCATAGCGTATTAGCCACTTGCCCTCCTTTACCATTCTAGTAATTAATTTACTCATTCAAACAATATTTAGTTCACACCCTGTGAATGCACGCTGGCTCGTATCGTATGTGCCTCTATCTATTACCTAAACTTTTAGCCCATATCGTAGGTCTAACTCCAAAAATCTTACTTAAAAAGAAAACTATAAGACTACGTTTAAGATACAAAAATAAACATGAAACGTACAACAGCGGCATGATTAAGTGAAATAAATTGACCGCAATCTAGTTAATTAAATCTTATATTATTTAAAAAGGTATCAATACAATGGGTTTTAGAATAAAACTATTTAGAATTGAAATCTTTTTTCCCAACTCTTATTGTACCTATTGTTATATTTCAGTTCTACGAAATAACAATATTTGTGGATGGCAACATCGCTATTACAGAATAAATACTCGTACAATACTCCGAGAAATACCGAGGAGCAATTGCAGTAAGCTTTAGATCTGGGCTTATACCCGCCTTTAATTTTCCTACGATACCGATACCAGACAAATATCTTCAAGATGCTATTCTCTAGCCATCACTTTGAAATCCGAACGGAGTCGTAATTCTATCAAGAATATTCAATGTCGATTCACAAGTTAAGTGAACAAGTTAAGTTTCTTATAATAAAATTGAGCTGAACTGATTGACATAATATAATGCAATTTTACAATAATTTAATTGGAACACATGTTAAACAGATTCTCATATAAATTATCTCTAATCTATAATTTGCGTCGGATTGAATGATAAAACTAAAGTCCATGTTTCGGCTAAATAAAACTGCCGTCGCAAACGAGACCACTTAACAATTTATTAGCTTTCATAATTAACAATTCATTAACTTTTTTATTATAGTAGCTGCTTTATTAGTTGGTTAAATATTCAACGTACAAAGGCAGTGTACAAGTTTCGGCTAGCAAATAAACTCGTTTGCAAAGAATTTGTCTCACGCTATTTTAGAAAATTTAGAGAAAACAGACAAATTAACACCCTCTTAGTATTTGTATAATATCTAGCTTACATCTATATAATTAATCCTTATTAAAAACACAAATTGTTTCTACCTTTGTCCGTTGTAGTCTTTGAAACTATCCAACCGATGTGCTCAAACTGGTTTCATTAGAAAGACAATAAATACGAAGATGGTTGTAGACCACAAAAGAAATAAACGAAATTTCCTTTTTTTTTCAACAAATGAACAAAATTTATTTCTTTTATTTAGGGTAGTAGCACGCCGGGTATCCGCTAGTTTAGAATATTACCAAGGGACAAATACAATAAATTCGCGTATATTTTAGAATATATAATGAACCTGACACTAGGCTAACTACCTGCTGACGCGCCGCAATTTGAATTGTGTCGATAGGCGTTACCACGCACGTATTTTCTTTGAAGATTTATAGGACAAATCGATTGAATTGTATCCAATTTCGCTTGATAAAATTTCTTATCGGTGTGATACTGTGATTTAAATCGCGTCAAGCCACCAAGAAGATCGCTAAATAAAAGCTTAACAATATCTTCAAGTTCTTTACAATCTTTTTATTATACGTTATCGTTTTTATTACTCTTTATTTAATTAGAGTAGAATAACCCCTTCTTTTTTGGATCTCATAATTGTTTCAAAACCTAATAATGTGTCTGACCATGATCAGGTCACTGCTTGTTTTTGCTACCAAGATTTAATCATCATGTCTTACAAGATTCGTCCTCTTAAGCGCAAGCCTTAATTATTTTTTCTTCGGAACTACAAGGGCATATATCTGGAGGAGTTTCGGGATGCTGGTGGCATCGATTGGACGGATGTTATAGAGAGTTCAAGCATTAACGATATGGCTTTTTCAACTTTAAAATACTTACTAATTAGCCTTCACGAACGTCATGCGGCTATTTTTAGAGTCAATCCGGCTCCCTGGCTCACTCCTGCCATTAAAAATGGGATGGCAATTACTTAAAGACCGATCGAAAAAGAGGTTTTAGCGCCGTCCTTCCGAGGATTTCGTATAGAGATACGTAATCGCTGTAGTCGTATGTGTGGAGATGCAAAGAGGCGCTTTTTCCATAATTCTCTTGACAACTGGAACTCTTTTGAAGTCTGGAAGTTTCTGATAACCGTCGACATTGGAAAGTCCCCTGTTGTTTCTAGCTTCGCGCTTTCTACGTGTGAGGTGTAAACAAAAAAAACTGTTTCATCTATTACGTTGGATCCATACCACACGTCAAATTAGCTTTTCGTTTTGCAAATGCCGGTGTCATCTTTTGATTTCAGTCCCGTGAGTGAAAGTGATGTCAATCAATAAATCTACTTGTTCTATCTCCTCCTCCGCAGTTAGTAATGACGGACTATGCTCAAGAATCGGAAGAAATACTCCTATCTACTCCTCAGTAATTTCCGTTTTGACCCACATTTTTAACTTCTCATTGTTTTCTTGCACTGTTCCCGATGCTTGGAATCTAGCCCATATGGACTAAAATGGACTAATTACCCAAAATCGCTTACCCGGTCACACTGATCGATTTCAGACCCGTTTCGATATCTTACTAAAGTTCTTGAGCACCTTGTTTTATCAGCAACTGTATCTGTTTATCTCTAGTAAAGATCTTCTTAGTTTCAATCTGTTCTCCGGCCTGGTCACAGTACTGTCACGGCTCTTTTAAAGGTTACTGATGGTATCCAGTCATGGGCTATGGACCACAAATCTCTTACGTTACTTGTACTTCTTGACTTTAGCAGCGCTTTCAACTCGGTTGACTTCGATATAGTTCTTGGGTTTCTCTCGAAATCTCTCAACTTTGTCCCCTTCCACTATTGATTGGTTTGACTCCTAACTTTCCTAACGCTTGGAGCGGATACGCCTGGATGAGTCGTTGTCGGATTGATTCTCTGCTTCTCTATTTTTATTAACTCTGTCTTAATGTCATTTCGTGTAACTTTCATCTCTATGCTGCCGGCCTGCATCTTTACCATCATTTTCGTAGTCAAGATGCGGAAGCTGCTGTGTCCGCATTAATCAGTGACCTGGAGTTGTTTGGGGAGTGGCCGCGGTCGTTTGGGGTGCAAATCAACTCTAAGAAGTTTCAAGCCATGGTTATCGTTGGAAGGTATATGCGGATGTGGCTTGATGTTACGTCGCTGTCTCCTCTTTGTTTGAATGGAGTTCGCATCAAGTATAAAATAACCTGGGGCTAATCATGCACTGCCCAAGTCGCTGAGGTCAGTCGCAAAGTGCACTACACGTTTCACTCGCTGAAATGCGTCCAAAGCTTCTGGCTTTAACACCAAAATGTATCTTGCCCAAACTCTCGTTCAGCCCGTCATCGACTACGCCGATGTCTGTTATCTGCGGATGCCACCGAGGAGCTTTTAAATAAACTTGATTGCTAACATTTGTATTCGTTTTTTTTTTCAGCTTGAATATGTATGACCATGTGTCAAGCTTTCGCATCTTACGAAAGCCTGACACATGGTCATACTTTACTCAAGTGGCTCCCAATTCGACTTCGCAGGAACTCTCGTATTTTGTATCTCTTATTTAAGATTCTTCATTACCCCAAAAAGTCATCCTACCTCCGTGAACGCTTCTCCTACTCCCTTCCTTCGGATGCACCTTGCAGGTCACATCCTAAGAATCTCCTTGATAGCCCTTCCCAAACAACCGACTTCTACTTCTACTCCTTTACTGAGCACGCGGTGCGGTTGTGGATCTCGCTTCCGCCTGTCATTAGGGACTGCCAAACTCCCGCAGTTTTTAAAAGAAGAGTGAAAGAACACTACCTTTCCATTCCGTCATAGTTGCATATATTGTGTATTATGTTACTGATGTATGTATGTCTGTAACAGTATATTTTATTTTGTAATATTGTATATTACTATATTACTTAGCTGTGATTTGTTTTATTTATGTATTTTTCCCCCTTTACACACTATGTATACATCTCTTTTTTTCTCTTTATTTCACAGATTTGCTGGAAGGGATTTCTATAGAATTAAGTATCACCTCTGTATCTCTTTTTCTATCCCTTCTTCTTGTATTATTCTATATTGTCCATTATTGTTCATTGTTATTCTATTGTCCTTGTATTATTGTTTGTGTGCATAAATTGTTAAATAAATAATAATGAGGACAATGGTTTAGGGTTATTGCAATTAAACCTAAGTTATTTTAAAATACTTAATGAACCCGCACTAATTATTAATATATTTTAGGGTATTAAATTAACCTCGAACCTAGGATATCATTGCCTCGCACTAACTATAAATAAGCGTCCATTTTTATTTATTTTTCGCTTTCATAAGTAGATCTTTTTAGAATATGCAATCCACCTGGCAGTAACACAAAGGCGAGAAAGTCTTTTTAGAATATTGGTATCATCCCTTAAATAATAATAATAAACTTTGTTTAATAATTCTAGAATAAATGGGGACGATGGTATACATAGGTTTATTGCTATTATAAGTTATTTTAGAACAATTTAATTAATGTATTATTTTAGGCAAATATAAATTCGCGTCATTAATTAATTTCGAATGTGAACAAATACATATATTTTGAACCCGCACTCAGTAAAAGATTTCTTGCTACGTTGATCATTTTAGAATATGTAATTAACCTGACACTAACGATAAATATACCTCCAACTTTAATTATATTTATTATTTTTTTGGTATCATAAGTAGATCATTTTAGAATATTGAATATACCTGGCAGTAAATACACTGAAAAAAATCGTTGGGACTTACGAACTTTTTCCTTACTAGCAACAAAAAAGATAGTTTTGTATTATTAAATTACAGTTTAGTTCTGACTAATGGCTTAAAATACAAAACAAGTTCGTAACTTTAGATTTAAGCAAACTTTTGTGATAAGAAAATAAACATTAATAAAATTAAAACAAAAAAAGACATGTGACATCCATCAGCCGTTTCATCAGCAGTTTTGTTGCTAGTAAGCAAAAAGTTCGCCAGGCCCAAAAACAAAATTAGTTTAAAAGGCAAGAACATTTGTATAATTACCAAAATAATCATTATTTAATCCACAATGAATAAGGGCGATGGTTTAGGTTTATTGATTTCCTAAGTCAATTTAGAACGATTTTATTGAACCATCTAAAGATGCAAACATAAATTTAAGTCAATTTAATAAATATTGATTGTGTTATTTCTTGCTATTTTAACTATATACCTATTTTTAAATAACATCATAAACAAAGGTTTGTAGCTGAACGCAGTAAAACTAGGCACACTTGAAAATATTGTACTATTTGTTTGATTTGCTATGTATAATATAGATGTTACGTTAATAAATTCACATAAACTGATATTGTGTAATACAGACCGTGTATATACGTATATTAAGTACGGTGCAAGCGATGTAGGCCATCGCGTCAAGTTGGGATCCAACACAGTACAATGCTCGTCACCTGACACCTTCAATCTATACCAAGAGAGCCAAAGCCAGCATCTCATCGATTAATCACTCCAGCTCATGCCATTTTAAAGCATGATATATTATTATATACCTATACCAACATATTATGTAGCTATATTCAAAACAGCTCTATTTGATTACACATCTACAAAAATATTTGTAATGATTAAAGAAAACTTGAATATACCTAATGTAGGTACTGTTTCATATCTAAATACTTATGAATAATTAGAAAACCTACAACTAATGCAATTAAGAACTTATAGTCTAAAATTCTAAATAAAAGTTACTGACAAAAAAAATGAAACATTACAATTTATATATATGATAATACACAGTAGCCACAACGCTCACCGCGACTCAACATAACATAGTCTAGAAAGTACATAACAATCCTTAAGCATAGATAAGAAATACATTAGAAGGCAGTGAAACAGACAAACAGTAGACGATAAATAACAGCTAACACTACAACAACCTAAAACTACTCTGAAATAAAAGAAATCCAAGATAGTCTAAGCACAGCCTTTAATTTGAGAAAAATGTTAACCGACGGGCGGGCGCCTAATTTACATCTATATCACATAAATTAGATAAAGACATTGCATGGCATTAGTATATAACAGAACATTGATTATGACGCAATCTTGGGACCAGCCCAAAGAGGGTAATTGGCAATTCGCCAAAGGCTCTGGTTTTCGTCGGTTCCGGAAAACTTCGTTTTCCTTTGAAGCTACAAACGGGCACCCACCCTAAGATACCATAATTAGTTAATATAATGAACACGAATAGCATATATGTTATAATTCAATAACTGAACAGTTCACACACTTAGGAAGTCTGAAATTCAAGGCTTGACATTGAAAAATCAGTTGACAATCTTGATAATCTTTAAGATCACAAGTCAAAAATCACGCTCACACTGTTACAGAATGTGCGTTCAACAATATATATAACATTGATTTTATTTCATACGGATATTATATTTTATACCCTTGAAATAATTTATTACTGTATCCGGCAATCACAATGCTTTTCGAACTATATAAAATAAATACATTCGCCTTGGTAGACTCGGATGTATAAAATATATATTAGCAATCAATCCGTGTAGGGTGGTAGCCCAATCCGACTTATGCAACTTTGGTTTGCCAGAATTTGAGATCAAATGTTGCAGTGTTATCTATTTTCACGTTAAACAACCGTTATTTTGTTTTGTATAGTTTTTTAGATCATTCCCACTGTATTAATTACAGTAATTGTGATCTAATGTTCCTAAGTGGGTTGAAAAGCGTAATTATTAGTATTTTTTTTTTAGTAATGAGTAGTTACGATTCATCAAAAGAATCCTAGATACACTTCGGCTGATTAGTTAGGTGGTAGATTTGCTCTATTATGTTTCAAAGAGCCCACAACGCAGATGCTACTGTCATTAAGACTGGTGATTGCTACAGTGTTGTGTTTTCTATTGTTTGCTTAATCAAATTAATTTATTGAGCTTAGAAAACACGTGGTCCTAATAAGACAGCGCTGCAAGCCATTCATCACGATACACAAATGGAAGTTTGAGAAGAACGTTTTCTAGACAACGTAACGCAAGCATCTATTGACCCCCGAACTCGCCAGAATCGACAGTTTTCGTTTTTTTTTTTGTGGCGTTATCTCTAGGGTCCTGTCCTAATCATTTATGAACACCAAAAGAATATTTGTTGCTTTGTTAGTTATTCTAGTTATCTAAAAAGTATGCTAAAATTTTATGAAAAACATGACAATATTAAGACAAATAAGACCGCCCATTGTACACTTTGTTATAAAATATTTGTTCTGTATGTTTTTTTTTTTTTTTTTTTGTGGTGTACAATAAAGAATATAATAAATAAATAAATAATATTTTTGCGATTTTTAGGCATCGAGAAGTCGAAAATTTGATGTCATTTACCAAATAAAATTGCAAAGCCTTTGTTGCATACAAAAATATCGGGTAATATTTGAATAATCAAATTAATTTAAAGTAACATCAGATTGGGCCACCATGTAAATGAAAAAACATCTCTTGCATTGTGTTCCGTACAAACCAAATAATAAAACAAAAGCTTTTTAACAATAAAGGACACTTGGATTTGGTCAGCTGTCGATCTTCTCATAATTGAAAGCTAACATTTATAATTACTGTTGATATTGTCTAATTAACAATACCAGAGAGTTAACAAACAAAGCTTCATTATAAAATCTATCACCATTGGTTATTTGTACTAATTGAATAACTGCGTACTGCCCATGTTTTAATAAATAACTATTACTTTAACTATTTTAACGAGTAAACAACTCTATGGACTAACGGTAGTCATACACTACCTACGTAATCATACAAAATCTACATTGTACAACCTTCTGTGATCTACAGCAAATAGCTTTTAGGAAAAATACATTTGAACAAGTTTAATATTTGGTTTGCTCGGCATACAATAAGATACCATCCAATGAAGACATACATGACATTTTAAACGTAAAAGCTTCCAGAGGTTGTTTTCATATTATAACATTCAAATGTAAACCCACACATTGTTGAGAATATGTGAGCCGGAACAATACAATGTAGCACCCTATACTATATTTACATCTAGTAAGTAGCACGTGACTCTTATATTAACCTAATCATCGGTAAATAACTACCTATGGTTTATTCCCTAACACGCTTTCACAGTTAAGAATAAAGTAATCACTACATAATCCTAGAACTAGCGAATATTGAGAAAATGATATGAATTTTATTGCACAGAGCAAAGTGTTTGAACTTAAACACATTATTGTCAAATATTATTGACATCACACTTTTTAGACTGAAAGTTTATACAGTAGTCTTCCTTATGTCGACTACCTACTTAAACACATCGCTAGCAATGATTGCAAACGCAGAATAAATATTCGTTTTACAGGAATGGTCGTGATTTTACTCATTGTCAAAAAATATCTAGACATACTAATGAACAGCAATATAAGGACAACGTGGCGGCATTTCGTAGAATTAGCACGAAAACATCTTAATTTAAAAAACATTATACAACAGTGGAGACTGTGAAGCCAGGCCAGGTATCTAAATCCTTAATATTGGCTGCACCACAAAACAGTGTATGTGTTCGGGTGATCGACTATATAAAGGATTTACATACCCGCCAAGAGGTGGACTCAGTCATCATTATCAAGCCCCAAGAGCTCGGCTGCCAACCGCCCCTTAGAGCGGCAGCATGCCGTCAGGCACAGTATCCTCAGCGCGACCCTGAACTGCGGGCTGAACGTCAGCAGTATTACAATCTTCCAAAATGAATTCATAATGCCCATCCAAACCACTCCAAAATGCAACATGGGTACCTTTATTTCCTGATCAGTGGTATACTCGTAGAGTTTAACGACCACATAGGGTGTCCAGCTGAGCCAGAATGTACACACCATGATGAAGCTCATCCAGTGGCTGGGGTTGGAGAGGTTCTCGGCCAGCGCCGTGGCGTACTCCTTGTCATGAATGGGCACGCCGCTGTTGAGACGCCGCTTCATGGAGAAGATGTAGTAATAGTTGTACACGATGGAGATGACGCTGGGGCCCAGCACCAGGATGCCCAGCGTGGCCGTGTACGCATACGTCGTGCCCCAATCCAGCATGCAGATGAACGTTTCCGTGTCAAAGTTGGCTTCCTTTTTGTAACCTAGTAATGGTGGACAGCAGAGCATTGCAGCTGATATCCATGTGAAAACCATCCAACATTGGCTTCTAGTGCGCGTTTGTACCTGGTCCACGAGCATTGTTATTAATAATTAGCCAAGAACTGGCGCGGCCTACACTAATCTAACTTTTCTGAGATTTTATTGGCATAGGGACAAAATCATTTAAAATACTAGGAATATTAATATTACAAAATAATTATCCATGCTAATGATTAAGTTGGACTAATTATGTAAATGTTAATGTTATTTATAAAGGAACTATTAAAAGAGAGAAAATGAAATCGTAATCTACAATAATATTGTAATTATTATCGAAAGAAGAATCGATTTCGTATGATTAGGAGAAAGTGAGTTTAATTGTTTTATCAAAGGGTTCAGAATGATCAATTACTAATGCGAATGCATAAAAGATGCAAGCTAGCTAGCTAGTAAAAAAATATTGAAAGGGATAACTACCGTCGCACTAACCGTCTCATAACGGAGAGGCTTCCGAACTGCGAGATAACGGTCAACGGAGATCCACATGAAGGTGTAGACGGAGACGGACCAGAGCGTGACCTCGACGTAGCCGGCCAGGCGGCACATTAGGTCGCCGAACATCCAGCGGCCCGTGATGGCTGGGTACACAGAGAGAGGCACCACCAGCACCCCGATAAGCAGGTCTGCCACAGCCAGCGACAGGAGGTAGTAGTTGATCACTTCGTGCGAGAGACCTGCACGGAAACAGCATGAACAGTATCATCATCATACAATACCGCAACTACTTATAAACAACTAGCTGCTGACTATTTAGTGCTCCAATATCTCTATTCAATTCAATTTCAGCCTATGTGTTATTCTGATGTATAAGCTATATTACTGTAGTTTTATCAAAAACTATTCTGGTTTTATTACGTAAAAGAGTGATAAGTATCCATTCACACAATTTTTTCATTTATTATATTTATAGTAGGATCAAAAGTACTACTTAAATAGTTTTGTAAATCAAAGAGCTTTTCTTTACCCAGAAAGATAATGTTCCAGTAATAACAACTTTGGCATATAAAAATTTATACTCTAATTATAAAAATAAATCCGGTGTCTTATCGCAACACGGTGACTCTCAGGGCTACGATAGTTGAACGTTCAATGTGCTAATATAAACCGTTTGAAAGAAACCTGACCAATTCACGAGATTATCCACTTCAGCACGGATTAAATTTTCCAAGGGATAATAGAGACTCAAAGCGATTACGAATCGACATTCTGTGCCAGTATTTAGCACAAGGACTAACAAAAAATGTTAACTTATAGGTCTATCAAATCGATCCTTTTGTTTAGTATATGAATACAATGTGGTGATTTTTATCACAAAAAATTAATTGGGACAGCGATTACGACTAATTAGGTAGGTAGCGGTCAGTTACCTACATTATTATCATGATTTCATTTTGATTGCGTGGTAAGTGTTCTTAAAAATAATGTGCCGTCTACATGGTTCACTGTCCGTTTGATAAGCGGTAGGATATATAGGACGTGGCAATACAGTCTTTAGGACACGTTACCGGTGGACGGCAATGTGGAGGATTTTGCCGATGTCATATATTAGTTAAGTTTATTATTAGTCTTAATCACTTAGTAGTTTATGATTTAACGTATATATGTCATGGACCAAGTGATTAATCAGTGCACTATGTATAATGCCCGGGCATTATAAATCAAGCCAAGTCAAGTCGCGTAATGCAATGAATACTGATTTAAACTTCTGTATTTATCACATCGTCTGGTCATTATGAATATTGCTACGTAACGATTGGGCAATTCAATTATTATGGTCAATGAATTAGTCCAAGAGCGAGCGAAGCGACCTCGGGAGCTTAGGGCATCCCAACACGGATAGGTTAGAACGACATGGCATGACAGAACTTCACGTGAGTGAACTCAGCGCCCGTCATCTCCTTCATGTTAGGTTACTTTAGACTCTGCAGATAGAATTGGGAGCCACACGCGGGGCTGCTTACCTTTACCTATTCTATATAAAAATCAATGTCAAAATTAAAATAATTAACAGAAACACATCTTTTTTACTACCCGCCCCAATAAGTGATGGACATTATTCAGAAAGCCCGGTCAATTTAATTATTTCAATAGTTTTGAGCATATTGCCTACTCATATTGGGCATTTTTCAAATTGTCTGGGCATGATTAATAATGCTGTATTAATCACTTGGTCCATAACATATATATTATGCGTATAGATAACTTGATTAAGTATTTTGTACACTGTGTATATGTTTATCAAATAAATATTCTAAATAAATATAGTTTGCATACGTACATCTGCCTTTGAGGTTAAGAAAGGAAGCTATGATGAGTATGTTGGAGACGACGATTGCTATGCCCATGACGGCGATGATGGCGGCCTGCGTCATCGTCTCGAAGGAAGCGAGCGGGCCCTCCGCCACGCTCACATCGCCTCCTGACGCTGGCCCGCCACGCGCGCTCATCATCTTGGCTGGCATAGCTGGGCACTATAACAGATCACTATCGAATCACATCGTCAACGGTACTATCAAATTAAAAAAAATACATTTGTCTCTACACAGCTACACAGAACTTCAACTTGGCAATATAACGACTCCGCGAGCGTGTCGAGACAAATTACTGCCGGCTCGTTAGCGGTGCATTCACGACACCATTACATTTAACGACGAATAATTAGGTATTGTGAATTTAGTATTCGTTTCTGGGTCGTGATGTTTCGATAGCAACACAAGCCCCAACAGTTTTCAATAAGGAACTTGTTAAACTCTTTCTCGACGCGAATGTTAAGCGCCGTCTATTTTTGCGGAGACCCAATTTTGAGATGCAGGTCACTTTGACTGCACTTAGACCAGACCAGACTAACTTTAGGAAACTATTAAATGCCAGTTCGACACGGCGCGGCGCCGACGGAATGACTGGCTATCTGTGGCACTTTATTGAATGTGGTTTTATTGATAAAATAGAACGGTTTAAACTTTAACGATTCTTGTTTTAAACTATTTAACCTGTAAAATATTATATTCATAAGTCATGTAATGTTAATTTTTTTGCACACTGATGTACAGATTCAAGTTCTTCAAACTTAACAGACAGATGTGATGCTGGGGAGATAATTGCAGTACTTCTTCTGCCCAGCTAAACTTTAAACTTTGACGTTCAAAAAGTGTAGGCACAGCCATGACTTTTCATTTGAATTAGGGACTATTTTAAATATATTAGTGTTTGCGTTAGTCTTTGGTTATATGAATTAGTTTAAGACGACCTGCAGCCTAATTGCGTAAGTGAATTCGGCAAGGCAAAGGATTTGACCCCATGATTGGACTCTTTCGAAAAGAGTATCTTCACCAATGAAAGCCAAGATTTTTATCTTTGGTAATACCTAATTATTTAAAGAGAATTTGTCATATGGGGTCAAACTTAGCTTTGATTTTCAATTTGTGTGTGGATCAAGGAGTCTTTCCGGATCTAATGACATTTTTTTGTTTGTTTTATAAATTATAGGCTCGCGCTTGACCACAATCTCACCTGATGTTAAGCGATGATGTGGTCGACGGTGAAGCACGCTTGCCTAGAAGTAACCTATTCACTCTTGACTTAAAGACCCTTAGATTGTAGCTATCGGGCAACACAGACTCCGGAAGGAAATGCCACTCCTTAGCTGTATGCGTGGGCTTGGTGGAATTAGATCATGCAATTCCATCGCATACTCCCCGAAATGCAACCGATAAAAAACCGACAAGCTGGCAACTCGGCGACGATGTTCAAGGCTCTGGAGCTTTGCCTTAACCAGTGCCTCATCGCCTATGAGCCTTTTGGCCCGCTTTTCGATCGACTCTAGTGCATCAAGCTGGTATTTGGCAGATCCGTCCCAGAGATGAGAACAGTACTCCATGCATGATCGAACTTGCGCTTGATACAAGCTGAGCAGCTGTTCTGGCGTGAAGTACCTTTGCAAGAATCCCCAGCTTTTTGGCAGCCAGCTGAGCCTTTGCCTAAACGTATGGGCCAAAATTGAGAATCGATTTCAACGTAACGCCAAGAAGCTCAAGATGGTCAGTAATTGGCACGGTCGTATCTCGGCAAGTTGGAGCCGGGTGAAATTGGCTCTTTTTAGCGGAAAAAGACACACCTGGGTTTTAGCAGCATTAAATCTGACCAGATTGGCCCATTCAGAGACTGCCTGCAAGGACAGGTTCAAGCGCTCCACCATGGCCTCCCGAAGAGACTGGATCTGAGATCCGGTAGTTCGAGCGTTGGACATGTATCTCTCAGCAACAGTGCTGTCGTCTGCATACCCAAAGGTAAGAATAAAGTTGCCGAGAGTACCGACCCCTGAGAGACTCCGGCATTAATATACAATTGGTCCGACGAGCAGCCATCGATAACCACTCGAATGGACCGATCTCTCAGGAAGTCTGCAATCCAATCACATAGACCACCGGGCAAACCGAATGAAGGAAGCTTACCAATAAGGCTTTCGTGCCAGACACTATCAAAAGCCTTCGAGATGTCGAGGGAGACGGCAAGCGCTTCCCCGTGCTTCTCGATGGCCTCACTCCAGATATGGGTCTGTAGTTGGCCGGGTCAGCTCGACTGCCCTTCTTGGGCACGGGCTGTACGTTAGCTTGCTTCCAAGCATTCGGCACTTTTCCAGCCTCATACGAAAAGCGGAATAGGCGTGTCAAGATCGGAGACAGTTCAGGCGCACAGGTTCTAAGAACAATTGCTGGAATGCCATCAGGGCCACTAGCCTTGTTCACTTTGAGGTGGCTCAGCACCCTACAGTCGTCCTTTTGGTGGATACGAATATCCGACATACTGGTCTCGCATCCATCAGGAGAAGGAGGGGGTTGCGCGACACCAGGATTCAGACGTGAAGATACCGCAAAAAGAGAGGCAAATAAATTTGCCTTCTCCTTAGCGGAGTGGGCCAGCGACCCATCGGGTTTCAGCAGTCGTGGTTGTGAGGGACGGCAAAAGTTCGACTCGACCGACTTAGCCAGAGACCAAAACGCTTTACTTCCTGCTGGGTAAGAAGCAAGTTTGGTCCCTATTCGGCCAATGTGAGCGAAAAGAGCCCTTCGCAACACCAGCTTGCAGGACTTGGCAGCCCTGTTGAAGGCCTTCTTCTTCCGAGCCACGTCACTCGCCTTGCGCGATCGAACTCCGACCCAAGCCAAGTACGCCTCATGTTTAAGCGCGTCGGCGCGCTTACATTCGGCGCCAAACCATGGCCGGTAAACGCTGGACATTGTTACGTCAGATAAAGGAATGTAGTACTCCATTCCCTGAAGCAACACATCGGTCACGGCGTCCGCGCACGACGATGGATTTGTCGAAGAAAAGCAAGTAGGCTGCCAAGGATAGCATGCGAAGAAAGATCGCATACCATCCCAATCTGCTGACTTGTACCGCCAAACCCGCCGGGTGCCACTTGGGCTGGGATTGGGCGGGGAATAGACGGACACAGACTTCACCAGACCGTGGTCGGAACTACCCAAAGGTATAGCTCGACACAGAGTATCTGTCTGAATCTGTTGTCAGCAGAAGGTCCAAGCAATTCGCTGTGTGCGAATCAACATCCGATACCCTCGTTGCCCCATGGACCAGCGGGGTGAGGTTTAGCGCAAGTGCAAGCTTACGCATCTCCCGTCCAGCATGGTTAGTGCACTGGTATGGGAAGAGCCACACCTGGTAGTGGGCATTAAAGTCCCCAGTAACACTAATTGGGCGGAAGGGTACCGCTGCTGTGCCGCATTAGCCGCCTCACTGAGGTACTCTGAGAGCCTGGATGTCCCCTGATCTCCACTGTGCGAACGGTAGACACAGGCGTAGATAACTTTATCCAGACCTGTGTCCACCAGAGCGCAGAGCGTTGAGAATCTGGAGTCCGCATGGTTATGGAGACGCCGATAGCAAATGTCGTCACGGGCATACATAAATACGCCCGCCCGTGGTCTAAAATTGTGCTCCAGGGTGAACTCTGGGTAAGAAAAGTACGACACGTCTGACGGATTTGCTATCTGCGTATCCGTAAGGAAAAAGAGCGCTGGTTTCTCAGCCTCCAGATGGTAGTAAGGTTATACCACTTTTTAAATCCTGGGACAGTAAAGACACAAATAAATAACGACCTTTATCCGTGTTGCCGGTTTTCAGCAAGGTATTTGAAAAGATAATGCTAAATCAAATGCTCATACATTTTAATACGAATAACATCTTGAATGATAACAGTATGGTTTCACCAAAGGACGTTGTACAACTGACGCTGGTGTCACCCTATTAAAACACATCTTAATAATAACTGCGTTTGATTGCGTTAATCATGAAATATTACTTCTGAAACTTGAGCATTACGGGCTAGGTCAATCAGCGTTAAGTTAAGTAAAATCTTATTTGAATGATAGACAGCAATTAGTTCAAATAAACGGTGTGAATTTGTCGGGGTTAAACGTGAAAATGGGGGTACCCCAGGGTTAAATTTTAGGTCCTTTCTTATTTTTGATATACATAAACGATTTACCAAGTTTATTGGAAAACAAACTAACTGTTATTTGCTGATGACATATCTTTAATTTTTTAAATAAATAGACGAACTTGTCTGGTTGACGACGTAAATAACGCGCTACGGCAGATTCAGGATTGGTACACTGCCAATAATTTAGTTTTAAATGGTAAAAAATCCAAGTGCGTAAAATTTTCCTTGCCGAATGTCAAAAGTACTGATTGTGAACAAGGAGAAGCTAGATAGATACGTCGATAAAACGGTTTTCCTGGGTATCACGCTAGACTCAAGGTTACAATGGGGTGCTATCACTTGCAGGACGGCTAAGTACGGCAACTTATGCTATTAGAAAAATTTGTGAATTTACTGATTTAGATACCGCGAGGCTGGTCTATTTTAGTTACTTTCATAGTATAATGTCTTTATCTTACTATTGGGAAGGGCTGCAGACATTGAGTAAATTTTTATTCTGCAAAAACGAGCCATCAGAGCGATATACAATCTTCGTCGGCGCGATTCTTTAAGGGAACTGTTTAAGGACATTACCATCATGACGGTTCCTTGTCAATATATTTTTGAAAACCTCATGTACGTGAGAAAGATTTTACATCTTTTTACTAAAAACGAGACAGACATAATTATATTACTAGAAATAGGGACTAATTATTTCAGGTATCAGACTGGCTAAAGTAGCCTCATCTTTCATGGGGTACTGTACAAAATGTTACAATAAAATTCTTCCCCACATTCTAGGACTGAATGAGACGAAATGAGACGAAATTTAAAACTTGTTTTAAACGCACAATATGCAGGCAGGCATATTATAAGTTGGGCGATTACATCACTGATAAAAATGCTTGGCTCAATGCTAGTCCTGCTCCACAACCACTAGGGCGCAAAAATAAGTGACATGCAGAACATTATTGATTTGAAGTATTGTTGGACCTGCTGAAGACTGTATGAATATATTTGTATTATATAAATTCAATTTCTTTTGGTATTAAATAACTGCACTGCACGTGTGTGAGTACTATATACCCAACTATAAATCTACCATTAGCTGTACCTTTGTGTCGTTCGTTGACTTGTGTGTGCCCTGGCATTAGAGTGTGTCATGCTCTCTCAAATGTCTCTCTGATGGTGGCGCGTGTGTTGGATCATTCGGTTCCCTTTGTGATGGTTGAGCTGGGTGGTGCCGATTCATGCGTCATGTTCGTGAACGGGCGCCGTCAGTTGGGATTGGACATAACTTAACTGCTTCGGATGTCAATGTTTTTCTAGTACCTACTAAATAACTGCACAGTACATGTGTGGGTACTTTTAATACTTTTTAGTATACCTGTACGTAGTATAGTGTGTAGTGATTCTAGGTGCATTGTCCTCACATATATGAATTTATTAATGTATGTACTTATGTACATAAATATTGTAAAAAAAAAGGTTTCTTTTTTTAAAAGAGTAAGTATAGAGTTTCTTGTGCGTTTTTCTCCAAAACAAGCTACTTGCCGAATGCACGGTAGAATCAATTTTTATTCCTTGTAAATTTTAATGTAACGTTCAAAAGTGCAGCTTGGTGGCATAGTTGAAATAAAATATCTTTGTCTTTGAAACCCTTTGCCTTGCCGAATTCACTTACGCAATTGCTTAATTGCGTAAGTGATAAATCCCTAAGTCGAGATTTTATTTTTTTATTGATGCCCTTTATTACTTATTTGTAATTAAGTGTGAACTTACCGCAGAGATAGAGTGGAGGAAGTCTAAGAGCTAAGGCCGGTCATAGCCCTTACATCAGCATCTGTTTAAAGAAAGAAGAGAAATTATGAGTGGAGGGTTTCGTACGATATTCTAGTCTCGCCAGCCTTATGTTTAAGATGTCATCAAAGATTTCGATTTTATTTGAAGTATTTTGTATAATAAATTTACTGCTATTTTACCAGGGGGGTGACCACAAGCTCTTAGAGTAAGGGTATTTTGAGATCGAGTAAGTGACAGATGTATACATGTCATATACATCTGTCCCTTACACACACTCAAAATAACCTTACTCTAAGAGCTTGTGGTCACCCCCCTGATATTCATTAAAAATGGCGGCGCTAGCAGACACTACTTAGGTATAAGAAAAGCAATCATTTTGTGTTTGAATAATATTTTTACGGAATAGGTGAAATAATACAGCAGTCGTATGTACCTAAGTTATAGGTTATGAACACAGAAATAACGATAATAATATTACTATAGAACAAAACATCCAGTCGTAGTTACATATGATCGACCTATTACGGTGAGAAAAATAAAATCGCTCAGCGGGCACAAAATGATACATAAGAAATACCAGAGACAAACATTTTTGAGACTTGCGAACTTTTTTCGTAGTAGCAACAAACCATAATTATTATAGTTTTGTATTACATTATTACTAAAGTTCGCTTATTAAATAACTTTTCGGGAAAATAGATCCAGTTTTGTAAAAAAACAAGCAAACTTTATGCTATTAGACTCTAAGAAAACTTTAAGACAAAAATTAAAAAAATTGTAGCGCTCTGTTTTGTTTGCTTGTAAGGAAAAATGTTGGCGAGTCTTACTATTTTTTGCAGTGCATGTGCAGTGACCCGTTTTATTAATGCAGTAGAGAAGATATCACCCGGTTTTCGAGTCAAGAAAACATAGTTTGATTTATAGTTTGCTGTAGCTTACAATAATATTATGCAAAACATCGCAAGCGGTTGAGTTTTTCAGTAATTTCCAGAAGTAGGCTGCATTAGATACTTACCTAATTTTGCGGTAGCCTTTCATGGCATAGTAAGTTATGGTCCAAAAAAACATAGGTACCTAAGGCTCTTACACCTTTCTTTGCTCATTCGGTACAAGCACGCTCGGCGCAAGTTCTTCATATACTTTTTTAACTATTCTTCACATTTTGTTGATGTTGTGTCTGTGTTGAACAAGCTGCGTTTGAACTGCATTAGCATGCAGACAACACAAAAAACTGCTCAGTTGGTTGGCAGTTTCGATACTGTAATGACCCTCGCACAAACACTGCATCCAAACTAACATCAAAACGTTGCCGCTGGCGATGGCGTGAAATTCAAAAGCTGCTCGGATGTTTAGAACCAAATTACTATTCTCTTTAAGCATCGTAGTACCTAAACCAATGCATACAGAGTAGCCATTGAACAGAACTCCATTGACAACACCACCCCGCCTGCTACTTAATATTCAGCTACACCACAATATTGTATCTACCCTCCATTTCTAAACTCTCTGGCCTATTTCCTGCCGCCGGTCAATGACTTAACCTTTGACCGGCGCGCCTCTATTTTTGTCGTAAAACTTTCACTAGCAATAATATGTGTATTGGTGTCATACGATACTAACTTATTGTTAGTGAAACTGCTCAATTAACGACGACATTAATAACCGTGTTTTATCGAAATTAATCTCATAAAGTACTCATAACCGGCGTGCGTGTCTGACTATATTTATGACTATAGCTTCTTGGTATGGCGTTCTGTAGTTTCTATCTACCCCCATGGGAAAAGGGCGTGCGGAATCTCTTATTTTTTTAAACGTTGCTCGATAAGTAAGTTTGAATATTCTATCAATGATAAAACAGGATAAACTACGCCATCCCAGAGTAGGGTTACCATCTTTAAAATCTGCGAACTATAGGAGAAGAAGCGTGAAAACCCCGGATTTTGGAGCTTGCAACGCGGACATTTGAACACAAAATTTTTCTAAGTTACCTACTCAGTAAAATAAAATATAGTTTTAATGGTCATAAATCAACATTTTATTTATTTTCATAACTACTCAAAGAATTCTTTTTCAAAGAATTACAACCGACTTCCAATTAAAAACACTACAAAGTGAAAAATAACTTCAATTTCGGAAGTTGGTGTTTATAGATTCGTTTCGTTTTTCGTAAGTTTATTTTTTTCATTTTGTAGTGTTTTTAATTGGAAGTCGGTTGTATTTTTTTGTAAAAAACTTTTCACGCGGGCGATGCCGCTGGCAGGAGCTAGTGTACAATAAACAGACATGCAATCTCGGGTGATTTGCACTAATTTTTGAAGAGTTCTGTTGTACATCTCCAAACTTCTTCATCAGATCTTCACCAAATTTAAATGCGACCAATTCGGTCTCAACCAAAGCATAATTTTTAAAATCAGTCCACAATTGACGGATAAATAGGTGTAAAATTTCCGTTGGTGCCTTTCTCTGAGTACCAAAGGTAAATTATAATATTGACCCGGTTGACACGGTCCCTGTGGACCTGTAGACAGACCACGATTCGGACTGAAGTTGCGGAAGTATTTCATGCAGGGCGGTTGGTTGACTTAATTTTATTTTTATTAGATACCTATTCTAACCTACAACTTACAATATTGATCAAAGGCAAAAACAAAAGTAACATTCTATCAGAGATTACGATAGTCCAGAAGTGAACATTTAAGGGATTTAGGTACCATGACGTTTTGGCAGCGCATGACAACCAATGAATCGAATAATTTATCGCGTTTCAATTTGCCGCTAGGAGTGGTAGAATGAGGTCTTCTAAATGTAAAATTTTATAGATTTAGGCTTTTAGAGCGAGATTTTTTTGCATCTTTTTTTATAATGTATATTAGCCAAATATGGTAGATTAAGATAGGTATGGGTTTTACCAACCATTGCTTTAATAACATTTTATGCTCCCTTTTTTCGAAAAAAAGTGGCTGCGCGAAACTGCAGTATTTTCGATTTTTTATTTAATCCCATTTCCATTAGAAATTATTTTAATTCAAACATTGCTTCCGTGCGCGTAATATCAGCGTTTAACAGCTATATCTAAGGACCTTACACGCTAGGCGCCAACTGGTGGTCACAAAAATGAAAGCGCTTATTTTGAACTATTTGCTCTATAGGCTGGTAGAATGACACATGTCCAGAGCCTCTTGACAAAGCATTTTAATACAGTACCAATTTAGGATAAGTATTTTTGTAATGATTAAGGTATACCTAAAAAAAAAATTAAATCTAGACAGAACCCACAACCTATATCTTGTCTTATTTGAGCTGCAGCTTCATCTATTAATCACGAATAGCTCTGCTTTATTAAAGGCGACATTCTCACCTCTAAATTATGGCAGAATTAATGTGACATTAATTTAATGTCTTGTATAATTGTCAAGCAAGCGTTATCTGCTGTGATTGGTTGAATGAGGTTTCAATAGCCAATCACAAGAGATAACGCGTGCTTGACAATTTGACACATTAATGCCGCGATAATCGAGTGCTGGGTAACCGGGAGTAAGTTTCTTGCATTGCTTAATCTGATCATTTCTAAGAACAGCCCTCGAACCACGACATGTCAAAACTATCAAGGGACAGATGTATACAAGTCAAATACATCAGTCTCTTACGCACACTCAAAATAACCTTACTCTAAGAGCTTATGGTCACCCCACTATTATATATCAAGGATTGTAAGTAGGTAATACAGGCAAAAGTGGATTCTCAAGGACCCGGCATTATGGAAATTGCATCAACTTTTATTATGACAAGGCTATTTTATTACTATCCAGAAGTAAACGAAAGAAAAAATTTTTTTACATTGTTTATGAACGTTTTACTTTTGTTTATTGGTTTTTGTTTAAAAAAAACCGGCCTATTGCGAGTATGTAATAATCGATCATAACTGTTCTGCAAATAATCGTTGTTTTGTTTGTTGTAGCTACAAATTAATTTATAGTTTTCAGATTATTCCCTATATTTGAGATAAAAGACATTGCTTCTTGCCAAATTTCATGATTCGATCAACGGGAAGTACCCAATAGGTTTTGATTACCTTGCGATTCCTAAAACATGCGATCTTTTGATTGCATTGATTTATAAGTTTGTTTTTTTTTCACAGTTTCAAGAGATTGCAGAGCTGAGCATATTATAATAATTTGAACTGGATAACTTCATGCATTCCTGAGCAAAAGGTTTTAACAGACGTAAAAGCAATTTTTTGTATTTTTTTATTTCGTTGGTAGGTACAAATTTGCAGTTTTCAGATTTTTTCCTTAACTTGTGCTATAACACATTGCTTTTTGCCAAATTGCATGATTCTATCAACAGGTCAACAGTACCCTTTTGGTTTTTGATACCCTTTCGATTTTTTAAAAATTCGACATAAACGGCTGTATTTTTTATTGCGATGATTAAGAAGGTTTTTTTTCACAGCTCCAAGATAATGTAGGCTTGAGTATATCATATTAATGTCATCATAATACCTCCAGGCATTCCAGAGAAAAGTGCGTTGACACACGAACAGACAAACATACGGACAGAGTGACCACGAAATGATCATTTAAGGGTTTTTTTTTCTTTTTCGGAACACTCTTGTGTCGTGGGTGGACTCACCAACATTTAAACTCACATACACACATAGCAACCACTATCTGTAGGCCTTATAAAATCTTCTTTATCCAACTAGCAAATCGCTCTGCAGGCACTGCGCCAACCGTGGATAAAAATCATGGACACAAAAAAGCTCACAGTAAAAATCAAATACAACAGCGTTATTTATTTATCCTATCCTATAATATTAAACGAGCAGTATTTGTATATTTATATATAAATTTTTAATCAATTTCTCGAAAACGGATCTAACGATTTCGATGTAATTGACAATTAAGGGGGCGAAAAATTGATCTAACTAGGTCAATATCACTATCAATCACTATCAATTTGTCTTTGCATTTCTTTTTTGTCTTTTACTCCATGTTTGTTGCTGTTGTGTTGTGCCTGTGTCGAATAAATATATTTCTATTCTATTCTATTCTATTCTTATATCTGGAAAAATTCGTTTTCGAGAAAAATAATGTTTTCTCTACTTTCACCCGAGCAGAGCCCGGTCACCCAGATTCTGTACCTTGTAAAACTACGGGTTAATTAATATTAATATTTTACCTACACTCGCAACAGAACAAAAGAAATCCTGAAACTGAAAGGTAGATGAGCAGCTTTTAATGAAAGCTGAAAAAAACACTGTTGGAATGAATGCGGGTTCGTGAAAAATGACGTAAGCCGGTCGGAATCGGAACCTACTGTCAAATGCATTCGGAAATAATTACTCAGCTAGAAGGTATATGGTATAACTATGGTATGATGATAAACTACAAAAAATGCTAAGTATATGCGTAAAAATGTTATTGAAACTGTCACCCGCACCATGCTACAGCCCAAAAAGTATAATGAAGATGTAGAAGAAGATATGCTGCACCAACCGACCCCAATTGATTTGGGATACAGTCAAGGGGATGATGATGATGTCCAAATACTAAAGGACGCGGGGCATTCCATTCTTTCAATAAGATTAGGTGTAGCCTTCAGAGCTAATCCTATTAATTGAAACTACGAACGGAGGCTTATAGCTATAAATTCGAAGTGCCTATCTAGATAATATCGAGCTGTCTAAACTGAACTGACAGTTGAAATTATAACAAAGCAGTTTTACGTCCGTATCTTCACTCAACTTAAGGTTTCAGTTTCAGTGGATAACCAGCGTCAGGCCCTTGGTACTATAGTTGTCCGGCATTTTACTGAACTGGACCTATTTGCCGGAGCCGTAAGGCACACAATGATACTGTCTTTAATATAACCTTTTATTATAGTTGTAGGTACTCAGGCACGAAATACCCACATTGGTATTTCGTGTCCAAATAAATATGTTATTTTTCTTTCTTTTTTGGCCTGCCTTAATGGTTTTGCCCGAACTGCCCATTTTTCTTGTCAACTATTTCAATTCTGTTTTCCATAAAAACCTTATTTCGGCTTTAAAGAACATTATATCACCAAATTAACGGTCGTTCTCAATCTGATGCGCTTACCAGCGAACAGCATTCCAATTACAATTATATTTATAAAGTCGATAACGGCGTTCCTAGAATCGTGTTTGACCTACTTTTAATCCTTAAATCCCGAACTTAAATCGTATTGGATTACTCATAGTGGTGATTTTTTGTTCAGAAAATGTTCGGACTTTTACACGGACTTACGCTTTATTGAGTAGTGGTAAAATGTGGGCACTGTGGGCAGTCACTATAACCTCTGCTTAACCTTACGGGAAATACAGGCATGATGTTACGAACAGACAGAACGAACATTAAAATCACAAAACGGTGTAATTAGGGCAAAGTAGGTCGTACACACAATAATTATGTTTCAGTTGGAAATGTTTAAAAAAAATGTAAAGTAAAAGTGGAAGTGATTTAAAAAAATCTTTTATCACATCTATTCAAAAAGAGCTAGTTTATTCCTCGTAAATAGCGACCAAAATAGCTCATTAATCCCTTAGGGACCAAAATTGATTTGAATTTGGAATGTGGATATTGTTAGTAAATGTTCCAATCAGCAAAGAGGTGAATCACAAACCATGCGGGAACAATGTTTTGAATATGTGACTGGCTGAAAATAAGCGAGCGCGCCAAATTAAAAGAAAAGTTGAAGGAAAATAAACAACGCGCGAAATTAAATGCATTCTGCCTTCGTTCGTAGTTGTTTCAAATTCTGATTTTAGAATTATAAAAAATGAGCGCGTCTTACTCAAGTGAAAGTATTATAATCAAGTTTCTCAAAAACTACATCCTGAGACAAAGTTTTCCGAGACTATTTCTAATTCCCAAGGTATAAATAAATCTACAACTGTAACGGATGACACTAATAAAATTGTTACGATGCACTTTCATAATTGTTAAATATAAACATTAGCCTCTAATTATTTTGCTTTATGTCTTATGGTATTTAATTTTATGTAAATAAATAAACGTAACGTTCTTGCTCATAAGTTGCACTTACTTATTTTCTCATAGAGGGTGATAAAAAGTAGAGTTTCCACCTCGGGAGCAACACTATTTTCAGCTCGAGTGACGTACTTTGAATACCTCGCTGCACTTAGGATTCTACTCTAGAATCCTTCGCTCCGCTCTGGATTAAAAAAACACTCGCCTTTAAAATAGTTATTTGCTCCCTAGGTAAACAATCTACAATTTTTTTTAATTTTCATGCACTGAGGTCTCATGTAACTGGAGGTAAGCGTATTGAAATAAACTGGGCATAAACCCAGATTCCGAGCTGCTAATAAAGAACTCCAGAGTATTTAGGTAAATAAATCATCATGATTATTGTCTTGCTGTTATCACAATTTATTAGAGGTCGGCCCAACATGTCTTGTAATGCCGTACTTAATCACCATCTCAATAATAAAATAATCCTAGACATAGATAGGATGTGGAATCCTTTTTATACATAGACATATTATAAAGTTGAAGTTACATAGACATATTAAGAAGTTTTGTTTAGACCTAACAAAAATAGTCTAGTATACCTATTCGTTTGATAATTAACTCATATTAGAGCCCATGCACACAACGATTTTACCACAATTTTATAAATCTGGACATAGGTTCATTGGTTGCGATGGCATTGCGTTTGCAGCGTATTCCGAATCTGCTAATGAGTGAAACGCGCGTCAACGGCGCCTGGAAAAAACGTGGTATTCATGGGCCTTTACAGTTCCAGGCACGACTTACTAAAACTAATAACTTTTTAAGCTCTGAACAGTTATGTTTCGCGACACCTGCGAGCAGCATCTAACTAGAAAGCGCTACCTACTCATGCTCATGCCGCGTCGTGAACTTATGTTTAGCTACCAAAGATAATCTTTTTATCACATCTGTTCAAAAGTTTAGTTTATTCTTCGTAAACAGGAACTAAAATAGCTCTTTCAATCAATCAATCAATCTCAATCCCTAGGTACTAAAAGTGATTTGAACTTAGAATGTGGATATTGTTAGTAAATGTTCCAATCAGCAAAGACATGAATCACAAACCATGCGGTCCAAAATAGGATTACATCGCTAAAATCGATTACAGCGAATGCTTGAGTTGTATGGCTAGTGAGCGATTGAAATTCTATTTCGGACCGCATGGGATCATTGTATTGAACAAGTGACTGTCTGGAAAACCGCGCACGAGCCAAATTATAAAATTCGTTATGTAGATTTATAACGGATGGTACTAATAAAATTGTTACGATGAACTTCCATAATTGTCAAATATAAATATAGCCGCTAATTATTTCTATGTAATGTCTTATGGTTCCCAATTGTATGTAAATAAATAAACGTAACGTCCTTGCTCATAAGTTGCACTTACTTTTTTTCTCATAGAGTGTGATAAAAAGGAGAGTGTCCACCTCGGGAGCAACACTATTATAAGCTTGAGTGACGCACTTTGAATCCCTCGCTGCGCTTAGGATTCTACTTTAGAGTCCTTGGGTCTGCTCTGGATTAAAAAAAACACTCTCGCCTATAAAATATGTAGTTGTTTGCTCCCTAGATAAAATAATCTACTATTTGGACCCATTTGAGAGTGAACATAATTATAGTCCGGTCAATTTAGACATCCGAGGGTACAAAAATTCTCAATCAGCTAAAAATTTGTAGGATGTTCAAAACACCATCATAAATTAAATCTAAAAAGTCTTCATCGATCTGACACCTGTATACTCGCGGTCAAAGGTCACAAAAACGGGACTTTCGCGATTTTCAATTGTAGATCAGATAATTATCTATAAAAAATGTTCACATACTTTTTTCCTAAGAGCCAACGTTTATGAGATATAAAAAGTTGGAAGACTTGTAATCGTCATAATATGTACACGTTTTCACGCCTCCTTTGAGGTGTGTTATTGTACTTAGCGCGTTTTTTTTTAAACGATTTACATGCTTAGGTAAGTTTCGATATGCATGTTTCGTTAAAAATACTCGAAATAAAAAACAAGTACAGTTAGGTTGTCTTCCTCCAACCTCAGCGGCTGCTCATTAACATCTTTTTCGGGTATATTACCAAGTTCAAGTGTGGCTTGGTTATCACCTAGACCCCATAGACTGGGGTTGGAAGTTGGTCGACAATACATTAGAACCAGTTCAAACTTTACTCCCATCTGCGCTGGCAAAACTGCTAACACATTTTTTTGCAACTGTAAAAAGGGATGTAGTGCTGAACGTGGTTGCAAAAAAGTTGGACTATTTTGTTCTGTAGCATGTACAAATTGTCAATATCAAGACCGGTCGTGCTTTAATGTTGAATCACCAACAATTGAGGATTCATTTGATATTAACGAGGAGACATGCGATGTGTCATTATTGCGACAATTTACTTGCACCCAGGACGAAGAAGAAGAACAAGGAGAAGAAGATGCAGAAGTATTAGAGAATTATGAATCAGATGGATAAATTCCCCTATTCTTTTAATTAATGTACACCACTTTTATAATTTTCAACCCTTGCCAATATCTTTAACTATTCAATAGTTTCAAATTAAACAGGATCACAACAGATCCGTTGAATAGGCCTAGCGGGGAAACTACATTCAAAATAAAGGCGCTAAGTACACTACCTCAAAGGTGGCGTGGAAACGTGTGCATATTATGACGATTACAACTCTTTCAACTTTTTGAATCGTTATATCTCAAAAACGGCGGCTCTTAGGAAAACTGTATGTAAACATTTTATATAGATAATTATCTGATCTACAATTTTTATCTGAGCTAATTTTATGATAAAACTTACCGTTTTACTGAAAATCGCGAAAAACCCGTTTTTGTGACCTTTGACCCAGTGTATTTTTTTTCCAGGTGTCTCATCGATCATGAGAACTTTTAAGATTTCATTTCTGATGGTGTTTTGAACAATCCTACAAATTTTCAGCTGGGTACGAATTTTTGTAACCTCACTCCTATATTTTGGTCTACTTTGAACGGACTAATATACTATGGTCTGTAGTATTATATTATCTGTGTTATGGTGCACTTAGGTCGTTCACAAGGTATCTTACGTTTTTTACACTTGGTGTCAGCCTGAGCTGTTCGTACGAGAAGAGACTGTCCCTACAGCATCACAGATGCAGGTGGGACTTGCTGTTCCTCCAAAAAACTGTTCGGAGTCCCAGAGATGTATGTTTTTCACACCATCTGCACGACAATGTCCAATTACAATCATGCAATCTCAATGTAAAGTAAAGCATTAACGCCCAAGGGAGATAAAGTTATATTAAACTCCCAAGGGTGTAAAGTAGAACGTCAAAATTGTGTGCAAATTCGTGGCAAACTCTATGTAAATACGTGGGACACTCAGAAAGTTTTGCGAAACTAAAAAAAATTGTTCTATACGTACATATATTTTTATTAAATCTTTTCAAAGTACTTTCCACCAGCCTCTATACAAAGATTCATGCGCCTAAACCAGTTTTCAAAACACTTTTTCCAGTCCGCCGCAGACACCTCGTTTACAGCCTGCTCGAACGCAGCCAGCGCATCTTCCGGCGACGAAAATTGTATCCCTTTGAGCTGATTTTTTATTTTTGGGAATAAAAAGAAGTCACACGGTGCTAGATCAGGGCTGTAAGGAGGGTGACCCAGGAGTTTGACTGGCGTGCTGTCCAGGAAGTCCCTCGTTTTGAGTGCGGTGTGCGCAGGTGCATTGTCGTGGTGGAGCAGTAGCCCGAGGAGCCCTGTGTTTGGTCGCTTGTTGCTTATAACAGAGAAAACTTCTGGCAAACATTTGGTAGTATACCATTCGGCATTAATGCTTCTTTGATCCCGTAAGGGAATTGATACCAAGTGGCCAGACAAATTAAAAAAGCTAGCGATCAAAATCTTACCCCCGCTTCTAGATCGCTTCACTTTGGTAGGCGTTGGCTCATTTTGAAACACCCAAACAGTCGACTGGCGCTTGGTTTCTGGGTCGTATTGATAAATCCAGGACTCATCACCTGTAACGATGTCGTAAACACGCCGAGACGAGCCTGCTTCAAATTTGTTAAGCATATCACGGCACCATTCCACCCGGGCCTGCTTCTGAGCATCGGTGAGGTTGTGCGGCACCCAGCGTGATACTATCCTCCTCACGCGAAGATGGCTGTGTAGAATCTCGTGAACGCTTCCCGATCCAATCTTCAATATGTGTTGAATCTCCTGATATGTAATTCGCCTATTGTCTTGGATTAAATTTTTCACTGCTAGCACGTTTTCTTCGGTAACAGCCGTCAAAGGGCGACCGCTTCTTTCGTCATCCCCCAAAGTTGGTCGACCGCGCTTGAATTCGTTATACCAACGATACACGGTTGCCTTGGAAGGGCCTTCATCCATGAATGCCATTTGAAGTCTATCGTACGATTCATCCGGTTTCAGGCGACACTTGAAATCGTATAAAATCATAGCTCTAAAATGTTCCCGGCGCAGATCCATATTTCAGTGAGACACAATACTTTGAATTAACTCGCAAAAAATGTGGAGGGAAATTTTGAAATTGGAACTTACTTATTTTTACTTATAAATAATCATATTTTCGAAAAACATTATAACTGGCCAGTCTCCCATACATAAAAACTTTTTTTCGCAATACTTTCTGAGGGGCCTGGTAAATGCCCATATGGCATTGTAAAAAGTTTTGTTCGAAAATCGAACTGGCCACGTAACACATAAGCAGAACCCAAAAAAAATAAAAAAGGGGCGATATCAAAGAATGTGAAACAAAAGACGATGTTTGCTGCTGTGATTTTCAGTGAATTTTATTAAAATACTAGCTGACCAATGATATTCAAATAAACAGATATGTTATAAGCGCGCGCATTGTGAAGACTCGAATAGTACACAATTGTAACCTTTAGTCTTTAGTTTATGTCACGCATGGCGAAGAGCGATAGGCTTTGTTGAAATAAAAACAAAATAAAAAAATGCCATCGTGTGTATTTAGAAAGTGTACCAATTATGATACCAAAGTAAATAAAACCGAAGGGATCTCTTACCATAATGTAAGTACGCAATACACCTCAATTTACTATTCATTTTTTTTCCTAATATTCTGTTATTTGGAGGTTAGAAAAAGAAAAAGCTTTGGTGGTCAGAATAATGTTTGTTTACATTCACACGCAAGTGACAAACACTAGCTGTCTCTTTTTTCGTGTTGGTTTTATCAAGCCATCCCTTTCGACTTGTAGTGAAATGTCAGATGAATGAAAAGTGTGTATGTGTGCTGCCGCTGCTGCGCGGAACACTTTTTTCAATTGTTTTGTGAGTGTATAACGTATCTGTGTTTATTTGAATATCATTGTAGCTGATCCAGCAAACGTTGTTTTGCCATAAAAGTAATAAAACACCAAACATTCATTTTTTGAAATTATTGTACTTTTATCCTACCAACCCTACCGTCCCTACCCTACCCTTCCTTCCCTACCCTACCCTTCCTACTCTACCTACTCTACCTACTCTACGTACACTACCTACTCTACCTACTCTACCTACCCTATCTACCTACCCTACCCTTCCCTACCCTACCCTTCCCTACCCTACCTACCTACCTACCATGCCCTACCCTACCTACCTATCTACCTATCTACCCTACCCTAACCTACCCTACATACCTATCTAACCTACCCTACTATACCATACCTACCTACCTAACCTACCTACTCTATCCAACCAACCATTTTTTTGTGTTTAAACCTTCCCTGTATTCTGGCGAACACAACAAAAAAAGAATTAATAAAATCGGTCCAGCCGTTTTTGAGTTTTAGCGAAACTAACGAACAGCAATTGATTTATATATATATAGATCCGTGTTGACAAAAAATGTCGAGCGATAGCGGGTCTACTCAAGAGTTTATCAAAACAGGCGCTTTAGAGATTATTTCTACTACCTACCGGAAAAAATCAAAACACAGATACGAAAAAGCCTATGAAGATTTTGTTCAATTGAGAACAATAAAAGTAAGAGTCAAGACAAGACTGTCAGAATCCGTCCTTTTAGTTAATTGCCAACATTTAGCAGGATCTCGAAAGTCAAGCAGAAGACATTTTTTTTTAAATCATCCCTTTTATTTTTTCCATTCAATTTCTCATGTAAATATTTTTGTATCGATATTACCTAAATTGAGTCACTAGCAATACGTTATTAACTAAAGTAGGATGACGCGTAACTGTTTCAACTAAATTTATTTGTGTAACGGAAAATGTTGCTGTCAATATGAAAAGTAAAAGTAAGCGCGCGAAAGATGTCGGCGACGCATGTGCAAAATGTTGGCGACGCGCGCGTGTATACGGACCTCTAGAAATTTATATAGTAGTAGCTAAGAGACTAAAATCGTCAGTTATCAAAGATTTGCATTACGTTGTGTATGAAGGGCCTTACAGTGGTCTAACATTCCAAAGAACCCTACCCAAGAAGATAACGCGAAAAGTTAGGTACGCCAAATGTTAGCCGCAAGATTTGATGCAGGCAAAATACTGCACAAAGAATTCCAATGAATACGTGGGTGTTGTGAATTCCCCAACAGGCTAGTTAGACATTTAACACAAACACAAAAGGACATATTGAGTCGAATTCATTAAGTCTTTATCGTTGTAAAACGCCGCCAACCCGAGCTGCGTGCACTTAACTCTAAACAAAGATAATTGAAAACGTTTTGGATCGTTATCCGGTCGTCGCAAGGTAATTCTCACACAGTAAATATGTTTTATGATTTTATTTACTTAATGTCTAAATAATTTTCTGAAGTATATTTTCAAGGTTCCACAACGACGTAAAAACAAGAAAATGTAAATGCATGGACACCTTATGAAAACTTGTTACCATAAACTTACGATAAAATCTACTGCACCATGAAAAATAAATAAAACATGAATGGAGAAATGTGGGTGTAATATATGTACACCACTGCCTACCCTGCGCGAAAAGCAGGCGTGATGGAATCTGTGAAAAACAATAACATATTTATTGCTACGGCGAACCGGCTCAATTATATACTTACGCGTAGCTATCTACCGCGAGGATAGAAACACAACAGAAAATCCCACACGAAATTCAATAAAGCCCGTGGTCACCTTTTCACGATGAGACTACGGAGATGTACTACACCCTTTTGAAAACGCGACCCCTGCTCGGGTTCGCAGGGATCCGAACCCGAGGGGCAACAGAGGGCTAACGAGGCCAGAAATAATGATCTACATAAAATTTATATTCACTCGAACAATAACAAAAAATAAACGAACAAGATAATTAAAATTTCGTGTGGGAGTTTAAGTTATAGAAGAATCAGTCGTTTCTTTTACTTTGGCATAGCTTTCGTAGGCAGCGCAAGCACGCGTGGTGGGCGCGCTACGCCGCCAGCTACGCAGCGCCTCCACACTCGCTCCGTAGCGCTACACAGTACACAACGATCACAGAGCCAACTTTGATACATTCGTAGCCACAACAATTCGCAGTCGTCAGGTCCTTCCAACTTGACCCTCAATCTCAAAGCCGAAAGGTTAAATTGGAAAACGTTAGTATCAAGTATCCAAGCACAAGGTCACAGGCACTAATTACAATGACGTCGCTACGCCGTCACCAGCCAATTAACTGCACCACACCTCCACAACACACCAATATTTAGCTACGATATAGTCATAGACAATAAAGATACGCGCTGGCACTAAACATTTTCGCATAGCGGTGCGTGGGACGTAATTTCATTCTAACTATGTTTTTACGTTACAAGACACGAATCACAATTTCTATTGGCTTCAGGCCAAAATCATTACTATTGTACTTGCCGAAATACACCAAATTGTAGTATTTATTCGCGTAAAGCAGGTTTTTTTTGTTATTACGCAATGCGTTATTAGTAAACACAGACACTGACACGGACGACATGTTAATAGTTATAATTAAAACATTTTAAGACCCTACTAACGCACCATTTATAGTGTACGACGTCACTCCGCGACGCAATGCAATGACCAAATAGTCTGGGCGACGGGGTGCAAGGTCAAGTACACTCACGCGATGGATAAACGACTTATATAATATTATGCACTTACGTAATCGCGTAAACACGACGAGATGGAAGATCACAGATTGAGAAAAAATCTAGGAAGATTTTAAACTGCGTCAACACATTGAAACCCGCGAATTTTATACAAAAACTATCGTTTTAACCGGCAAGTATCGCGCAAAAGTGACGCAGCGGCACGGAGCGACGACTAGGGGCGGTGTTATTGTTCGGGAGGGAAGCGTGAGGCGCACGCGGCAATGCGAAGTCAAGGTCGCCTCGTGGGAGCTCCTCGGCAGCTGGGCGCTCCAAGGTCGCGGCTTCGCCCCGCACCCCCGAAGCAATCGATTCTACATTATAACCAAATACCTGCGAGCACACCTCGCCGAGCATTCCCTCGCTGTCTACACCGACCGAGTCATTGATAACAGAATAGATGTACTTACTACTATAACGTTAGCAACCAACACGTGTATTATGAATTCCTTCATTGCCACGCGCTTCTTTGTCTAATCTTGATTTGCCATTGTAACGAAATTAGCATTCTAAAAATAATTTGAGGGTTTAGAATAGATAGTTTAGCGGATCAGTTGCTTTTTAGCCGATTTCAAAAAGGAGGAGATCCCCGTTTTTTTAATGTTTGTTACGTCATTTATAAACCGATTTGGAAAATCCAGTTCTGATGATGGGATCCATGAGGAATTGAGGGAACACCGTTAATATTATAAGCATCCATTTAGCGTTTTTGTTATTTTAATCAACAAGTCAAGCATTTGCATTCAAAAAGATTCATTTGGTGAAGTGGAACTGATGGAGGTGACCACAGATGCCAACAGGACTGCACCATAATCTGTATTTCGCAAGTGGCGAAAAGATATCTCGAATAGTTAAGCGATTGCAACGAAGCAAGCTTAAATAAAAGGTTCTAATGCAAATAGTACTATCGAACTAATCTGATGATGAAACCTGAAGGTAGGCACCGGAACTCCGTAATAAAACAATGTATCCTATGCGTGTTTGGGATTATTGTACTCGTCATGAGATGCCCTCGTTAGTTGTGCAACTAAAAATATTAAATAAAAATCATTTTAATTATTGATTATTTATTTTATTCATTTTTTAATTGGAAAAAATATGAATAATAAATATTGCCAACAAACTTTATGAAGCAGTGTACATGTCTCTAAATTAAAGCGTTTTTTCTAGGAAGCAGTCTGCACGGCTCGACCGGATATTTCGCCGTATTTGGCTTTAAAATACGGATTAAGCTTTCAGGCATTATTGCATGGAAATTTGCGGCGTGTTGCCAACGAATGAGTCCAGAAAAAACGATTATCATGCATTTTACTGCAAAAAAAATTTCCGACGTTTCGTGTCGTCAGCCCCGCCTCTAACTATTTAGCATTTGCGCGTCGTCGCCCTTGTGCGCGTATTCTTGGCATGACGACAAACCACGTAGGTACGAGTAAGTAGGGTAATTTTCAAAGCATTGACTATTCGTGTGCGTCAGAATGGTTGGTTGTCTGTAACGGTTTGCGTCAGGCTGGTGACCAAAAATTGCTACCTGTTTGCTATAATTCCCTGTAAAAGCTACAAGGTGGACATTGAAAGACGTGAGGGTAGCAATCAGGTGGTAATTACTCAAGTAAAAATTATAACAAGAATTTGAATAGTTTATACAAACGGAGAGTTGACCAGCTATCCTGATGTCAGAATGACTGGTCATTTTAAGTCTCTTTATTTTGTTTCAAAGGCGAATGGCAGGCTTGTATGGGAATTTCGTACCGCTAATAACATTTCGTGTTTTGGGATATTTTTTGTTTTAATTGGTAGTTTATATGATAGATAATCCCTTTTTAAATTCTTAGATTTTTAAAACTTGGGACGTATAAGTTATAACCAGTTTTAAGCTATTGCATAGCTTCTATCGCGGGCCTTGAGCGCGGGGACCGAATCCAGAAATTCCGTAACGAAAAAACCTCACGCTCCCCACTCCGACGGGCAAGGGCAAGGGCTTGAAGGCCGTGCATCGTCTAACGTCGTTTCAGTTCGGCAGTCTTCGACACGGCGTTGTGTGCGATTAGACGTATTGTACGACTCTACGAAACTCGCACGAATCGAGACGAGCTGCTCCGAAATCGGACGAATACATAAGCAGCTGTTTATGATGGTTATTTATTTATTTAATAATAGAAAAATTTGTTTTCTTATCGGTCACCACGCTCAAAAAGTGTAACTTGAATTAATATCAAAGAAAAAGCAATACTGCATGAATAAAAAAAAAATTATAATTGCATAAGTTGATACAAAATGCTATGCAATAGCTTTACCGCGGCAGTCCCCGAGTGCCACACGTCTTTTTTATTTTTAAGGTTATGTACTAGTGCACCAATGTTACATATACGTAAATATTACATATTGTTACATAATGTGTAAAGTAAATGTTGTAAATTGTTTTTTGCTATCTTTGTAGTGTTTTACTTACCATTAAGTAGGTAGATTGAGATGAGGATTGTACCTACACTATCATAAGATACCTATGTCCAGCAGCGGATTGCAATAGTTTGATGATGATGAGTTTGATTATATTTAGTGTTGTTTCTATTTTTAAATAGTTAAATATCTTTTCAATATTTGTGTTATTTTACACAAAGCATTTCTAAAACATAACTGCGTTTAATGTACGATTTTATTACGTTTATTTATTAAAATCATTTTACTGACATTATTAATTAATCCGAAGTTCTAAAAATAGTTAACTTACATAAAAATAAATGGCTTAGTTGCCATAATACGTGGTACAAACTCTATAATCGAACAACAAAAAAAGTATGCGGTACGAAATCTGCCGTTCACCTTTAGGTAGCAATTAATTTACTATAGGTAGTAAAAAGTAGCAAATACTCGTAGGTAGCAATTTTTGGTCACCAGCATGACACGAACGGTTACTGACAACCAGCCATTCTGACGCACACGACTATTCTGATAACAATTTAAAAAAAAAAAAATTTTTAGACCCCGACGGAAAAAGTGGGGTGTTATAAGTTTGACGGGTGTCTCTGTGTATTTGTGTACATTTGTTTCTCTCTGTGGCATCATAGCTCCTAAACCGATGAACCGATTTTTGTATTAGTTTTTTTTTGCTTGAAAGGTTACTTTGTTGAGAGTGTTCTTAAAATTTCTACAGTTATGCGTATTTTACTCTTAGAATCGGGGTTATTTCGCAAGATTATCATGCCATAATTACGATAGTGTCGATCGAAGCGTATCTACTACCTCTGGCCAAGATGAAGGTACCATATTTACTATAATACTCACAACGGATCTTTGTGTCTCTGAATTGGCTGCAAGAGGCTGCGCAGTAGCTATTTTAACTGTCTCTTTCACTCGCATACGTTTGTCGCATAATCTTATCTCGCTTACTCTTTGCAGTTTATCTGTTTCGTGCGCAATATTTGACAGAGCCAACTTCAGAGACACAAAGATCCGTTGCGAGCTGACAGCATTGATGACAATTTTAGGTTCGCTCTCATCTAATCTTCTATATAGTCCTATGACCCTGGATATTTTATGTTCTCAAACTATCTTTCATCTGTACTAACTCAGTTAAATTGATATGTAACAGATAGGTACAACGTTATATTTCGAATTCGTTTTATTTTTGTTTTTGAGTTGAGGGTAGACCTAAAAAATGCTGTTTTACTTTGTTAGTAAACATTATATCTTCAAAATGGGTAGAACTCATAGGTATATATAGGTTCTTTAAAAAGCAGGAAATAAAAATTAAAAGGAAGGATATGGGGGCGGTATTTTCTCAGCAGTAGTACATGACAGGCTATTGATAAAAACATGATAAGTTTACTATTGCAATATTTAGTTTTAATGCCGCCAAGCCTCGAAATTTTTCTTATCTTACTGTGGCAGAAACGACTTAAAAGTTACTGCGGTCTGAAACAGCTGGCAAACATTTTATCCAGAAAGTTTGCTTTGACAAGGCTATTTCAGACTTTTCTTACCTAACTAAATAACTCTAGCTAACTGCATTCTAACGGAAAGTTGTGCGAATTGTCCACTACGCAAGGCATTCTTCTTATTCGTATTCTTCATTGCTAAAGATCGGGCGTAGTCGTCCTGAAAAACTTTGACGGCTTCACTGACGAGCTTCAGCTCTTCTCCGGGTAGTGGGCACCGTGTAACTTCAAAGCAGCGCGTGTGCTTTGCTTGCATTCATTGATTCATATCTTCAAAAATCCATATACTGGACAGAGTAAAACACGCAATGAATACAGTTGAAAATGAAAGGGAGCGCTTTAAGCCGTCAATCATCAAATAATCTAGTGTCGTAGAAGGTCGACCGCTACGGGTCAGCGACAGTTCCATGTCTCTTAAGATCTATATTGACAGAATTTGATGACATAGGTACTGGTTTTCAGCATTTCATAGTATCACTTTTAAGTGTGTAAGTTTTAAAAGTATATAGTTATTTGTTTAAAAAACATAAAAAAGCGAAAATAATAAAAAATACAAAAAATATTATGCTACCGAATTGAGTCAAATGCGGCTAAAAAGCCAATATAGTTTACCTTTACCAGTATGTATTAATCTAAGTCAGTGTACTTTTATTAAAAGGCTATTAGTATGTTTGCACCCCTGCGTTCACTATGACCATGGACATAATGGCTAGTTTATACAATGATATGTAGGTACAAACGGACGACAACGTAACAACACTTTTTGTACAAGGTGATTGGTATTTGAGTATACAAATATACGAACATAATAACATACGAATATACTCGAATATACGATCATAGCAACATACCTACATACACTAATGAAATTTGACACACATGCTTAGAAGAGTACCTACTTTACTCAACATTGTGCAATTCCAACAATTTTAATAACTTCCTTATTTTTGAAGTCGGTTAAAACATTGCCCCAATAGGAATTTTGCTTGTATTGTGGATCTGTCAGCCTCAGCGGCAACCGTTATCTCAATGGTGCTGTCAGATGATTTGGCACCTTTCGGTTGTGATGGAAACTGTGATTTAGTGTATCTTACTTACCTCACTTACTGGTTTGGTCTCAGTCAAAACATTCAAGTTACAAAATAACCATAGGGTTGCGTTCATGTCTTATATAAGATCCAAATCTCGACACCTTTAAGTTGCAAAATATCTACATCTCAAAAAGTTCAAGTTGCAAATTAATCAAGACTCAAAACAACAATGTCACAAAAACCTAAACCTAAAATTACAATGGTTCTAGCTATTTTAGTCATGACTGCACTTTAAATTGTAACTACTATGAAACCAAATTTAGTAAATTGATCACCAATTTTTAATAGCAAATTATTGCGCTATTTCTACCTAAATACACCGTTTGATTGCAATAAAATGTTGCTGTACTACCAAATATGGTACGCGGGAGCGCTCGGATTCGATACATGTGAGTTTTGTATACTTATTGTGTTCGTCGATATTTATTTTATAAGAAAAGAAAACGAGAAGAAAACTTAGCGAGACCGAGTAATTTTTTTCCGCTGTTGAGCTCGGCCTCTTTAGAGCATTTAAAAGATTTTTAAATTATTAACATGTTAATTACAAAGAGTCTGATTTTTATAAGTTTGTTAAAATTTTAATAAAAGTTTTATTTTTAATTTTACGTGTTGTTTATTTCTTAACCTTATTGAAAAAACGTATCATAAGGTTAAACTTTAGGGGTTTATTTACTATTGTAATGAATTGTAACTACATAGGAAGGCATGGTTACGTAACCTATTTGTTAGTAAATCTCTTTATTCAATGAGGCCATTAAGCGGCACATTCGAACGTCAAAAAAATAATAATTTAAAAGTAATATTAATTGATTCTACCGTCCATTCGGAAATGTAGCTTGTTGAAGCTTGTACTCCGAGGAATTCGACTTATGTAATTTACGTCTTAATGTATTGACAAAATCTTTATTTATCCTTTAGAGCAATCTCTTACTAGCTATCTATTTTAAACTCATGGAATCGTTTCTGTATTCCATAAGTTTAAAATATAACGAGTATCTGCAATTTGGTCCAACTCGCAAATAATGAATTCATCATGACGATTAACAAAATAACTCCAATGATTGTTAAATATAGTTATAGTAGATAATTAATATTCAATGGCATGCGTTAAATAAACTTGGCGATCTATATTGGGTAGACCTTTAGGCCACTTAATTTAATTGTTCCAACTGTAAGCCACTATTATTGAAACTAATGAAAGTACTTAGGTACGGTCAGCTAATAACTGGTAATTAAGTACATACCTATACTTATCTACAGCACCAGCTGTTCCTGCGACTTCGTTCGCGTACAAACTTTCTATCTCTAACCCCGCTTCGTTACATTGGGAGAAATTTATTGAAAAATAATTTCTTAACTGGTATATAAAATATGTGGCAGCCCTCTTTTTAATACATCAGTGGTGGCAGCCGAAGAAATATAATTACAAACCTACCTATTACGAGAACTGTCGGTAATTAATAGGAGGGTAGCCGGAATCTCCTGTCATTCTGTTTAGTGTAGCATCAGCCTTTTATGAGTTTTATGAAAATGAGACGGCAAATACAACGAGTGCCTCATTAGAGCTGGTTTTGTTGTTTTATCTTCTAATGTATTAGTATATATGTACTTAGGCGGTAGTGAATTTCACAGCTCTTTAAATATTGCATTGAAACTATTCAATACGGGTTCCCTACTTGAAATCGAATGGCGGGAGATGAGATCAAATAACACTTGCTCAAAAACGTTAACTCGATAATACTAGAAATCGATAAATAATGAGCGCGACCGTTCACTACCTCGATGCATCAAAATCTCGAATAAATAGTAGCGCGAATGCCCATTATCTTGAAACATCATTTCTCGATGCAGGGAATAACGTGAATGGTGCTATACATGCAGTTGTGACCAGCAAGTTGATGTCTCCGGAAGCTCGACTCGCCGTTCATAACAGCGTGCTGGTGCCTACACTTATGTATGGAAGTGAAGGTTGAGTATGGCAAAAAATACATGAAAGTAGGCTTAATGCAGTAGAAATGCGCTCCTTGCGGAGTATGTGTGGTGTAACTTTAACTGATAGATTGAGGAATGAGGTTTAAAAGTTTAAAAGAAGATGTAGGGACTAAAATTGAAAAGAGTATGTTAAGATGGTTTGGTCATGTTGAGAGGATGAATGAAAGGCGGCTAACGAAAGGTATTTACAAGGCAGACGTGAATGGAAACGCCGGGAGAGGACGCCCTAGAAACACAAACATAGACCTTTTAGGTGATGTTCTTCAGAAAGGCCAAGTGCGCAGTACCCATAACCGGCGTGTGCGTATGACAAGATGTATGAATATGTGTGAAGCAAAAGAAGAATGTAAGGATCGTAGCAGGTGGCGTTCTGTAGTTTCTGCCTACCCCCATGGAAAAAAGGCGTGAGTTTATGTATGTATGTATGTATCATTTCTCGACCGACCTTCTAATCGATGTCTTTGGTACCTATTATTTTTAGTTTTTCGACACCGGCTTCGGAAAAGAAAGTTATTTTTCGCTTTGCGGTGTTTTGTTTTGGAAATTGGTTTGTTTTTTTTTTTTGTTGAAACTCTTTTTATTTATCTCTTTTTAGTTTTGGTACCAACTACTGTGAAATCATTTATAGCCAAAGTAAATCTCATGACGATTGCAATAAGCCCAAAGACGACTAGAATTCATTGTTTTATTTCGGAGTTCCGGTGCCTACCTTCCGGCTTCAACATCAGATTAGTTCGATATTACCATTTTCATCAGTACCATTTATTTATAATTAGGTAAGTACTTGCTTTATCATATTCGGTTAGCTATTCGACATATCGTATACCCGTGACATACTTAGCATTAAGGAGTTCCAGTGGCCATCTATGGTCTTCTTCATCAGTTCCATTTCACCAAATGACACTTTCTGAGTATAAATGATTGCATTGTTGATAAAAATACCAAAATCGAAATATGTACCTATGCTTATAATATTTGAGGAGATCCCTCGATTTCTCTGGGATGCCATCATCAGATCCCAGTTTCCTTATCATGGTACCACCCTTGGGATATCTCCTTTCCAACAAAAAATAATCATCAAAGTCGGTTCAAAATAGTTTTTTTTTGTCGATAAGAAGATCAAGTTTTCCTTACTTTTCTTTTAGTAGGTAGCGCCGGCCGTAGGGTAGAGCGAGAGCGAGAGGAGTGATCACTCTAGATGCCAGATGGCAAGTGGTGCCAAAAAGCCAAAATTATACACCTACTTAGCAGCTGTTATGAGCTTTCTTAAAATTATTACTAAACAGGAGTATTACAATTACTGCTGCTAATGCAATTTTTTATTTAGGAATTATAATTTATTTAACACAAAACCGAAGTAGAATTTCTATTAAGTGGAAGCGTCGACAAAAGAGTGCTGGAAGACAATCTCGCTCTATCCTGATCAAGGTCTAGTGAGAATCATAATAATAGGGGTTAAAGTATGAAATTGCCGTTTTATTGTATTAGGTACTTCGAATTGACTTAGAACCCTCATGGTTTGAGGTTTTTCATAGAAACTTTTTTTACATGGTACCTACGTAACTATGAAGTTCTTCTTTTAAAAAATGTGCAACATTCGATTATCGACTCACAGTTGTTTTTTTTATTCAGCTTGCACAAGAAAGATGGATAGATACTTCGAAAATTCGAGTGATTTTTGAATACGAGTTCCGACGCGGAACTAACGCGGCAGAAACAGCTCGCAATGTCAATGTTGCATTTGGAGAGGGGACTGCTAATGAACACACCGTGCGATTTTGGTTTAAACGCTTTCGTGATGGAAACTTTGAATTGAAGAACGAACCACGTGGAAGACCGCCCACACAGGTGAATAACAATGAATTGAAAGAGATGGTGGAAGCCGATTCGAGCCAAACTACCCAGGCATTAGCGGCATGGTTTAACGTTACCTTACCAACAATATTGACTCATTTGCGTCAAACCAATAAAATAAAAAATATGAAAAATGGGTGCCTCATGATTTGACTGATCTGCAGAAAGAAACGCGTGTTGAAACTTGTATTGCCTTGTAGAAACGATACAGAAATGAAGGAATATTGGATTGAATAGTGACATGTGATGAAAAGTAGATTCTTTACGATTACCGTAAGCGAAAAATGCAACGGTTGACCCCAGGTCAAACGCCGCAACAGTGTCCTAAAGCAAAGCGTACCAATAAAAAGATAGGTAATGGTAACTGTTTGGTGGTCTCAGCAAGGTGTTATTCACTATAGCTTTCGCCGATCTGCAGCCTAATTGTTTCCTTTGCCGAATTCACTTACACAATTAGGCTGCTGGTCAAGCAATAACGGCAGTTGTCTACTGTGCCGAACTTCGAACAATGATAGCAAAACTAGCAGTGTGAAACAGCCTCGACTCATGAATCGATCTTCACCATTCTTCTCCATGATAACGCGACACCTCATACAGCACGAGAAACCGTTTTAACTCTACAGGAACTGCAATTAGAAACCATTCGTCACCCTTCGTATTCGCCCGACTTTGCCCCAACGAACTACTATTTTTTTCGTGATTTGGAAAATTTTCTACGTGTTAAAAAGTTTTCTTCTCAGGAGGCAGTACAAATAATACTGTTAAATATAAAAAAAAAAACTAATTTAATTTTTTCAGTACACATCGGCAATTTCATACTTTAACCCCTAATATATCTCACCTCTACCTACCTTACCGCTGTAGGGAATCCAGTCACGATGTGATAATATCATGTGGACGCCATCTTGAATATCTGTTTTGACCTCATTTCAGAACGTGCACCGATAGAACAGGCACTACACCTTTATTTGACAGCCCATTGACTTTCTTTTCTGCCTTCATTTGTATTTTATTACAGTCCCATTTCTAGCATGAGAGCTAAGTTAACATCGCTATGAATTGAAATTAAATTAAATGAATGACGTTCGGTTGACTGTTGTGCAGGATTACCCGCATTTTCATCCAGTAAAATCACCCTCTGATAACTGAAAACCTGGTAAAATGTTCGCAAGTGCTGCTCATAATTGGGTACCTACCTACCTTTTAACCTTTTTTTCCATTGGTTAATCCTCATTTGAAAATAGGTGCATAAGGGTTCGATCTAATTCAAATTGTGATCCCAAAATTTTATGTCCCGAGTTAGGGAAGGTTAGTAGGACTGCCTTCGTCCGATTTACCAGCAATCATTTTACTGGGAAAACGCACATGTTGACCGACATCAAAGGCCGTTTCACGTGTTCTAACCTCACTATCTATAATATATATCTAGGTATAGGCCCATATAAGCCGCCCACTTTAATTGCGACCCTCCTACGGTAGCATTAAAGTATACGGGAGAGCCACGCTAACAGCGGCGGCTGTCAGCGTTAGCACGGCGTTAGGTAGCTAGATAGTACTTAAGTAGTATTTATTATACCTCACAATTTACGTTGAGAGTTATCTTGCATCTAAAAATTCGGTTCTGATGTTTTTTTATCAATTTTGAAGCAAAACAAGTTACCTACTGATTCACAGCCACTGGTAGACTTCGTAGTTATTCAAATATAAGCAGGAATACTTATGTAAGGTATGAACGACGAAAGAATGTAGATACATTATTGTGTAATAAAACCGTTTTCTTTGTCGATCTGCTTTTACTAGAAGGTCCTCAACGTTTCAATTTGTACGTCGGAACTCAGCAACTGCAACTGTTTACTACTCTGATCTCGTTTTACACTTTTTACTCCGGGACGGTAAACATGCTAGCCTTTTATCCACGACCACCGTAAATATTTCCAGATGATTCTCCCCCAATGACTCGACTCTGTGAATATACCAGTCTCTTTCTCTTCGAATAATGGTTCATGGAAAGGCGAGACAAACAAACCAATTAAAGTAAAAAAAAAAAAAAATGCGTAAGAAATGTGAGGTCACTGCCTTTACCTATAAGAACTTAGTAGGTACCCAACTATGAGCGTGTGATGTTTGAAAGTCTAGCACTAGGCTACCTACAGAAGAATAAATACGAGTACAACGGCCAATAGCTACTTCATCATATCAGCCGAAAGACGTCCACTGCTGGACATAGGCCTCCCCCAAGCGTCGCCACATTGACCGGTCCCGTGCGTCTCGCATCCAGCGGATCCCCGCAACCTTCACCAGGTCATCGGTCCACCTGGTGGGAGGCCTTCCAACGCAACGTCTTCCGGTTCGCGGTCGCCACTCCAGAACCTTCCTGCCCCATCGGCCATCCGTTCTGCGAGCAATGTGCCCTGCCCACTGCCACTTAAGTTAATAGCTACTTACTGTGTACATAACAATCTTGACACCCATTATCTATTTGACTTTCAAAGTAGGTATTTAACTAAATGCGTAGGTACATAAATATTGGATCAATATATAAGTATAGCCATCGCAAGATGTAAACAAGAAGGCCGAACCCTGCCCAAAAGGAACAAAACACGCAAGCGTAAGTATGTTCGTGACTACCTAATTTCGTGACCAAACGGAATTTCTCATCGATTGAAGCCATCCACGACCCCATAGAATGTTTACAATTTACGTTGCTATCGGAATGCGGCACGGGGTAATATTTGCGATTGAATATTGTAGCTAATTACCACCAATATTCTTAATTAAAAGCCTTAAGTAACATCACTTTGATAATTTTAAATCATTCGAGGAGCAAAGTTACGACAGCAATAGATATTATACAGTTTTGTAAACTTTTTTAACCTAGCAGCACACTTATTGTTTAAAACTTACTTTATGTATGTTGCATAGTGTGTTCGACGAGTTCCGCAAGGCTGTGTTGATTGCGTGTTCAAAGTTGTTTTTCGCGCGAATCCGGCACTAAGATCGTTCACGTAGCTTGGATCGCGCTTAACTCGCTTGTGGCTAGCGCGGCAACTGTCACTCGACTGTAGCCAGTACTGCGGTGCGGAGCATGGTGCGCGCGCACCACCCCTCGTATACAACACAAAGCGACGTCTTCACCATTGTAGCAGATATAGGCCGATTTTTATCACTAAATATCGCCAGCCTATAAGATAATAGGGTCGCTTATATATCGCTAGCAGGATAGAAAATGGCGACACCGCGTAGCGGCATAGTCGCAATGCAGGAGCGAAAACGTCCTCTACCAGTACCTACGTCGGTACCGTCATCAGCATCATTTGTTTGTATCCCAGACGAGTTGCCATCGCTCTGCATTAGCTAGTGTAACGTTTAGTGCAGAAGTACGATTTGTAGCTGACCAAATCATATATACCACATACTTGATGTTTTTTTTTGTGCTTTCTCCATCTTTAAGAACTTTGACTCTGTCTCTGTCACCTCTGACCTAAACTAAACTCAAGAGCAAACACATTTTTAATAAAAATATAGGACAATAAAAGTTGTCAAGGCTCTTTAGACAAATATAGTTAAACAAAAATATTCTTATGTTCTACACAACAAGCTCCGAAATCTGCCATTTCACAAATGAGTTGGCTAAACTGTTAGCAAGAAGAAGAAGAGCGGGTGCCTAATATGTACATAACATCGTAGTCCTTGCCAAATGATTTTCCCGCTCGCGCGCCCTGAACGTAACGCGCATGTCGGCCTGCGCAGTCGTGGGGGGCGAACATGATGGGTGCGCAAAGAAATTATTAAAGTGAGTCGGCGCGCATTCATCGCATATCAGTGAACATGTTCGCGACCCACCACCCACCGCACAGATTGTCAAGTTTCTGTGTGCGATCGACCTGCGCAACCTGTACCCGACGATAATTTTAGAGCGATGATGGAGTTATCGGTGCTCCCTACTGTTAAGGTGAACTTTCATTCCTTCAAAAGTTTTGGTACTGTTGGAAAATGCAAACAAAAATATAAATTTCGTAGGAATTTTATTGAACACAAGAGCACACAAGTGCTAGTAAATACACTTAAGAGTAATGTCGTACAAAGCTTAAATACAATGATATTCGTTCCTCGAGTTGAGTTAGCAAAACATAATAATTAAGAGAATGTAATACATGTATGATAACAATCATGCATATAGTGCATATGCATATGTAATACAAACAAATTACAGTAGCAGTTTCTAGAAAAAAACATCAATAAAATATGAAGAAATAGGAGATAATCAGTCCTGGATTTAGGGGTGGCGGGTACCTGCCTCGGGCGGTAGTTTTGTGCCAAAATCATAATATAATTATAATGTTTGAGAAAAATATGTAGATTCAAAAGGAACATCCAGTGCACATTGTTCTATCTATTATTTCATTGATTTTAAAACACTATTTTTTTATCTGATACAGCTCTTCTTATTTAATATATTTTCTACTTGTGCAGAATCAAGAGAATTTAAAGTGCTAAAAATACCCATTAAGTATGTATCTGTATGTTTTTGTTTGGTAATTTATCTCAAGCGCTAGGGAGTGTAATGTACAGTAATGTTGGGGATTCTTCGAGGTGGTAGAAATAAAATAGCGGGCTTTATAAAAATAATGGTATACCGTATATTGCCTCGTCTCCCGTTCCCCGCCCGCCACTGTCGCCCTCCCGTAGCCAATAAGCCCAATCAAAAAATCTACTACTGTACTATTACTTATTCTGTGACTGTACATTATAGATGCAACAAAGATTTAATTTGATTTGAAAAAGTTATTAGCTAATTAATTGGTAATAAGGAGTGAACAATTATTAAAGAATTCTTATATTCCCGGTCACAACAAAAACCACCCATCTTCTTCTTAGCGTGTCGATGACAAATATAAAAAAAAATATTATGTTCGGTATATAATATTTTATATTATTATTTTATTTAAATATATATATTATTTTTGAGAAATTGTTAAAATTTCTTCAACACTGGAGGGGTAGGCGCTGGTATTAAATTGTAGATCCGGGGCTGAAGATAATATACTATATTCTTCATATTTTAAGATAATAGAACATTTGAACTTGACAGAAAAAATGGTACACACTTTCAGTATCAGTCAAAATATCATAGCCTCACTATAACTATACTTAAATTACAATACAAAAGATAGATTTACGTAGCTTTGGTAATATAAAGAAAAACATTTTGCATTTTAATACAAAATATTGATTAACATTGTGCATACATTTATATTCGAACAAAAATTAGTGCTCGATGATTACTATGCCGTAGATATTTTTAATTTCATTCAAGATACTTATAAATGAAAGAAGGTAAAACGAATGACTTACATAAACACTCGAGCGGCTCTAGTGGCGGTACGCGGGTCACATCAAAAGCAAACCATACAACGTGTTATGGGTCAGTACACGATTGTAACGCAGCGGCTACGTATTGCAATCGCAAAGCCGGCACAACGTAGACAGATGCAGAAGGTCGGCTTCATACATCGAGCGAAACCGCACGCATGCACACATACATGGACACGCGTCTGCAAACAGCGATTGCAAGTGCACTCAGGTTTGATATCGACGTACATAAAGTCTATGTGTGCGTGCATTAATATTGGGTGTAAGTCGGCCTTCTTTACATATCTGTGTAGTGGGCGTGGCACAGGCGACGCGCGGCGCTGGTTGCAAAAAGTCGGCGACCTATTTCCACCGAACTTTAAACATAAGGCACCGCCATTGCGCGCTTAACAAAAAGGCGAACTGCTACTTGCAAAAGAAAACAAGAAAATGCACGGTAGACTTCACAAAATTCTTTATACGCCGCAAAAAATATGCATATTATGATTAATTACAGATTCTATTCATATTACTTTCTTATTTATTAATGAGATATTGTATAGTTACAGAAGACTGTGTTAACATGCAGTATAGCAACAATCTAAAACATCGATTTACTATTGTAACAGGGTTATGCTAGGACTTGAATTACATATTGCTTATTGTTTTCATAATCTAGGCACCAAAGAGTAAATTCATTAATATTGAACGATTTCACTAACTCTTGAAAGTGAGTGAACTGGGGGGTGACCACAAGCTCTTAGAGTAAGGTTATTTTGAGATCGAGTAAGGGACAGATGTATCTGACTTGTATACATCTGTCACTTACTCGATCTCAAAATAACCTTACTCTAAGAGCTTGTGGTTACCCCCCTGAAACAGGAACACAAACGAGCTCGTTACGAGATTCAGTGATATGGATTAATTTGATTCATGTATTCGTCAATTGTCTTTTTTGATATCGGTACAAATTAAACAAGTTGTTGATCTGCATCGCCGCCTTATTTGTTGCGCAACTGATGAAAGTTATATGACAATATTAGTTACAAAAATGTCGGTGAATAATAGGGTAGTTTACTGAAAATTTGTTTTTGTCCGTCAGGAAGATTAATAATAAATATTAGACACGTATTTTTTTCTTATGACACGTAAACATAAAGTGACGCATTGAAATATCGCGTGACGTCACGCCGTTAGTACACTTAATACTGCCTTAGTGACGTCCCAAGCCCTCACTCCTGAACTTTGTACCGCTTTAACTTTGTAATTTGTTATTGATTTGGTGAAGCAAGAAAATCATGTCCAATATTATTTGATAATCTCACTTACGGACTCAACAGAATTATCATTTTTCTACCCAGGAAACATCCCTATTCAACCCATTTTAACTATACAGTATTTCATAAGTAAATATACGACAGTGCAGATAAATAACCTGTATATTTTGAACTAATTTCTTATAACATATTTTTTTATCAGGCATAAATCTTATTTATAAAACACACAGATTGGGTGAGTAAGGCAAATGAGATATCACACGGGGTGTACACATAGCTAGAAATAAACTAATTAATATCAATAGTATATGATATTAGTGTTTGTAACTAGGGATGCAACGATATATCGGAAGATTGCTGAAAATCGATATATCGACTACCAAAAATATCAATATCGAATAAAATCCACCGAAATCGATATAAAGAAAAAATTTAAATATCGAATCGAAACCGAAACAGCCCGCCGTTAATTACCAATTTTCAAAGGCAGGAGCCACTAATGCCACTATAACTCAAATCAAAGCCATATATATGAAATTAGACTATCAACGGCGTTCTAGACCGATATATTGATTTATTATTATTATTAATCGATATATATATATAGATATTTTTATAGACCTTGCATCCCTATTATCATTGTAACACGTGCTTAGATTAGAGTGAGAATGTTTCAGCTACTAATATTTGATGACTAGGTTTCGGTAGGCCGGAATCCTAAATTGTAGATTTGTGGTTTAAACGTAGTAGTTTTCGATAGCCAAGACACCGAATGGAATAAACTAGAAACATTTTAACGCGGCAAAGTACACTTCCGTGTATAGAAAACTTAATGGAACTCTCAGAGGAACTGCATAATATTTTTTTAAGGCAGAATAGAATAAAGTAGGGGAGACAAAATTAAACGTAATGTAAAAGTTAATAATTTTGTTGTGAACGTTCTATTCAGAAGAATCTCGGTTTTATACTCATCCTTTCTCATAATTTCAAACTTTCTTCACTGTATAAGTCAACCTACCTGTAATCAACCTTAACATTACCTAGAGATTTCTTGTTCTGCAAGTAAATAATAGGGATGCCCATAAATATCGAAATCGAAGATGCGCCGATATCGATACAAAAAAAACAAAATATCAAACGAGCCCGCCCAATATCGAATACCGGATAAAATGCCGTAACACTGGCTGTCGAAAAAAAGTGAAACGTGAAGTGAGTTGAGCTTGAATGAAGATATACTTTAACTTACTTAACTGTGAGCGGGTAGCAGTGGTGGCCCAGTGGTGAAAGCCCCGAGTTACGTGGGCCCGAACCCGGGCAGACATTTTACTTTGTGTAAATTATTGCATCACCACCGCTCTAAAAACGGTGAGGGAAAACATCGTGAGGAAACCGGCATGGACAAGGATAAAAATTCTTCGAAGACATGTGTCAGCAAAGCGTGCATGTGACTCAAAAAGAGGAGGCCCTATGTCCCAGTAGTGGAAATATTTTTGTTTTAAAATTTTATACAATTTTAAACAAGTATGAATTTAAATAATCGGTGAAAACTTGAAAATGGTCATGGATTATGTTTTGGACTTATTTACGTTTTAATAAATGATTTGTGTGTCAATATATCTGCGTTCTAGGCCGATATATTGACTTATCAATATCCAATTAAATCGAAATATATAGGTATTTTCTATATACCTTGCAACCCTGAAAATAATCATGATAATTATAACTTCTAAAAAGGAGAAGGTTCTCATTTGGTCGGAATGTTTTACACACATAAAGTGGAATTTGTTATCCTCTCCCGGTCTCCCCTACTTAATTGACTAATAAGATTACCATTTCAATTTAAAAATTACATGGCAGGAGCGACAGATCAGTAAAAAAAGCTAGCGTGAATAATCGCCTTGATAGGTACGTATAGTACGGTACACAGGCAAAATAGAGGCGGCCACAAAGCCATCAAGAGAGGAGTATAAAACTCAATGAAGAATATAGACATACCACGAAAAGCGTACGACAACCACACGACAATATATCAGAATTTCCTGTGCAATAGAAGTGAGAATATCAATGTGAATGATACGTACAAAGTTTATACAACAATATTATTTGCTGCGAAAAGAGTATTTACTTAAAAATGTGTCTAACTGAATGGTTTCCAAAATTGTATTTTAAATGTTGTTTAAAATATTTAATATTTGATAATAATGGCACAATATCTATTTATCTATATTTACTTCTATTTAAATCATTTTTTGTTTATATTTTATAATAAAATATTTATTTTTGTTATTTTTTATTAAATATTTTTGTACGTAACTATGTGCTTATGTGAAAAACTATATTATGTCACAGTCAAAACTATTGATCGGTCGAAAATACTTTTGAATGCAAACATCATAATTATAACTCTTGACCTGTTAAAAGTATTACTAATAGTACTAAAAATTTGTTAAAATCCTATTAGGTTGATAGGTTTCTTTTAGTGACCTCTTTTATGTTTTAGTTATTGTAGATAAACTGACTTTTTAAAATGCACGTTTTGACCGAAACCAGTCAATACTGATTATGACCGATTCACAATTTTGAAGTTGACATATTACACACTGAACCGTTTTATTTGAACACTTCATTAAAATATGCACATTAATAATATTGTGATATTACTGATATATGCTTGTCCAAAATACCAAGTTTCAGGTTCCATTACAACGCGTACAGTCGGGAACAGCTATCGTTACAAACTAACCTCTACGTTATAGCACCAAGCTAAAAATAACTATGAGTGAACGCGATTAAAAGACGTTAGCACTTTAATAACATTTACGTGTATGATATTTTACAATAACCAACAAACTTCTGCTAGACTGCACGTAGATATATATTTATCTAACAACTTTCGTAACATTCCTAAATCTTATTTTCATTCACAGTTAAGTCGATGTCACTTAGGTGGCCGGTCGTATCCAAAGAATGCTTCAGCTTAAACGCGAACAATATCATTTGAGCAACACGTATCAGTGAGCACAAGAAACTAATGTTTGGTAGGCTTAATTTAAAAGCGATATTGATAAACCTTCCATTAAAAGCCTAATGGTGTGACAAATTTTTATTACGGCCCGAATTGTGAGCACGAACTGACAAACAAAAATCGTTAAAGTTTCAAGAGCGCTGTCGCGAACGTTTCACAAACGATCAATTTTCTGGTTTGCTTTTCAGTTTATTTTCTGTGTAGTCTGTGAAAACTCCCAATAGTTGAGCGAAGCGTATTGGATAAGATAAAATTGAGCGCCCATACTGGCAAGACATTCTTATTCTATCCTACTAATATTAACAATATGAAAGTTTGCATGTTTTGATGTTTGTGTTTTAGTAGGATAATATAATATGATTAAATACTACGCTGTGGAGCTCATGCATCTCCCTGAAAATAACCCTGGCGGTGACAAGTTAGCCCCTACCCGAGACTAAAGCTGGCGGGCGAAGCCGCTGGCAAAGGCTAGTTTATAATAATTTATTAAGTATAAGCTAACTGGCAAGTAAATAGCCTCAAGCAATATCACACTAATTTGTTCATGAATATTCTTCGCAAAATAACTTATCGGCTCTAGAGTATTTTTAATAGAGTAAAACTTTTATTTAATTGTGTTAGAATCGTATTGTGATAATCTTAAAAAAAAAAAAACATAATGTAGGAAAAGCTATCTAGCTACCTAAAACAGCATCATATTCTTCAATACATTAATAAACCCAACATTTTACACAAACAAACATTTTATAGTCTTCCAAAAAAAATATTGTCATTATCATAATATTATATGATATGTTTCTCTATTAAACGATTCCCATAATATTTTTAAAAATGGCTTATACAATAATAGCATATTTCTCTGAATAGCCAAAATCTGTGAGTAAAAAAAATAACAATTATTTGGCTGCCCGATAAAATTCTTAACTTTATCTGTACAAATCTCTCAAACGCGAAATGTATCTAATTTTTACTAAACAAATTGAATGCGATGGTAGCTCGGTACGATTGTGTCATATTATTTAATCTGATAGGTGAAAACGCACTTGCATTGTTATCGTAAATACATAATAATATGTAAAGCATTGCATTACAATTTGATAGAAATTGTACAAAACGTTTACCATATTTCAATTGACAACGTCATCACTAAAGTTCCGTATAAAGTGAATATCAGTTTAATCGCTGTACAATATAAACGGTCCGTCAGCACCAAATATTCGATTAATTTTAAAATTGCAATTTCGTCATTCAGATCGAACCGAATGTACTGAAACTGAGCTCATTCCGGACGGGCATAATTTGAACACTTCTTAACTGGCTACGGAAGTACGGAACTCTAGAATGACTGACAACATTAATAGAATCATGACAACACTAAATGGCGTCATATTCAGGCGAGTACAAAAAATATCATCAATAGCTCTTAATTATGCACACATAATCAAAAGCTTTAGGCTCTGATCGACGCTGATCATCGGCGCTGACGGTCGCCGCGAGCTCGTCATTGGTCGAGTCTGACGGCCGACTCGGCCAATGAGGAGCTCGCGGCAACCGTCAGCGCCGACGGCCAGCGTCGTCAGTCAGCGTGACTCTAAAACCAGCTTATAGAACTAAAATATAATTTGTTCATAAAGGCGTAGTTACTTACGTAGTACAATAATACGACACTTGAGTAATGTAATGGTGAGGTACATTCACCAACAGCTTGCGAGAGGATGAGTATACACCACTTATTCGAACGACATGAGATTAGCAGGTAAAGGCTTCTTAGTTGTGACATCTTCTATCACCCTCACCCACATCTTCGCTGCAGACTCTGAAGCGGCCCTAAAACAAAAAGGTTCTATTACAGACAACAATTTAGAAATTCTCTTTATCTACTCACATATCATAAAGGTTTTCTGGAAAATTCACTCCACCGGTTGGCACCACTTTGGCGAGAGATCTTTTGATAACGCAACGCATGACATTAAAATGGAATTGACCGACAAACATAAGGAATGGTGGACATGTGTCTGGACCTAGTGGACGTCATTTCAGAAAACCCTTAGTATGTAATCAGTGTCTTAGTGTCACATAAATTGTTACAGCAACTTTTGTAAATAACAATTAAATTGAATTGACAAATAAAGGTGGCAACATACACTTAAGGGACAACTTAAGTTAACAGAACGTAGTAATTTAATGACAGACTTTATACACATGCTGCGTCCAGATCTTAGAATTGATCATTTCATAATGTGGCCAACAATTTGACAAAAAAAAAATACAAAAAAAAATGGAATGGTTGTATTTCATGATATGGCCACCTAAAACTGACCAACTCCAATGTTTTTTTACGTTGCGCTCGCTTTTTGAGTGACTTTCATAAAATTCAAGTAGTTTTGAGTCGTAATGACATTTTAATTCACTTTTATCTGCAAATGGCGCATTATTTTTAGCTTTTTAATCAGAATAATCACAGGGTGGCAACTGGTATACATTTAATTTCTTACATTCAGCGCCGTCTATATACCGGGACATGAACTAAAAATTAATAGTGTTGCCAGCGTATATCCATGAAGCAATTGGTAGTATATTGTTAGTAGAAGGGCGTTTAATCTTTGATGTTAATCTATTGTGAGTAAAAATATATTTTGCATTTTTCTTTGCATTTTTAAAAGCTCTCCAAACATATAGTATTTTGTTGAACTTTTGATCTTATTGGTCAAAAAAGCAACTATTAGTAGAATATACAAATATGAAATGGCTTTACAGGGTGACCGTGTATGCGTGTTTCCTCGACATGTCCATGGCTTTTGACCTTGTGGTATATGCCCAGCAGTGGGACAAATAAAAAGTATAAACTTGCCATAGGAGGTCATTAGTGTGTTCCAGTACTGGTATGCGCACCAGTCCAATAGTGTCAGGTGGGCAGGGGCAATGTTGGATCCGTATCAGCTCGAGTGTGGAGTTAGGCAGAGTGGCTTAACATCCCAACCTTGTTTAATCTATATTTGAACGGTCTGGTCGTAGCGCTCAGCAGTTGACATGTCGGCTGCCACATTGACGGTGTGTGTTTCAACAATTTGTGTTATGCTATACGATATGATGCTATTAAGCGCGTCGTCTTGAGGAAATTGTTTCAGACTTGCAAGGAATATGCCTGTGGCCTCGGATTATTATATAATGTAAAAAAGAGCCAATAGATGCTCTTTGTGACCGCCAGTGCAAAACATCCTGAGAACTTACCTCTAGTTACATTGAATGGTGCTCCTCTAGGAAAGAGTTAAGCAGTTTAAATATCTTGGGCATGTATTGACTGGCGACCTCAAGGACCATGCAGATATGGAACGGGAGCGAAAGGCGTTATCTGTGAGAGCCAATATGGTTGCTCACAGATTCGCCCGATGCTCGAACGAAGTAATAGGTATTTATGCAACTGTTGTATATTAAGGGGTATTAAAACACGAATGTGGGTTTATCACACGAGGCGAAGCCGAATGTGATAATAGTATCACATGAGTGTTTTAATACCTAATTATAACAGTTGCATACAAGACTTTATCTACACCCATGATATGAATCCTCTATAAAGATTCTGAAACCATAGGGTATTAATACTTAGCGTACTTTTCAGCATTGAATAGAAGGTCCATAGGGATTAAGATTTGAATTTTTCTGATAATTCTTGAAAATATACTAATAGCACATCTTCAGAAAATGATATACTACTCTTTGATATTTTCCAATTCATTAAATTTTGGTACGTCTTTTCATAATGTTTTCTCGACTTTTCTGGTAATAATTGGTTAGAAATGTCCTTAATTTATGTGACGTTCAAAAGTGCCGTTTATTGGCCTAATTGAATAAATATATTTGACTTTGACTTTGCTGCATTAGAAATATCTGGTGGTGTGTTAGCAAAGCTTGTATCACTCATTTTTGTAAACAACAAATTTTTTTTTTCAATACTATTATTTAACAAAAATGGCGGGATACGACGTCAATTCAAAAATTCGAATAAGTTTTTTTTTTAAATTATGGCGCTATGGTAGTGAAACGCGCGTGCATGACAATGTTCTTTTTTTGAAATTCATAAAGATGCCATGAGAATGTGGCTGTTCGATGAGTAAAAAAGGAGTTGCTTTATGAAATTTAGTACAACATTATAACACCCGTTTGGATGATATTATGGTTACTATGACACTCGCTGTTTTAATGTTGGCAATAAGCTAACTGTTTCAAGAACTTTTATAGAGGATTTAAAGCATGGGTGTAGATAAAGTTATTTAGAGCCTTTTGCAGATCACTGTACTCGTGTAGTCTTTGGGCTCACTACATAAAAAGAAGCCTAAATGCCGTACGGGTGCAGTACAATAACATGTTTAGGGCGGTGATGGGGCTGCCCCGATATTGTAGCGCCTCAGGTATGTTCGCAGAGGCACACACCGATGTTTTTCACGCAGTTATGCGAAAGGTACGGCCCATTTCCAAAACCATCCTGGCGATGGTCGCGGCTAAGTTGGATTGTCCTTTCCTCCGGCATTGTTCTGACAGACATGTCACTGTGCCAGTGCCGGAGAGAAGGTACTAAAACTTTAAAATTTATTTTGTATAATAAATTTTATTTTTATTTTATTTTTGTAACTTATGTAATTTATTCTGTTTTGATTTGACTTTACTTGTGACTGGATTGACATTACTTTTAGTTTTGACCGTTATTTATCTGATATTATTTTATTTTTATTATTCTGATGTTTATATTTATTGTAAAATGGGTGTTGAAAGTTACGTGAATAAACAAATTTTATTTTTAATTAACGTGCTTTCAAAGGCACAAACAAGAGTGTCTATCACCTAGCCCGACCATTTTTTATTTTTTTTTTCTTTGAGAAATGGTCATGCAAACTGCACTACCACGGGGAGATAGTGCAGTTATGTGGGACTCTAACCCACTAAAACTCCACGGTGTCCTCCTGTGCCGCTTATGCCGGGAACACGGGCACGCGTTAGCACTCACCGCGAATCCGCCGCGGCTGTCCGTCACCGGACCCTCCTCGGGGGAGTACCCCCCATCACCGGCGCACCAGAACACACTGTACGCCGTGACCACTCCAGGGACCAAACCAGCACATGGGCGCCAGACGACCCCGTGTATGGCACCCTTGGTCCCCCGTGACGGGTCAAGGTCAATGGCCCCGCCACCTACGATTTGTCGGCCGCAGGGGATAAGGAGAGCGGCTAACGCAAAACCGTCACTCCTCTTCCCCTGCGGCCCCACCGCGTCCGCCATCAGACGGTGGCGACCCCGTCCAGGCCGCGGAAGGTAGGGAGAGCGGCGCACCGCAATACCGGCACTCCTCTCCCGCCGCGGCCTCCAACCCTCAGCCGCGACATCGTATGGGACCTGGGACGCTTCATAAGACATCGCGGCCCGCCTCAGTTGCGATGTCGCCTGTTACCAAGCGGCACCGCAACCTATTAGTTGGCCGCTACGTCGTCGGCTTAATCGGCAAAAGCCCTGACGAGCGGCCCCTCCTCGGGTTTCTCTTCGCTTCACCATGTGTGACCAAGCCACGATTACTGAGCCCCCCCGCCTCGACCATGCGGGAACCCACCGAGGCGGATCTAGCTCGACCTAGTGATCGAACCCGAGAACTCACGTTTATCACTTGCACTTGCAACCGCGAGGGCAACAACGTAGTTAAAAGGCCTGAAACACTAAAGTGGTGAACTGTAGTATTGTTACGTACTTGAACTTGTAGAGAGTGCCGGTGTGGTTGTTGATGAGCTGGAAAGCGTCGGTACTGTCGCCGTCGGCTATCTTGGCGAACCAGCCCACTAAACACAGGACCTTGCACTTCTCTTCCCGGAAATCACTCCTGGTTGTCCTGTGGAATAATAGATACCGCTTATAGGCGTACGAAGATAAGATTTAATTTAGATAAGTTAGTATGTAGTTCACATAAGCTAGATACAAGATTTAGTTTATAAAAAACCGACCGAGTGCGAGTCGGACTCGCGCTCGTAGGTTTCCGTACCATTATCGCAAAAAACGGCTATAACAACAAATACTAAAATCAAGTTTTAGTATTTGTTGTTATAGCGGCAACAGAAATACATCATGTGTGAAAATTTCAACTGTCTAGCTATCACGGTTCATGAGATACAGGCGGTGACAGACGGACAGACAGACGGACCGCGGAGTCTTAGTAGTAGGGTCCCGTTTTTTCCCTTTGGGTACGGAACCCTAAAAAAGTATTGTTATCAGGTTACATCCCTATAAAGGTCTTTTTTATTTTATAGGCGTACGAAATAATTTAACAGGTTTTCAATGTATGCAAAAGAAACACCCCCGGGGATAATGAACCCTCGAACGAGATATACTGACGAGGTATATTTCTGTCGATTAGCAGAAGATCTGTGTTCCGGTTTGAAAAGAATGGAACCTGGTTTTTAAAAGGCTCTAAGATACATTTCTACTTTGTAAAGTGTTTACTAACTTGGAGTATAAGTTCTACAAGTCATTCCACAAGTTACAACCCGTATATGACTAACTAGCGGACGCCTCGCGATTTTACAGTGTTAACGGTGATATAATTTTTGAAATCGGTCTAGTAGTTTTTAGGGTTCCGTACCCAAAAGATAAAAACCCTATTACTAAGACTCCGCGGTCCGTATGTCTATCTGTCTGTCACAAGGCTGTATTTCATTCATTCAGCTAGACAGTTGAAATTTTCACAGATGATGTATTTCTGTTGCCGCTATGACAACAAATACTAAAAACATCTATATATATAAAAATCAAATGCTGTTCGTTAGTCTCGCTAAAACTCGAGAACGGCTGGACCGATTTGAATAATTCTTTTTTTGTTATGTTCGACAGAATACAGGGAAGGTTTAAAAGCAAAAAAAAAAAAAAAAAAATGTTTGGTTGGATAGGGTAGGTAGGTAGAGTAGTGTAGTGTAGGTAGGTAGGTAGGTATGGTAGGGTAGGGTAGGGTAGGGTAGCGTAGGGTAGGGTAGGGTAGGATAGGGTAGGGTAATGTAGGGTAGGGTAGTGTAGGGTAGTGTTGGGTAGAGTAGTGTAGGATAGGGTAGTGTAGCGTAGGGTAGTGTAGGGTAGGGTAGGGTCGGGTAGGGTAGGGTAGGGTAGGTAGGTAGGGTAGGTAGGTAAATAGGGTAGGTAGGTAGAGTAGTGTAGTGTAGGTAGGTAGGTAGGGTAGGGTAGGGTAGGGTAGGTTAGGTAGGTAGGGTAGGTAGGTAGAGTAGTGTAGGTAGGTAGGTAGGGTGGGGTAGGGTAGGGTAGGGTAAGGTAGGGTAGGGTAGGGTAGGGTAGGGTAGGGTAGGGTAGGGTAGGTAGGTAGGTAGAGTAGTGTAGTGTAGGTAGGTAGGTAGGGTAGGGTAGGGTAGGGTAGGGTAGGGTAGGGTAGGGTAGGGTAAGGTAGGGTAGGGTAGGGTAGGGTAGGGTAGGTAGGTAGGTAGAGTAGTGTAGTGTAGGTAGGTAGGTAGGGTAGGGTAGCGTAGCGTAGGGTAGGGTAGGGTAGGGTAGTGTAGGGTAGGGTAGTGTAGGGTAGTGTTGGGTAGAGTAGTGTAGGATAGGGTAGTGTAGCGTAGGGTAGGGTAGTGTAGGGTAGGGTAGGGTAGTGTAGGGTCGGGTAGGGTAGGGTAGGGTAGTTAGGGTAGATAAATGTTTGATGTTTTAATGGCAAAACAAAGTTTGCCGGGTCAACTAGTTATAAAATAAATATTTGAGTGGGGCTCCCATACAACAAACGTGATTTTTTGCCGTTTTTTGCGATAATGGTACGGAAACCTTCGTGCGCGAACCGACGCACTTGGCCAGTTTTTTTAACCGACTTACCAAAAAGGAGGAGGTTCTATGTTCGACTTCAGGTTTGTTTTTTTTTTTTTGTGTTTGTTCACCGATATCTCTGTCAATTGTGGACCGATTTTATAATTCTTTTATTGTTTGAAAGAGTATGTTTCGAAATTGGTTCCATTTTAATTTGGTGAAGGTCTGATGAAGAACTTCGGAGATATACTACAGAACTCTTCAATAAATAACGGCAAAACTCTCGGGATTGCTGCAATCGCATGTCTGTTTATTGTTTATATCATTTCATAACATAACATCACGCCAGTTCGCTCTAAAGGGGTACGCAGATCTCTCATTTCACCGGTTTTGTTCAAGTTTCATGTTATTCGGGTAATCTATTCTATACAGTATACTACATATTCTACATACTATATACTATATACTATATTACTACATATTCTATATACTATATTCTATTATAGGGACCTTACTAAACAACAAGCCTATTAGGTAGGTAAAACTAAAAAGTGAAAAATAAAAAAACTTTTAAAATGGTACCTACGAAAGACACCGACTTCCAAAATTAAGTTATTTTTTACTTTGTAGTTTTTCATTTGGAAGTCGGTAGTATTTTTTTGCAAAAAAGTTTTTTTTAAACTTTATTCGTTACATACAAACATACAAATCTTTCCTCTTTATAATATTATAGTATAGAAGTATAGACTAGCTTCTGCCAGCGACTTCGCGGTGTTTTATTATCTCAAGGGAACATTATACCGGGATAATAGCCTATGTACTATACCAGATTTTAATATATCTTTGTGCCAAATTACATCCAGATCCGCAGGCTTATTACGTATGAAACAGTAATTAGCAATATTTGCGCAGAGATTGTACAATCATCGTGCGATTATCGCTTTACGTCAAAAAATTTAAAGCCTTATTTTTGGGAATAAATTGCTCTGCAGTCGCGAATCCGCAGTCGCGAATCCGCATTATATATGAGCCATATCCACACCATAATAATTTTACGACAGCATTGCTAACAATAAAAATCTGCTAACTGAAATGTGCATTTGTCGCAAGGTGATCGCGATCATTTCGTATTACGTACGGTATTTTTTTTTTATAAATTAAAAATTGTTCCCTTGTTGTGGGTCGATTGCCAATCGCTCGCTGATGGCTGAGTAGGAACAGGTTTTTGAGTTTCTGGCGGTTTTTTTCGTGTGTTATTTTGTGGCTATCCGCAAATTAGAATAATAATATAAAAGTAAATATTGAAATAACAAATGCCTAGTGAATATTGTAATGACTAATTGGTGTTGTTTTGTGTACGCAACTGGACTATTTGTTGAATCATTGAAACAGACGTGATCTCTGTAAAGTGGAGGATTTTTTTATACTGTAGTGTTGGCTACCTCAGCGAAGCTTATATAAGTTTACTACTAAATACTTTCAAACACATAAGAATGTAAAAAGTCCGCAATATGTATCTTCTATTATATTATTTTTTATATGGCAAGCACCGATGTAGACTATTCTGCCAATGTCTAAAGTAAATTGGAAAAATCTATTTTACGTTTCATAGCTTAAATACGACATCTCGTATTTAAGAGTCACTAACGAGACTATATCATCGATATAGTCTCGTTAGTGATGTCCTAATACGTTATCGATTCGATTTCTTATAAAAAACGACAATTCGAAGAAATATTAATGCATTTTACACAATGACATTTTAGTCATCCAATTTTTCAAATCAATTATTATATTATGTAAATAAAATGAAAATAGCCATATTTCACTGCTATATTTACTTTACACTTTACATCTGCGAATATTAATTAATCGGAATATTAGAGCTAAAAGTAATCACATTGACTATTGTAAAAAAACAGCCTCCACGAAGTGTTGCTCTTTCATAAGCTGGTTAATTCATCAAATGATACATTTTATAAATCATCGGACCGATAAAATAGCTTCTGTTAAAAATTACTGTCAAAAAAAAGACTACTTAAAGGCCTCAGTAGCCAGGTCACTAAATTGATCGCCCAATAATTGTACAATTATTGCCACTTGCTGTTCCTTACGTATAATAAGCCCGCCGTTCAGCCGTTCTTGCGTGATTGAGTAACAAACAAACATCCATCCATACAAACTATCGCATTTATAATATACTGCGACCCGCCCCAGTTCCGCCCGTGACAAATTATACACAAAAACCTGCCTCGTTTTTCACTCTTTGTATTAGTGAAAACCGCATGAAAATGCCGAAAAAACCGTTCAGTAGTTTTTGAGTTTATCGCATACAAACGCAGCGGGGGCCTTTATTTTATAATATGTAGTGAAGTGAGATGCACATAAACAGATTACATTCACTAATTTCGCCTTGCTTGTTAGTCTATATCAGCCGGGCGAGCACGCCCTCTGTGATATCCTCGTAGTCACGCATTTTATCACGGTTTTAGCTCGCAAACTGTGATAAAAATGTGTGACTCAAGCCTACCATAGAAGGCCGTGCTCGCCCACCTGTATGCCTTATTTTTTTCACACGCGGTGCTCGTAGTATGTCACAAATTGACGTAAATATTGGGCTTTTAGAGCCAAATAGCAAACACAGAATTCTTATAATTTCGTTGTGTATGTTTGTCCGTATATTCCCAAGACTACTGGCACTGTATCGATAAAAAGAAGGAATGTGTATTCTATGAAGCACTAGATGAGCATCATCATATCAGCAGTAGACGTCCACTTATGGACATATGCCTCCAACAAAGGGAAAAATTGGCTTTTACGATACGTGCAACCGAAAGTTAGATTGGACGGTACCTACGGTTCGGCGCAGTGGCTGAGCGATTAGATGCTGCACTGCGTGTCGCAGGTTTGATTCGCGTTCGGGGTCTGCCTGTTTTTGTGTAAGTACGTGAATTATTAGTTTATAAATGCACCCAGGCCAAATTCCTAGGGTGAAGCAAAGATTTAAAAAATATATTAAGAAACGCTGCACATAAGCGTTTGGGATATTGTTGGATCTCAACATATAACATCTAAGTGACGACGGAGCTTTTTTATAATGACTGTAATTAATTTTAAGATAAAGTTTTTATTTTATTTTGTTTCTACTGGAACTTAAGTCTCGTGTTATCAATAGACTAGCTGTCCCTCGCACCTTCGCTCCCTTAACTGGCTATCTACCTACCCTACCCTACCTAACCTACATAAATGAATGTTGCGTAACTTTAACCGCTTACGCAGCGCACGCAACGGAAGCTCTCAAAAATAAATAATATTTAACGTTTTTGCAACAATTTTATTTATGCTCCGCTCCTTTTTGTCGTAGCGTGATATTATATAGCTTATAACCTTTCTCGATAAATGGACTATCCAACACAAAAATAATTTTTCAATTGCAACCAGTAGTTCCTGAGATTAGCGCGTTCAAACAAACAAACAAACTCTTCAGCTTTATAATATTATTAGTATAGATATACTACTGCATTACCAAAAAATCTTAAGTACATCCCTTTTAGTATGTCTAATATTAAATTTTCAGTGGGATTAGTCACTTAAAATTAGCACTCACCCTTTGAAAGATTTCGACGCATAGAAAATCAGGATATTGCCAGAGAGCTGCAGCCAGTAACGCTGCCAGGACGACAGTGAGATCTTCCTGCCATCTTTTAAAATTGTCTTCCTCCTCACGAAGCCTTGGAAGTCGCACTGAATGACGTCTGCCTTCGATATATCACTAAAACAAATCATACTATGAATCAAATCGAAACTTTAATATTTGTCGGGTTTATTCCCTAATTCACGATAGCATTAGAATAAAAAAACAGGACAACGTAAATTCGAAAATTCCGCTTAGTCATGAATAAGATTGGAAAATGTTTTAGATGTCTACTGCTAGAAGCACCGCTGAAGTATCAGCAATTAAATATAATTTCAGAGTTAGTTAGAGTATGAGAGAGAGTTAAGGCTTACTGATTCAGATGACCTTATAGACCTTGATGGTCGATGCGATTCGATTTATATCTTAACAATAAGCGATTTATACTAAGAGTATTTGCAAATACGTTCACATGGACGCAATTCGTTGCAATTCGACCGATTTGACCGATTTACGTGCGCGATATCGCCTAAGGACATCAGAAAGGTCCCTGAGGTTAACTGGCAATGTTAAACTGGTTCGAGGCATGCGGGCAACAGCTGCATGATACTATTACCTACACTGGTAATAGTATAATGCAGCTATCGCCTTGAATTCGAATATTGATCGACAGCAGGACAAAGCATTCTCATCACATAGGTGCCAAAGACATAGCAACAGTACAATAGCAACAGTTTAGCTGATTGTAAATTCAAATTGTCTATAGAAAATTTTAATTAAAACATCATCTAAACTAGTCCAGTAGGGATATAATTATTTTTCACATAACCTTTGACAATTCAAAAGTTTTAAATTTTTGCAGGTTGGATACCTTATGTGAATTCATTGCTATGTACAAAAATGCTAACAGTTTAGAGTTATGCAATAGGTATGAAGTAGGTATTTCCTATTATTTCGTGTTATGACAATAACATTTTAATTTAAATACAGTGCAACATAAAAGAGTAGAAGTTAAATATTTGGGAACTAAAAGTTTTCATTTTCTGGCAACATCTAAAATGAGTACTTGAGCTGTCAATTCATCTCGATCGGTTTCGATTTTCGTAAGAATTTTAGTTTTTGTGTGATATTTCTGTGTGTGGATAGGAAAACAGTAGAATAATATGAATAAGGTAATTTGTGGAGGTGCCCGTGATATAGTTTACAAAGTTTATATGCGGTGTATAGCCGAATTCCAAGCTGGGAAGCTTCTATCCAACTTAGAAGATGTTTACCATCGTACAGCAGATTTTACTGGTTAGTAACTATTGAAAGTTGCACTAAACTTTAATTACAAACGATTAATATATTCAGGGAGCAAAAATTTCGAACCAAATATCATTTCAATTTATTTGTTAACCATTTTTGAGGTTATGCTAAGATAAACAAATAGCGTTGTAGTTACCTATAGCGCGACTTAACAACGTTGATAGTAAGGCAACAAAAATTAATGTAATTTATTGCGGATACGAAATATTTTTTTTGCTATACCATATTTGTTGATGCAATCGACCTAATGGAAATAATCAATTTTAAAATATATTAACGTTTATTTACCGCGGAACTTCTTTCATCGGACTGACAGTGATTTTTTTCTTTGCTTGTTTTAGGTGTTTCTGTAAGCACAGTGCGCAGAATCGTGAAACACGGCACTGAAAGCGGTGGGAAATTCTCAACACCAGCTAAACACAGAAATGTTCGTCCCCCAAACGTATTGGACGACTTTATATTGAAAGCAATTGATTATTAAAAATATTTATTTTTTGTGAAGTTGTTGTTTTATTACTACTACATAATTATCAAATATTTAATAAACATACTTATTTAATATATTTACTCATTATTTATACACAATAAATAAATAATACTATTCAAGTATCAAGATCAGCTGGGTCGTACTAACTGGGTTGCTATCTGAGCGATTGTGGCGCCCTCATTTAATTTCTACACTTTTATGTCGCACTGTAAGTAACTGTTTCTATATTAATACGATCTAAACTTTATATTAGTGAAAATGCTAACAGATAGGTACTGTGGAAAAATGGAAAATTGAAAATGGCTAGTAACTCTTTCAATAAAAGATTTAAGTTTTATAAATTATTTCCTTTATACATAGAGGGATTAGTTATAGCTAACAACAAAAGTTCTAACAACTAATTATTATGCTTCAAAGGTAATTGTATTTTTACTTTTCGTGAATTCTGCCACCATTCAAAAGTTTAAACATTTACGTGCTTTGGCCTTTAGTTTTATTAATAAAATATAGTTTAGGTATTGCGGTGCACGGTGCGGCGTAGGTATGAAAAAATGTTCAACGGGAGGTCCTTAAGGTCATCCACCTTAAGGACCTCCCGTAGAACATTTTTTTGCAGCTGATGGCCCCATCTAACCCCTAGTTGCATTTATCCACGACTTTTTGGCCACCCTTTATAATGGGCGTTGATGTAACGTTTTCTTACCTATGAGGCAGCGATTGTGACATCTTCCCGCCAGAAACGGAGCTGGGCGACTCCAGCAACGTATCATCGAGCAAGTTTACCGATCCAGCAGGTGTCTTGTTCTCCATTTTATCGTCTGTATGACTTTTTCCAAATATGCTGAAAGGTAAACGTGAACTTAATACATGCTCATAAAATGCAAGCTCAAACTAAGGGCTCAACGATAAAAAGCACCGTTTTATGCAAATCATTTTCAAGCATTGTTATTTCAAGAGGAAACGCGGTGACGAGAAGTTTTTCCTTGTTACTGTGCGAAAAATAACACTTCGGTTGTGCATTTTGTTGGAAACTATTACGAAATTAGGTTTTTGCTGTCTCTACAAAATTAGTAGTTTGTTAACTTTTATTAACAACACGGTATAAGGATATGCATGAAGAAAAGAGGATTTCATAAAGCTGAATGTAGTTTAAAATATATATCAATAGGATATTCAAAAATAGTAGTAGGTACCTATTCACGGAAATAAAATAATAAGTTTGAAAGAAGCGACTACCGCTTTTCCTCTTACAATAATAGAAAGCTCGTCATTCATCACACGAGAGCTAAGCCTTCTACAGACGACCGACTTGCCAAATTTCCAATGCATTTTGACGTAAGAATAATGTATGTAAGTCACATGACCGCTAGTCTGTAGGGCTTGAAATATTTTAAATTGAAGAGTCGATCACTCCAAAAGTTTGTCGTCTGTGGCCCCTTAAAGTCATCGTGGCATGACATGTAAGTATGCCGCTGTATTTTGAGAGTAGTTTATTGTTTTTATGCGAGAATAATGGAATAACAGGGCTATTTACTAGATACTATGATCGGTAGGCTAGAAACTCTGGCTAATAAGGGGCAAAAAATTATTTGATGGGCGATTCATTGTCAAATAAGCGAAATGGAATAATTATGAAAATAGATCCTAAAGAATAGAGTAAATATCTAATGTTACTCGCATAAGATCAATTCATAGCAGATTATATGCCGTGTTTCATTAAGATTTATAGCTTTCTAACGCTTAATTACTGCTACAAAATGTTAAGGTAATGCAAGCTAAATAATCTGTTCCACAATGTCGAATAAGCAGTATTTAGTTTGTAAATTTAATATTAGGGCTGAAATATATGTCATATAAATTAACTGGAACTTAACCAGAGAATGGTGCAGCAGGCCATAAGTATACTACAGTGCTGGGAAAAGGGTTAATCTGAACACGAAGCGTCACAAACTCAGTAAGTACAATAAAAACATTACAACACTGATAAACAACGACAAATACAAAGAGACACGGTGGAAATGGAAATGTTAAATACAGAAAAGCAATGACATGCAAGCTTAAAAATAATTACAAAATTGTATTCGCCGGCGTCCAATAGACATAATCATCTTTAAAATTGTATTTAATTGAACTAAAAGTATGTTAAGCCAGCTCAACGAAACATGAGCTTTGCCTTTGAGTGCGATAGCAGGATATCACCGAAATAACTGAAAGGCCACGACCGAGTTTTGTTTAAACGTAAGGAGCATTTACATACATAATTCACAACCCTGTACAAATCGGTTTGAACAGCTCATGCTTTGACCTTCACTCTAAACACAAACGCAAAGCTTTTGTCTTGATATGAGAACTGCCCCTTAAATTATTCTAAGTTTCTTATTCTTAAACCTGACTAAAATGTTCCATTTTAGTTGGGAACTATATAGAAAACGAACGAAATGCGAGACCTTGTGTGTCAGATTTCCTGTCTACAACTCATCACAGTTTGCTGAGAGTAAATAGACCGAAAAGATGGTCCATTAAGTTTTTAGTGTCAGTGTGAAGACTTTTTAATTTTGATGCCATGAAGGCATTCAGAGTATAAGTTATACAATGTAGTACCAGATTTCAAATTATAAGATTGGATTGGATTGCTTAACTTAAAAAAATATTCAACATGCTGCCTTAATGACCATTTTGATGATTTCTATTAGTAGGTTAAATAAACATAGTTTAACAAACTTACGATACAACAACAGGTACCTAAATATCTCTTGCCAACAAATTCTTAAGCACTTGTCCCACCGCCGACGAGTAAGTGATTAGCTATCGACTATTTTCTCGCTGATGAAACGTACAAAAGATATATGATCCCGTGTCAATAAAAGAGACACATATACCTAGTAATTGTTGATCGCTGGCTGTTCACACTGCCGGCGAGTACTCTCTGACTATAAGTTTGCCGCAGCGACAAGAGCTATCAATTATCATATATATTGTTATACTCGCTCAGCGTGTTCGCTTGGCGATCAGAGCTCACGCCGAGAGGCCAACCAGCAGTCATTTCTACCTGAAGTGTGGCCGCCCCCAGCGAGTGGGGCATTAAACTATCGGTCTACATACTTGCTACTCGCTGCTCGCCAACTCATTTTTAGTTTCTAGCTTTACTCGCTACTCGCTGATAGTCGGCGGTGGGGCAAGTGCCTTAACGAGAACTTGAACAACAAAAATTCCCTTTAACTAGCAAACTGGTTAATATGCTACGAATATCAAATAATTTCACTTTACAAGGAAGCCGCAAACTTAAAGAACTTTTTTCGAAGAAACTTTACAAAATTACATATAATTTCTTAATAGACTAAACCTTTGTTAAACTGAAGAAGGCACATTGAAGATATAAAATGTTATTTTATAAAGGGATTATGCGAGCTTGGTTTTTTGTTACTTAATAGAGAAAAGTTTTATGTTTTGTTCATTTAGTTCATCCATTTTGCAAACCAATTAGGTAAGTAGTGTTCCAAAATGCCTTCTTATGAAAGTGCTAGACACAAAGATCGAAAGTACGAGTTCAATGGAAAACAAAGCGTTGGACACGTATAAAAAACTTTGGAGATATAGTTTAGGTAAAATACACGTTACCGCTGCATGGTGTAAACCACACTATAAACTATATGTACAATCAGGGAAGTTTGTTTATTGTTTGTTTATCCAATTAACACACTACGCCAATTTGTCGTGTTATTACTGTTGCTGCTCGTTCATACACACAGAATTTGAGATGTTAATCAATTCCCTAACTAAGCAATGATTATGCCCTGAATATACCTACATGAAATATGTTGACGTCAGTAAAACGATCAATCAATCTGCAATTAGGTTCCGCGTTGTATACTGGCGGTTCCGGATGATGAAAGGTTTTAATAGCCGGTCTACGAGTCTAAGATTCATAATACTTTGCCGCGACACGAACTTTCGTCATACTTATAGCCCTTGGGTGTAACGTTATTAAACTCTTACAACAGTTCGTAGGTTCGTCACATCTTCAGTATTACCTCAAATAATATAATACTAGCATACAGATGCCTCATCCCATACAAAGAAACCGTGCAGTCTTAACTAGCGATTTTCGTCTTATTATCTGATTATTTGTTTAACATTGATCGCGTTCGGTTCCGTTCCACCATCTATCTATTAGATGATGTTAGCAGCGACTTGCAAGTAAAAGGGTTTACTCGGTTCGTGTTTTTTTTTAAAGCACTGTGACGATTTGCGTTACAATAAAAATTTTAACAATCAAATGGAATGTCTCAGACATTTAAAACCGCGCCATCTGTTGGCATCAATTTTGTTCAAATAATCTTTGAAATGTGAATTACGTGCCCAAAATTCAATAATTTTGTGCTTAGGGGACTTGATTAAACAAGAACATACATTTTTTATGTTCAAATGTTAATTTTACACACAATTCAATAACAAATCGGTGCATATCGCACCATCTAGTGAGATTTATTTGAACCACATTTTCTTTCTTAGCGCTGGTAATCTGTGGTATTACATACGCGTGCCGCAACACGATGAGTTTGATTTCCCGTCAGTTTCGAACTTTATGCCCGGCAAACACAAGAAAGTACGAAAAGAAAACATGCTTATAATTACTTTTAATTTCTACAATCATTTGAATAAAATATACATATCATATACAATCGTTGTCTACATAACATTACAACGCAAGCCTCCGTGTCCATAACTAGGAAAAGACTCACCCAATACCAAAATTGACCTTGTGAAAATTTCTTGGCAAGCTCGCGCTACGAAACCTAGGTGCCAATCGCAAGAGGAAAAATACACTGTACATAATTATCATTAGACTCCATAAATAAAACATGATTATGTCTCAGGGTTATAATTTCAAAACGCCTTAAAATTTTGATTTCATTAAATAATTTTGTGCCAATGTGTTCCGAGATATTTCTTCCGAAATATCGAAATCAAAATAATGAGTGTAGAGTGGAGGGAGGTAGTAAAAATAGACAAATATTTAGAAAAGAAAATAGGGTACTGAAAAATTAATACATTCATAAGTTAACACATTATATTTCGGTATTATATTTGCTACCAACGCACGAATACGGATTAATTTAGATTTTGTAAATATTTGGCCCATTATAAAATGAATAAAGGTAAATACAGTCTTCCCCAGTCAACTGATTCGAATTAACACTGGTCCGAATGGTATCGATAGTTGAATAGTATTACTCGAAGGACTGTATGTAACACATCCTCTCAGTCTGTACATATAATAGAGTGGAACTGTCCCATTTCAGATACGCGGGCTCAGCATTGTCCATTTATTTGTAATGTCTATTGACAAAGAATACTGCGACTCAAATTAAATTGGAACTATTTTATTCATCATTTCATTTATACCGTTCATCGAGTATACGTCATTCCGGAATAGTAACCGTTACCGGAGACGGAACATTTTAAAGATGAACTCGGATAGTTTTTTAATCCATCTCATGCCGACTGTATGATGCTTGGTTCGATGCCCAGTTTGGGTAAGAAGTGTTATTGGGAATTAACATTAGCAATTTTTCATGAGCGGCCTGGAGTTAAGTTAGTGGTTTGCCGTTTGTACTGCGCATGATCTCTCCCTGATCGTTTCAAAATGCCGTCCCATAGGTAGGTAGGTAGTGAGGGCGATTATGTACTAGATCCGAAAACTATCCGCCATAATTCAAAACTTTTTGAACTCGGAACTCAAATCACATTACTACTTTTCATTGTGCGCACAGCTAAGGAGTTAAATTCCCTTCTGGAGTCTTTGTTCCCTCTCTTCTTTGATTGATAGCTACAACCTTGGGGTCTTTAAGTCAAGAGTGCACAGGTTTTTTCTAGGCTAGCGTGCTTCACCGTATTCCACATCATCGCTTATCATCAGGCGTGATAGATGTCGAACGCGAGCCTACAGATTATAAAAAAGAACGGGTCACAGACACGGACGTGTAGTGCGTAAAGGAAGAGAGAGTGCACCTGTATTTGCGCACAGTCGTGCAATATAATATCGCTTGTGTACTTGGCTCCGTTGTGATTGGCCACGTGACTGAAATTGGGTTGGGAGGTTTATTATCTAATGGGTGGATGGGATAGATAGTTCCTATCCTAAAACTGTGTATATTGCAATGGAAATTTAGACATGATTCGAATATTCGTGTAATTTTTACGCTCTTTACATTGCGCCTCTTGTATTACCATATCTTTGCGTATCGTTCACATTGGCGCGAAGAAAACAAAGCTTCGTCATGACTCGACAATGTTGAGTGAGAGAAGTTCAAACTTTCGAAGAATAAAGCTTGAATTTAGGTCAAATGAAATAGCCAGACGTCTTGTAGTAATACTGCACGAAATGCAGTCAGCTTAAGGAGGTACCCCGAGCAAAACGCCGTGCAAGCCGTTTTTCGTGCTGTTTTTAGGAGTTATCTACTCGTTATTTAAAAAAGAAATATCAAGTAATAAAAATACATTAAATTTCTACATAATATTTATTCTAAAATGGTAGATTTCGTTTTTTTTTTTTAATGTTTTATATATTACACTAATCTCCTTCCAAAAAAAACATAAAAATGAGAAATAATTATTGATAGCATGCATCTCCTCGTAGTGTTCATTAATAATTTTTTATACTAACACTAATGGATAGACAATTTAATAACGAACATTTTTGTAGTAATTTATTTTTTCAAAAGACCAAAATTCGATTTTATAAAGATTTTATTCTAAAATCTGGGCGTATTCACTACTGTAATTCATGCGCCGCCAGTGCCGCTAGGCCAATAGGAATGCTTATATCTCATGCCGATTTTTTGGTCAGGGTACCACCTTAAATGACTTTGAATTATTTATTGGTACAGTTAAATAGCGAAAATCTGTAAGTAATTAACCTGGTTTTAACTTCATACTTAGCAAAAGATGCAATAGATATCGATGACGTTACCGTTAGAGACTATTGCTTTAATGTTTGTGAGCCACAGTTACAAGAATATATGAATACCGCACCCTAATTGCTTAACACACTAAGGCGCCTTCCTGTCCAGGTCGGTGCGTTTTCTTTTCGTTTCCGTACCCGCTCAGGAAGGCGCCTAAGTCATAGAAACAATATATCATAACCGTACGAAGTTCCTATATATTCCGCAGACTAATTTTTAAATTGATATGAAGCAGAGAGTGCTTCATATCAATTTGAAAATTAGTCTGCTCAGCAATGTAAAACACACAGTAAATATTGTTTAATTGACAAAATGAAAGAGATTGCGATCGATAGTGTGAATTTGTGTGTTACGCAATAGGGATCTTAATTGAAAATTCGTCTTTTATCCATGAGGTAAATTAACAAAAAATTTTGGCTACGCATTTTCTTTTGACATGTAATCATAAAGTGACGACGATATAAAGTTCTGCAATAACGTGTGCCGTCACGCGGTTAGTACATTTTATACTAACATAGTGACGTCACAAGCTCCTACTCCTGAACTTTGATGCGTTTTATCTTTGTATTTTTTTATTGATTTGGTAAAACAAAACATACGTGTCCAATATTATTTGATAATCTCACCGACGGACAAAATAAAATTAAGTATATTTTTTTCTTACAGGAAACATCTCTATTACCCAGCAGTTAGCCTACCTTGTGTCACATCGCATAGCTTCGAACGTTATTTTATATTAGAACCGCAGCAATTCAGCAATCATTCTCAATTATAGCAGTATAAAATCACAATACCACCGATTGACGACAGGATGTTATGTGAGATCTTCAGATATTATGTATTCAAGAGAGCCAAGTGTTTAAAAATAAAAAAGAAATCGGTTGAATAGCATCGCATTGCGTCAGTTAGTAAAAATCATTTATCGGTGTGATATAAATCAAATCGCGTGGATCCATCAGGAACATCGCTTACATAGACAAATCTAATATTAATCCATAATATATCCATATTCGAGCTTTTGGTAACATTTTCTACAAATAGACCCAGATGGAATATAAGACACTGTTATTGTTAAATTCAATGTAATACAAAACAAACAAAACAATTATATATATTTTCTACTAGACTCAAAAATCTGTGCCAATATTTGTAGCTGTTAAAACCACAAACAGTAACACAAAAAAAAATACATATATGGCAACATCAATAAATACGAAATAAACTACATAAATACTGCTACGAAACAAAAACTAACATTTAACAAGAAAAGCAAAGAAAGATCATACAAAAATTGTTATTTTAATCAATAGATAAAGTGAACTGAAGGATATATTGAGTAGTTAACGTGTCAGTCCATTGAATTGAGCGTAGATAGAGGTAATATAATACGGCGGGTTAATAGTCCGGCCAAGTGATGCTTGACCGCTCACATGAAGAATGTATATTGTAATGAATTAAGATGGTACTAAAATCCTTTCAATTTGTTCTATTTTATACCACTAATTAGAAATTTTATACCTCTCGCTTATCGCAGATATAAAGGTCGTGCTGGCAAGATTCTTTCCCAGCACGACCACGTTAAAATTCCAGCTGGCAAAGAAGTGATGAATCGGGAGCATGCCTAAAAATTTGTACTCATTATGTACTCCTATTAAATTACTGGTAAATTGTCGTAAATTGTTAGAAAAGCAAAAAAACATTTTCTGCCACATTTGACGCCATCTAGTGTCAAGTATACAAATCACATACTTATAGGCAGAAAATGTTTCATGCTCCCGTTTCATCACTTCTATGCCAGCTGGAATTCTATCGTCGTCGTGCTGGGAAAGAATCTTGCCAGCACGACCTTTATATCTGCGAAAATTGAGAGGTACAAAATTTTCTAATTATTGGTATAAAATTGTACAAATTAAAAGGATTTTAGTACCATCTTAAGGTATAATGAATGCGTTCATGGTCGTGCTACCAAGTACAACACTATTGTGCTGACGCATTAGTAATGCTATTAGGTATCAATCGAGTTACAAAGCACACGTCCAGAAATAACTGGCTCGCGGCGAAGAAAGTGGTAGATGAAAATAAACTGAAGCTTGCCATAGCGGGCTTCCAGCCCTACAAATCCCCTAGTCCGGATGGCACCTACCCAATATTATTGCAAGAAGAGACCTATGTCCTGATACCCCATTTTAGTAAGCTATACACAGCCTGCTTAGGCTTTTGTACGTACCCAAAACATGGAGGGAGGCCAAAGTCACCGTTATACCAAAGGCTGGTAAACCAACTTACGAAGAAACTAAAGCTTACAGGCCTATCGGCGTAACATCCTTTCTCTTGAAAGCTCTGGAGAAACTGGTAGACAGGGACCTAAGAGAGGGACCACTTCAGGCATTCCCTCTACATAGACTACAGTGCGCCTACAGTCCTGGCAAATCTACGGAAACGGCATTACACTATCTTGTGAGTCGAGCCGAGGCTGTGCTAATAAAATAATACAAAACTAATTAGCAATTACCAAAACTTCGTTTTATTCCCAGTAAGACAAAGTTTGCAAATCCCGATAATTATGTAACCATCAACCAAAACTTTGGTAACCGTCAACTAAAAAATTGTGTTACCTAACAACAAAAATGACTGCTAATTCAATAATCACAAACAGATGTTGTTAGACCAATTAACATTTATGAGAGCTTATTAACAAACCCGAGTTCACAAACATTGTAACAAAGAGGTTGATTAAAACAACGACTAAATATTGACTTATTCATGCTGTTTCTGATCAAAACATATTATATTTTGTCAAGCGCAAAGCTTGGCAGAGCAAAATGTGAATACCTAAGTGAATTTCGCTCATTTTAATGTGACTCCTCGTCAAATTTTTGTTGCTGACTTATATTCGGAACTAATGTATATTTATCTAAAAATATTTGGTTTCACATAAAGATGAAACTTGGGATAGAAGCTGCCACCCACCCCACGCAACCCACCCTCCCCACCCTCTAAGTCCAGCTCAGTATCAAATAAGAAATAACCAATACCCAACAGGAACTCATCAAACTTAAGATTGCAATATGCAAGTTTAACAAGAAGATAGAAAATAAACTGAGGAATTCATTCCTTTTCAGACAGAACAGCTATTTATAAAAAATATTCCTGAACAGGTATCATTTCGTTCCAATTTCCTACCTATTATTAAAAGCTTAAAAGGAAATGCGGGCACAGAGCTCCGACTGAATTTCCTTAGGAATAAAAATATTATAATAATTGAATAAAAAAGATATATGTTTCGCTTCTATGTTATCCTGTTTTCATTTATAATTGTGAAATTTGTACACTAGGCCTCTGCCCGAAATTTTCAGCATTTTTGTGGGTTCTAGTGCTTCTAAAGATAATGTATTATCAAAAAGGAAAACAAAGGGACACAGTATATATCTTTATTTTTCAGTTTATGCAATATATTTTAAATTGGTCCAATACTTAGAGGAGGAAATAGGCGAGAGCCAAATCTCGGATTATGACTTTTTCCTTAGGATATTCAGTCGGATATCTGTGACTGCATTTCCTCTAAATATATAGTGAAATAGAGTCTTGAAGAACCCACAGACTGAAATATTTAGAACAGAGAGAGGATGGTATTATCTGTGTAGACCTATACTTATCTCTGGATACATTTAGCTGTCGTTCATTTTGAAAATAATTTTGGTAACATAATTATTTTTAAGCTGACATAATATGTTATCGATGTGAGATTGATGTGATGTTGAAAGTAGCACCAGCATGGCGATAGCAGTAGGCTAGCGGTTTACCAACCGAATGTTATTGAATTGCTTTGGAGCATCGATCATGTATCGATGCTCCAAAGCAATAGCTAGCGGGTTATTTTTTTATTGCGCCCACCTATCTTAGCTCTGCATAAAAGATGAAAATAATATGTGATTCATACTAACAAACAAAAGAGACAATCTCCAAAGAAATTTTCTTTTTTAATGTTATTAATATTATATCAGATTTATATTGGAATACCCAAGGCCTAATTAAACAACCTGGCGGAACTCCACAGACGTTATAGGTTTTGATATCTAATGACGATAAAGCGAAAAATACTAAAAAAGTCATACAATAAAATCAGATAACTTACTAAATAAGGCGTTTTTTTTGTGATTTTAACTTGTGCATAAAGTTTTCATCGCTAAATCAATTTGAAGTACCTAACTACTGCTGATATCGGGGTCAACGACCGGCCGGTATTATCATAATTTTGTTCAAGATATTATTATTTATTTATTTAAACTTCATGTACAATGATGATACATGGACGGACTTAATGCAGCAAGGCATTCTCTACTAGTCAACCTTTGGGTTAAAAAGAACCGGGAACAAGAGAAGGGTTGATTACATTAAAAGAATCCGTTATATCGGCTATAGATATCAATCCCCATTACAGGTGCGGAGTTTAGTCAGCTAATTGAATCGACCCTGTACAAAAAAGCAAAATAATATACTAAAATTTAGATTAAACAATAAAAAAGTTACTCAATACCGATTATAATGTTTACGTTTCAAAAAAACATTGAATCATAAATTAATTTTTCAGCATAAATTCAAGTTAAAAACAGGACTCTACGAGATAGCAATGAGTGTTAATTGGAAACATGTAATATTAGACACTAAATTGCTTTAATCAAAGTTTTAACGTACTTGGAGCCAAGGGATCGGCACTTCCGATGTGTTGGGATGAACTTGCCCTGGTGGCATGAACCTTGCAGACGTAGCGAGCCTGATCCTAGCTTGTGAGACGGTGATATGTTAGCCGGTTTCGATGCTCCCGGTGTAATGACTTCTTTCACGGACTCCTTGGAACCAGCGCAACTGCCCACGGGTGAAGGAGGCTCCAATTTTAGCGACAGCCTAGAATTAAATATTTTTTTACAATCTTCAAAGCTGACGGCGGGGCGAGTTTGACGCTTATAGACGGGTCTGTTGGCGTTGGTGGCTGTCCATGTTATTAAACCTTTATTATACAAGCTTTTTAGCTTATCGTGCAATGTCGTCATCCAAACCAAACATATATGCAAAATCTCATCTCGATTGGTTGAGAATAACTGCTTTAAAATTCAGTCGCAAGATTTGACCCGAACATACATGCATATAGTTTTCACCAAACTTCTTGGAAGCCCTGAAGATGGCTTTCCGAAGCGCAAGGCACGGCGCGGTGCTGTTTTTGTATGAGGTTTACTAATGCGCAGCCATTGTTGCCAACTGCAGGGCGACCAAGAAATTTGGCGAGAACTATACCGTACATAAATTGCAAGTTTATAAAAAGCTTGTGAAATGAAAAGTGGAGGCGTTTGCACTGAAATGGGCCATAATCATAACAGGGTTAATTAATATTAATAATTGCAAAGTTCTTGCATAATATAAACGCTTACAATATAGTATTTAATTTTTACAACTACAGCATTTGTGTTTGTCTAGAACAAAGGATTGTCATACACTCTTGAACATTGCAAGACAACATACAAAACCGCAGGCTTATTACGTATCTCGCAAGAGCAAAACGATAGTGACTTTTGCGCAATAATTGCTCTTCAATGCAGAAGTTTTAGACAGATTTTTTAGGAATTAAGTGCATTTGAGAACCAGCGAGCGGTTTTCAAACGATTGTGTAGTACCTAGCATACCTACACTGGAGGTAATGCCGAGTTTTATGACATAAAGCGGTTTATCGCGCGATGATTGCTGGTTGCTGTTTCTTACGTAATAAGCCTGCCGAATGACGCTAAGCTTGTCAAATTTTGTCTTTAGACTTGACCTACATATCATCTGCCCTGCAATCGATGCCCAATGCCCAAGATCTAAAACCTCTAGGCTAGTACCATTCTATTAGCATTATAGATTCGATTGCCAATAGGATGTCGCTTTACTCTATTAGTAGGTCTACAGAATGCTAAAAAAACAATTCAAAGAGGATTTCTTATTAAATGTAGATGCACATAATTAACTAAAATCGACAACATCAGGTAATCACTCAACAAAAATAAATAAATAACAACTATGCATAAAACCTTCGCTCAGGCAAATTAGAACACGAAAGCGGTATCTATTTAAATCGCATATGGTTTAATTTCTACGCAATAAATAGGAATAATAGACAACAGAAATGTTCAATATAATTAATGTATGCAGTAAAAACAAAAAGGCTAATAGTCCCCTGCATGTAAGTCGGCAAGGTTTTGGCGTAGTGGGGATAAGTTCGCGTATATTGCACGAACTGACCAACCACCACAAAGAGCAAACGGAACGTGGACGCGATACGATTGGTCAGTGGATCCTTGTGTCAAATGACCAAACAAACGCGCGTCGAATCATTCGACGCGCCCCGCATCTAACTTCTCTTGCCAACTTACGTGCCGGGGGCCGGGGGTTATAAACAAAAGTTGAATGGATTGTATGGAAGAGGATATGGCTAAGAACAAAGTGAATTCTGTGATAACGGCTAAGGCCCAGTATTTTGATCCGTGGTTAACTCAACCAATAGTTAAATATGTTAACCAATAGTTGCAAATTTCGGTAAAACACCATTTTTCTTCAGTTGTTAGCCTCACAAATGGTCAAATAAATTGGAGAGTTAATTAGTTGACCATTTGTTAGACTAAACTTACAATTGACGACTAAAGGTCTATTCCACACATATCAGGGCCGTGCCCGGGACGTGACGGGCCCAGGCATTGAAGATTCGTTACGCCCGTTTAAATAAAATGTACACACCGATATTTTTTTGAGGCCCTTACGGGGCACGGTCCGTCATATGTGTGGATAGACCTGTAACGCGTCTTGCCGAAATTTTGAACCATATACCCATAGATTGAGTTAACTACGGATCAAAAACCTGGGCCTAAGAAAAGGATGTTCTGCGCCGTCCCCAAATAAAGCATGAGAATAAATGATCGCTATAAAAACAAAGCAAAATATTTCGCAAAGCGTCCTTACTCTTTAAAACTTAAAAGCTGCCTACGAAGGAATTAACTGACCCAGGGTCGACTGACCGGAGAGTTCGACTGCGATTATAGTGAGTTGCAGTCAGTTAACAGAATTACATTCAATGCGTAATTCTAGGACATGGGTTCCCAACTAATGGGGTGTCGAATGCGACCGATGATACGCTCGACGTATTTTACGTCAGATACGAACCTTCCCTTAGTAATAGGGTCCCGTTTTTACCCTTTGGGTACGGAACCCTAAAAAAACGTTGCAGAAGCCGCGTGTGATACATTTCGGTGCAACGTTTATGCCAGCCTTGACCAAAAGGCGAGTCGTTGTGCAGTAAATTTATTAAGTGTCAGCGGGATAAGCAAGTAGCTAATTCCAAAGTTACTGTAAAAGGTTGGGAACCCCTGTTCCAGGACTTGAAGATTGACTGATGCATTGTGCCGGAACGTTAATTGGCAAATATGGCCTGAGCGCGCACATCACGCCACTTATAGGATTTATGCATTCTTATGATTTATGTGAACATAAATAGTTATATATAAGCATTCCCTATGTCTAAGCCCCAAACACTTGCAAAGATTTTACAAAAGTGGTTTTAAATGGTCGAAAGTTTGACACAACGTTTGTTGTCTGTTTAACCACATTTACACTTAGGGACAATAGAACAGACACAGAAACTTGTAGATCTTTTCCTAATCGCTCTCTCATTGCTGAGAATAGTGACTGCTTTTCAACTTGTCAACGGTTTTTGTCCACCATTTACGATAAGCAACATGGCGGAGCAACGTATCTGATATTTGATCCGACCACCCTTTGGGGCATCGGCCTCTTGGTCTATTGTCCACATAGAGTTGGAAGCACAGCAATATCAGTAGCATCTGATACTATATTTCTTTAGTTAGCAATATATCTGGGCCCACTGTTAGTGTTTTATAGTTTACGTAAAATTAACAAAATTGGGACTCTTTTAAGTCACCAGCAATTATTCCCCGAAGGGTAACCCAGAGGTATACCTCCAGTTCACCCACATTTAGCCAATAATGTTTAAGTTAAGCCTCATGTCACGTGCCATGAACGTGCACAAATCCTGACTTCTTGCTATTTCTGAGAAATCAGGACATCGTAATACATAAATTCATATAATACAATACGTACTTATACTGATCATCTTCCAGGAACTTCTGTAGTTCTTCAATATAACGTACACTGTTCAGGTAGTTGGAGACGTGAGGCAAGGGAGGGATATCATATTCCGACGTTTGATACTTCTCGAGCGCTTTCAGAACCACTGCCATCTTTGCGACGCGGTGGGGCGAGTCCGGGGGATGAGCGATGTCGATGTACACGAGATCCGTTAAGAATATACCTGTAGGACAAATGATCGTTGTTATTTAAAACATTTGAGAACAAAATGTCTCGCCTGTATTTCCACGAAGGGTAGGACGTGCAGGGGGGTGACCACAAGCTCTTAGAGTAAGGTTATTTTGACATCGAGTAAGGGACAGATGTATCTGACTTGTATACATCTGTCACTTACTCGATCTCAAAATAAACTTACTCTAAGAGCTTGTGGTTACCCCCCAGATATGTATATAGTCCAGAGCAGTGGTGGCCCTGTGGTAACGGCCACGACTTATAAGTTGTAAGTCGTGATTTCGGACCCAGGCAGGTGCTTTCCTTTGTGTAAATTATTTCAACAACACTGCTCTCAAAACGGCGAAGGAAAACATTGTGGGGAAACCGGCAATATGTCTTTGAACAAAAAATTCGAGGACATGTGACATCCACCAACACGCACTGGGCCCGCGTGGTGGATTACGGCCCATTCCCTCTCATAGAGAGGAGGCCTGCACACACAACGGACGAAAGGGAGTCTGAGTGCAGAAAAGGGGGTCCATCTATCCTATCTTATCCTATGTATATAGTCCATCCATATCCCACCAGTTATGTTCAGTTCCATGTAACAGGGGACGAGGCTATTGCCATCAGCCGGGCGCAAATTCAGACACCAGGCTGCTACAGCGAAAATCGGGATTGAAAAACCCAATAACACTTGCCCGACCCGGGAATCGAACCCAGAACCTTATGCTCAGCAGCAGCGCTTGGTACTATTAGACCAACAAAGCCTGTCCTCATATTTGTGGATGAAATGTGTGGTGCACTTCATTATTGTAGTCTATGTGGAGCCGCTACAGAAAAGTTCTCACAAAACATATAATGTAACTGAAAAAGCCTAAACTTCTGTAAAACCTAGGCTTTACCGGTAAAACTTAAGATTTACCGAGTCTAACTGGTAAAAGTCCGAAATGATATATGGTACTTATACCCAAAACATACTGAACACTAAGAAGTAACCAGTGACCACCTGTGGACTTCTTCATCGGTTCCACTTGAACAAAAGATACTTTTTGAATGCAAATGCTTGCCATTTTGATGAAAATACCAAAATCGCTATATGTATGCCTATAAAGTTTGAAGGGAACCCTCGATTTCCATGGAATCCCGTCATCAGAGAAAGAGAAACAAAAAATATATTTTTTTAATCGGTCCATAATGACGGAGTAATCGAAGAATATAAACAAAAAACGTACATAAAGCCGAACATAGAATCTGCTCCTTTTTCGCAAGTTAAAAACAAAACGAAACACTTTTATAACAACTGAAGCTGAATTACAGGAGGTTTAAAAATATCCAAAACTGTAGGTACACCCTACCCTTTGCGTAACGCCAGCATTTTTCAGAAAATATAGCTTTTAATGTGTTCAAATTTATGTTGCGGTTAATGAAAACGTATTGTTACAACTCTGAACAATTTTACAAAAGAATAAAAATCTTTATTTGGTTTCTGTTTTTATCCAAACGTAGTAATTTTTAGGTTTCCGTTCCTCAAAAGGAAAAAAAGGAAACCCTTATAGGATCAATTAAATGTCTGTCTGTCCGTATGTCAAGAACTTTTTCTCTGGAACGCCTGGAGGTACCAAGTTGAAATTAATATCATATACTCAGGTCTGCAACCCCTTGCAGCTATGAAAAATCAAATGTCTAAATCAACGTATACTATATACGTCATGACGAAACGCAACGGAATCAAAACCTATAGGGTACTGCCCGTTGGCCTAGAATTATGAAAGGCAAGAAGCAATGTCTCGCACAAGTAAAGGCAAAATCCGAAAACTATTTTGTACCTACATCAAAAAATACAAAACAACGATTATTAACTTATTTGCAGGTAGTAAACTGACCGCGGCCTATGTCGATGTATATACAAAGGTTTTCCAACGGCAAAGTTAATTTAGTCCCTCAATCCTGTGAATCTGTTCATTAGAGCAATGTCCAGTGCTTTAATTTTTGATGAACTTTATTAATGTTACCTAAATATTTTAGTAAATATAGCTGTTTGTACGGAACAGTCGCACGTCGGTGCGCGAATCCGACTCGCACTTGACTGTTTTTTTTATTTTACAGGATCCTAACAGTGAGTAAATTTTATCATAAACTAGATTCCTTCCTGCGGCTTTGCTCTCGTGGCCCACCTTGCAGGAGCCGTTAGCCTATGACTATCAGGAATAATGTAGTTTTCTACTAGTGAAAGAATTGTCAAAATCAGTTCAGTAGTTCTAGAGATTACTTCCTACAAACAAACTTACAAACTTTACCTCTTTATAATATTAGTAAATAAACAAAGCAGTACAAATTACAGTTGTGTAGTAGAGTGACCAATTAATTAAAAATGTTTGTCTTTCTTTGTTTACTGAAAAACCACTTATCATATAGATGACTATTTCAATAAAACGTTAGTAAATTACATTATGATGTATTGAATGGGCGCTGGCAACCTTGCGGCCTGTCTAACAAATGGCATCTATTGTGTGTCTATTAAGGGTACTCTATGCCGCATTTATTGTCATACAGTAGAGATGAGGCTTGTAAGTTATTTATAGAAATGAGTTAAGCAGCTCCTTACTGTGAAGAAAATGTTGTCATACGCACGGGTGTAGCCAGGGGCCGTCCCCGAAAATTTAAGATAGTAATAATATTAAAATACGTCTATTTTTCAGAATTATTTAATTCAAATTTTTCAGGATTTTATTCAAATATCTTAAAAATGTTTAAAAATAATTTGTAAAATGTAAATTGTATTACCTTCTTAGTCTTATTTATTTGAATGTTTTATTTTTATTTTCTCGATCCTTCCCCCCCGCCACCCCCGATTCTAAAACCTGGCCACGCCCGTGTCCTAACGTAAGATTATGTTATGAACATAAATTAGCCATAAAGGCAATTGCTTGAACACAAAGAGAATTATAACTTTTGACAACCACAAGCATCCCCGCTGAGTCTTGCTGTATATTTAAAAAAATCTATGTTAGCTAGTTATTCTTAAAATAAATACCCACAGTTTATGCACACGGAAAATGAATAGAAAAGGCCAAAAATATTATATCATGATTGACGGACATAAAACAAATGCCATCGTTACTTTAACAAGGCATGCAACACATCGCACATGTTATTTTCACATGGAAAACTAAATAAACACTGCTCACTCTATACAACATATTCATATATAATTTACATATTAGTTCAAGGTTCAATACATTTGACGAGAACGTTAAATACAACAATAGTATGCCCATAGGACTTTTTCTTAGCCGAAGCAAAGGTAGGCAAGGGTAGATAAGTTAAGGGCCTTCCACCGCTTTAGTGCCGTAATACGGTTACTTTCTAAAGCATATCCCTTAGTAACGGCTAGCTTAAAAGGTTTGAAAAATATATAATTATTTATTATTGACTAGCTTCTGCCAGCGGCTTCGCCGGTATGAAAGTAGCAAAATTACCCCGCGGGAACATATTCCCTAGATATAAAGCACATAGTGTCCTTTGTGCTATTGATAATAAACCAAATTTCAACCAGTTCTGTCCAGCCGTTTGAGCGTAAAGAAGTAACAAACATACAGTGTGATTGATGTAAATTGTTTGTGAAACATGGTTTTTTCAAGTTACTAATAGTTTTGCTTTAAAATAAGAATTAACATTACGATATTTTTTCGCTACTTTTGGGTACTCCTTCAAAACGACTTGGATGTTTTAAATATTTTTACTCCGAAAAAATGATGGCTAGAATTTCTTCATAACTGAAATAGCATACGAATATTTTGCAAACAAAACTGTCCAAAGGGAGGTTCAATATTCTGGCTCCGAGCAGGCGCACAGCCAGTACTGCGATAACTTTGGGGAATATATACGCCTTAAGCGTACGCATATGGGAGCATGTATAACTTTCTAATTGCTTTGACGATCAAAACCTGACCCTGGAATATCCATTAGCATTGCGTCATATTATAATTCACGAGGTCTCTGCTTTTGGATCGGAATAGGTACGTGTCAACTGCATATAATATGTCTGCTTATAGAAAACATAATGAAACATCGTTTCTAGATAAGCAATGACCTACGCATCTACCAATGAACTCGACTTTATAGTCATGGGTAATCCCCGAACTATTTGGTATAGTTTGATAAGTAACTTTTTGTTGCAAACATGGAGATAAACTAACGTAAATATCTGTGTTTTTTAAATAAAAAAGGGGTGGGCGTTCCAAATTCCTGGAACCACGGCCTCGTTGTTAATTATCCATTAAGTGTTTTAACGCAACCCATACATAACTTACCAAGATATGGGATACATAACTTACCAAGATATGGGATACATGGCAAAGGAATAATTCTCAAATATTCCCTCAACGCAGTCCAATTGTCCTTTTCTCCGAACAGTTCCGCGAGTTTATCAAACTGTTGTTTATCCTTTTTAGATAAGCACGCCCATGTTTTTGACAGCCTGTAATTGAGAAAATATATCATTCACTAACTGCTTTTTCATTCACAAGAACACATTTTTACATTCATTAAATAAATAACAAGGTATTTCTGAAAGTCTTTGAAAATCTAAATATCGGATAACATGTTCCATTCCAATACCTAACTTATACATATTTATATACTTAGGTATTTAATTATTTCCTCACCTATATATGCTGGCACTGTGCAACGCCGAGATAACAGCAAAAAGAGAATGCAGATTGTTTAGCTCATGCAACTTTTTTCCTACTTTTATAAAATGCGCCAATATTTCAGCTCGTGCTTTAGGGGATTGCCCATTTAGTATTTCCTGTACTGTCCAAAAACTGACCTGTGAATAAAAATAAACGTAAGTACAGTTATATTATTATTTTATTTGAATATGATTATTTCAATGTCACGAATATAGGAAGTTGTACTTTTTATCGCCGTTGATTCCCCGCAACAGCGTTGATACCGAATAAATACCACTTCGTGGGTTGAACATTAATATTAAGTATGTAATAAAATAATGCTTACTACATAACCAACCCACAGACTGCTAACAGACGCTCTTATTATAAAATAATTAAGAGGACAGAAAATAAGTAAAAGAGGGAGCTGTCTCAGTTGGTATAAAGTTTATATCTCACAGAAATTTGATTATCTCGATTCTAAGAATAACAACTGAGTCTAGACGAAAGGATGTGAACTATTTAGTGCCGGAAATTGCAATCATAAATTACTTAAGAGTTGCAGCCTCTTAACAGAGTAAGAATTCCGCCCTGATGAGGTCATTTACGCCCGTATTCCAGATGCGATTCAAACTCAAAATTGGTCACACCTGCCAATCAACTGCCAACCAATCACAACTCTCGAGTTTGACATATGTTTCTTCAGCTTGACATATGTTTACGCAATAGAGCAAGAGCCCAGACGGCCCAGACGTTACTGAATTCTTTCTACACAAAATATGTGGTAGGTATTTAATGAAAATCCAAGTTAGCAAGTACGAGTATGTTCCAAGTACATGCTATCACTACTCAATGCCACAAATTTTGTGTTATAAGAGTTCAGTATCATTAGGAGCGTCTAGGATATTGGACTTGACCACTTAATGTTAAAAAAACAAGCCAACCAATCACAACTATCCATTTTGAGTTGAATATGCATCGTCAATCCTGAAATACCGGCCTCATTGTCGTGATTATCATTTACAATAATCAATTACTGACATTTTTGCATGACATGACTCCTCCAACCCAATCATACTTAAGTCAATTACGTCCAGTTACAGAGGACAGGACTAGTCGAAAAAAAATTCACAATAAATCTACTAACCCTGTTAAATCTTTTAGTAAAAGCTACCACATTAGGCGCCACCGTTAACTTGTTCAGTTTGTTCCATCCGCAAGTAGTTAATTCCTCTGGTCTGATAGATTTAAAACACGGCATGTCGAGCAGAGTCAGCTGATTAGCGATGTCTTCGGGAGTGATGCGCAGTGCTGAGCACACTATGTCATCCCAGGACTGATTGATGGACGAAGCAGGCGGCAGACTGCTTGTCTTGTACTGGTAGACAGGATCATGTTGCCTACCATTTCCATTTCCGTTTCCGTTGTCGCCGTGTCTGTGAGCAAAAAATAGTCTTGTAAACAAATAAAACATAAGCCATTGTTTATTATCCTAACTAAGCAATGATTGACCCTAAGAATATGTTTTAATCAACATATGAAGGCAGATGAAATCTTCGATGAGTACTTTTCATTAATATTTTAAGTTATGTCATAATCTATATATATAAAAGAAAGTCGTGTTAGTTACTTCACTTATAACTCAAGAACGGCTGAATCGATTTAGCTGAAAATTGGCAGGGAGGTAGCTTAGAACCAGGAGAAGGACATAGGGTAGGGTAGGGTAGGGTAGGGTAGGGTAGGGTAGGGTAGTGTAGGGTAGTGTAGGGTAGTGTAGTGTAGTGTAGGGTAGTGTAGTGTAGGGTAGGGTAGTGTAGGGTAGGGTAGTGTAGGGTAGTGTAGGGTTGGGTAGGGTAGGGTAGTGTAGGGTAGGGTAGTGTAGGGTAGCGTAGGGTAGTGTAGGGTAGCGTAGGGTAGTGTAGGGTCGGGTAGGTTAGGGTAGGGTAGGGTAGGGTAGTGTAGGGTAGGGTAGGGTAGGGTAGGGTAGTGTAGGGTAGGGTAGGGTAGGGTAGGGTAGGGTAGGGTAGGGTAGTGTAGGGTCGGGTAGGGTAGTGTAGGGTAGGGTAGGGTAGGGTAGTGTAGGGTAGGGTAGGGTAGTGTAGGGTCGGGTAGGGTAGGGTAGTGTAGGGTCGGGTAGGTAGGGTAGATAAATGTTTGGTCTTTTTATGGCAAAACAAAGTTTGCTGGGTCAGCTAGTTACAAATAAAACACAGTTATATTTGATAATATAACCGCAAAGGTTCAATAAGCTTAAAATATGTAGGTTTCTATAGTTTATTTAAGTCTTAAGTGATACACTTTCAGACGATAAGCAATAGTTAAATGCTAAAACAAGATCAAACCAGTTTCAATAAACTCGTTTCGTTTTGTGATAGAGAAATCAACATGCATAATATATTACAGCTGTATACAAGAATGACTTAGAAAGTAACACATCATATGTCAAGTCTACGATATTAGATAAATCAGTAACTATAAACTCATCCGCTCCACTCAAATATAATCTATCATGATGATGATCATCATTTGAGCCGAAAGGCCTCCCCCAAGTGTCGTCTCATCGATCGGCACCGTCTCGTTTCTAGCGGATACCCAGAACCTGCATTTATAGTATACTAGCGACCCACCCCGGCTTCGCCCGTGACAAATTATACACGAAAACCTGCCTCGTTTCTCACTCTTTCTATTGCTGAAAATCGCATGAAAATCCGTTCAGCAGTTTTTGAGTTTATCGCGTACAAACGCGACGGGGAACTTTATATTATAATAGGCACTTTATATAATAGGAGTATGTATAGTTATGATTTCATTTAAAATCAGAAGACCTATAAGTATATTGAGATTTTTTTAGTAACATAATAGATAATAATACTATCTCAAATGACCTCTTTCTTATATTAAATGCAATAACAATCACTTGTAAAAGGACAATATCTCTGTTATTTATAAACATTCTCTATGGTTGTAATGAAGGAAACAATATTATAATTTTACTTTCTAAGAAAATATAAATATATGCATCTATCATCTACAGACAGGGAGAGTTTTTCAATTGGGCGTGGATGGCCAAATCTGAAACTATGAAGATTAGCGAAAAACACTCAAAGGAGCCACGAGGCCGATTTTGATCAAGTAAAATTTAAAATAAAAACCCGACTCTTTTTTAGTTTCATACTCCTTATCTAGTCGTAGACAAGCTTCGATCCACAATCATTGAACACGTAATTAGGACACGATATCTTGCGAAAACCCCCCGATTCGAACAGTTAAACGCCCCTAACTTTTGAACGGCAGAACCGATTTTCATCAAACATAGCCAAGAACACTCTCGATAAAGTCACCTTTCAAACAAAATAACGAAATCAAAATCTATTCATTCGTTTAGGAGCTATGATGCCACAGGCGCACAGACAGATACACAAACACACGGGTATATTTCTCGCCAAACTTCTGGCCCGCCCTGAAGTTGACTTTCCGATGCGCAAGGCACAAAACGGTGCTGTTTTTGTATGAGATTTACTACTGCGCAGCCATTGTAAGCAACTGCAGGGCGGCCTAGAAGTTTGGCGAGACCTATACACACGTCAAACTTATAACCACCCCTCTTTTTCCGTCTGGGGTCTATATACACTATCGAATAGTGTAATACAGCAAATGTAATACAGCGAGTGTTTTTCGCTACTCCTCACAGTTTCGGATTTGGCCATCCATACCCTCTTGAAAAACTGGACCCTTATAATCTTCATGATTTTTGAAATCGGTATGAAATGTGTAGAAACAAACTAGTTAAATTGTTATTCTTTTCCGTAGAGAATCAATGCAATATGATGCTTGAATGAACCTTAACAGTCAAGAAGATTGCTCATATTGTTGACTGTTAAAGATTCTTCTAAAAGTAATGGTTCCTCCTTGATAAAGGGACCCACAATCTTGGTATAATTTTATAAGATAAAGAGCACAGTTTGTATAAAGAACAATTATTAAATATGAAGCATACCCATAGTTGTAATAACAGGCACAGTCATCCTTTGTTATAGTCTTCTGGCTGTTCACGGGAATGTTAGAGGTTTTCTTACTATTCTGTTTACATGATGGCTTGCTTTCAAGGGGCCAGTTCTCTTCATCTTCATGCTGAAACATCATTGTTATTGTAGAAATATATTCTGAATTAGGTACTATTTAATGACATGACATGTACAGACAAAGAACTAGATTGTTGAGCTGATTAACCCACTATCTATGTACATCAATTTGCTATATTACAGTTATTTTAATGAGTGATAAAGACTGTAATTTCTCTTATGATGTGAATTTATGGACAATTTAAGTTGATGGTCAATTTTCTTAATAATCAAGTTCTTATTGGTTTCCTTGGCAAAGCAGCCTATAAGCATGCTAAAGGTCTACTTAAAGCATAATGATTTTTGTGAAACTGACATTTACTACATGAAATGTATAGATAGTATGCAAACAGATTAATATGGTTTAGTAAATAAATAATTAAGAAATACCTAAGAGTCATGGTCAAACTGAAAAGACATCATTACATAATTACTTTATATATTCAACTAACTGACCCCCGCGGCTTCGCACCCATCAACTGGCTACCTTCCAACCATAACTACCCTACCCAACGTACTGGAAAAAAAAAACATCTACTAAATATTCCGAACAAAGCCTAAACATTTGGTTTGGTCAGGTGAGCCCGTTCTTGATTTATAAAATTACAACAAAAAGATTTGATTTGAACGCATAGATTTATATATATATATATAGATTACATAGAAGATCATTACATATATGACTATAGAAGAGTGTTCTCTCTTTCTTTAAACAAAAAGATAAGTTACTTTCATCAACATTTTTAGATAACAGATACATACACATTGGTATTAAATTCAGTCATTATGTTCTATATTTTAATCCAAAAAGGCTAACTAATATAAAAACGGTTAAAATTTCCATTATGGGCCGTCGATTTTTGGCGCGGGGAGGGTGGGGGGGAGAGGGGGGGAGCTTTGGTTACCCCCCTGTGCCATCCCCACCACTCGGAGCCCCATGGTTCTGGAGATATCCATGGTCAAAGTTTTCAGGTTAGAATAATTTTCTTTGTAAATGTCCATCGTTTTAAGGGAGGGAGGGAAACGAAACAGGGCGTCTACTCCCTAAGCACGAAGTCCGTAGTTTCGACCTTAGTTACGGGCATTTCCTACTCCCTATCACCTACGGACGGATGATTCGTTCGGGGCCCGAACGAAGAATGAATGGCAACACAATTTGACAGTTGAACCTACTCCCTATGCGTTTTTATCCGTTCGAAAAATTGAATTTGACACTTGTTATTACGGATCGTTATGTCAGATATTACGACAACAAAATAGTTATCGTCAACCAGACGAAACTTATAATTCCCAACTATTGCTGCTTTTTTAATGCTCGCAGAAGATCTACAGGAAGAGCGGAGGCAACGTCGACGACATTTGCGCCAAAACTTCCAGTTGGCAAGTATTCCCGACGTTGAGTTCATAGGGAACTATAGGATCACTCGGGCATTATTTGAGGACTTGTGTGAGGACCCTTTTGCCTCACCACTTACGACGAACTGGTGTTGATCCAACAATGAAGGTAAGGATATTAAAGATTCTGCTATTTATTGAGCTGTATTACCAATCAGTCCCACCCATTTTACTGTTGTTATTCTTTTATTTCAGATTCCCGCTGCTCTTAATTTTTGTGCCCGGGGGAGTGACCAAGGTGCAGTGGGCCTTAGCAGTGACGTTCTAATCGCACAACAGGCAGTGTCACGGTGTCTGCGGCATGTCGCAAATTCACTGAACCCCCTCATTAATTAAAAATTATTTAAGGTTGCCACAGAATTTGGCTGAGAGGAACCTTATAAATAAAAAGATAGTAAGTTTAAAAGCTTGTACCATTCTTCTAATACAATTATCCATAGGTATTTAATAAAATATAGGCTGCCATTTGAACAATGACTACCTATGCTTTGAAGAGTGTTTATACCTACTTAAAGAGTGCACTTAAATAAAGTTGTATCATTCAAAATTTTACAGATTTTATGAAAAATGTGGCCTGCCAGGTGTTACAAGAAATTTTGGGTACCCACTGGGAATTCATGATAACACCAATAGACAATAACATACAAAAACATGCTCGGCCCACTATACAGCATATGTTTGGCATTTTAAAAGGCTGATTAAGATGCCCCTTAGTAGCAAGAGAGCTGCATTTACAACCGGGCAGTTGGTATTTGCCACAATTTATACTGGGTATAGCCATGTTTTTCTAATAATGCATTGAACGGGTGAACAGTATTTTTTTCATCTATTTAAGACATTGAGGTAATAATGTACTAAGCACATTTAAGAGCATATTTTAATTATATTTTCAGGTATAATTGTCGTTGCCTGCTGTGTAACCAATATGTTTAATCAGGCAGACTTGGAAGCACCTTCCCTCAGCGAGAAGATCTTCAATTTAAGCGCAGTAGATGGGGAGATGTGTCTACAAATATATTATCTGCCCATCAAGCTCTTCAGCAAGAGCAAAGAGCGAGAGACAGATTAGTGCAATTGCTAGAATGAAATAGATACATATGCATTCTCACAAGAAAACTTCACGAATAAAACAAATAAACATGCATTGGGTATGTGTATGACTAGATGTATGAATGTGAGTGAGCAAAAAAAGTATGAAAGGATTGTAGTAGGTGGCATTCTGTAGTTTCTGCCTATCCCCATGGGAAAAGGGCGTGAGTTTATGTATGTATGTATTATTGACTCGTCGCAATAAAAGCATTGTTTTTATTATTTATTTTTTTATTTCACCATTCAAATCTGAATAAATTTAACAATTAACAACACTATGACTTATACAATAACTACAAAAATACAACTACAAGAGGCAAATAAAAAACTTTTATGCAAAAAATACTAGGTACCAACTTCCAAATGAAAAACTACAAAAGTGAAAAATATATATACATAATTTTTGGAAGTTGGTGTCTTTCGTAGGTACAATTTTTTTGCGATATGATGGACACCGACTTCCAAAAATTATGTTATTTTTCACTTTTGTAGTTTTTCATTTGGAAGTCAGTAGTATTTTTTTGCAAAAAAGTTGTTTATTTTTCCCTTTTTAGTTTTACCTACCTAATAGGCAAGTTGTTTAGTAAGGTCCCTATAACGCCAGAATAGATTATCCGAATAACATGAAACTTGAACATAACCGGTGAAATAAGAGATCTGCGTACCCCTTTAGAGCTTACTGGCGTGATGTTATGTTATGAAATGGTATAAAAAAAGTAAACAGACAATCCCGAGACTTTTTCCGTTATTTATTGAAGAGTTCTGTTGTATATCGCCGAAGTTCTTCATCAGACCTTCACCAAATTAAAATGGGACCAATTATTTCGAAACATACCCTTTCAAACAAAATAAGATTTTTTTAAATCGGTTCACTATTGACGGAGATATCGGTGAACATACACAAAAAAAAAAAACAAACATACAGTCGAACATAGAACCTCCTCCTTTTTGGTAAGTCGGTTAAAAAGACTCATCAGAAGGTCATTTCATAAACAAAGTAGTTTTGAATTTGGTAGTTTGCACACTTGATTAGTTACCGAAATTAAGTGTTGATAGGAAAACAACCTTTGTGGGACTTACCCTACTTAAGTACGAAAATCGCCAAAATGTTAAAAGAAAAGAAAAATATTTATTTGTGACCCGCACAGGAGACATGAGATTAAACATGAGAATTAAACAATAATAAAAATAAAACCCCATGTGAGACCAAAAAGGCTCCTATCTCAGAATGTGCAGTGATACTCAAAAAGGAAATAACGCTGCCCTGATATTATAATAATTTATATTTAAAAAAAAACCACGTAGAAGTATTCACGTGGTTTTCCTTTTACTTATCAGTCTTAAATTATTGCTAGGACCTTAATATCTCTTACTTGTCTACTTCAGTCTCAAATACCTAATAATCTGAATAAAATTAACACTCAACACAGTATAACAATCAAAACATAGATTTCGTTTTCTTTATCACTCTTAAAATATTGCTAGGAACTTAGTTTTTCCAGGATAATCAGCTTTACTTCATCGAGCATCTCATTTCTCCTAGTTTTGCTTATAAGCACTTCGACCTTCGGCAAGTGTTGCAGCATGGGTGGGTGAGATGGCGGCTGGCTCTCTTACTGGTGGACCCTGTACAACAAAAACTGAATATCATTGACGGATACAACAAAAATTTATCTGTAATTTATAGTATTTAGTAAAAAAATAGTCTACTACCATATTAATAATTATTAGTATTACCGTTGGAAAAGCTGGTTGTGACTCTTGACTAGATTTGTGGCTTTCCAAAACTCCATCCAATAATCGATAGGATCTTTAACTCCATTTGAAAGCGGGTTGGTCCTCCCAATGAACCTGTAGCACATGCTGACCGTCTGGCAGCTCCAGCAGCTTTCTTGGCCAAATGTTTTTAACAGCCCACACCTAAAATTTTGATATTTGGTTAATTTTAATTGCATATAGGGTATAATATATAAATACACAATACTCTTAAGTACTGTTACAGATAATAGCCCAGTCAGTAAATAATTAAAAAGGCCTTTGCCAAAGCTGGCGTAGTCGTGATTTGCAGATGTATTCGTGATTGTAACGCCTACTGACTGGGCTACATGTATTTGCAAGATGACTGATTATCATTGTTTGCACTTTACTGATGACAAGACCTAAAAATCATATTAATATTGACGAGTAATGTAGTAAACTCACCCTTTGCCGTTGGTCCACGAACTTTGTGCAAATTCCCATTGAAATTCAAGGTGCTTGCACAGGTTTTCTTACAGCCGCTTTGAGCGAACTCATGAAGTCGACAAGGGCCTCAATTTGCGCGTAATTTTCTGCAGCGGTCGGGGTCATTTTAATTAATTATTAATGAAAACTAAAATCTGCCCGGATATTTAATAGGAATTGCTTGACGTTTCATTTGAAAGTTGCCGTCAAACAGAAAAAAGGCAATGGTATCAACAGGATAATGCCACTTTCCGGACTAAAATGACAAAAGTAATTCATTTCTATATTGATAGACATGAAAAAATTATATTGTTAAAAATATGGTCATTTTCTAACGTAAAAATAATATTATATTTTGTTTAGTAAGTTTGAAACCACAAACTAGGAAAACCGGTAATCGACCGATAAAATAGTACAACTCTAACGTCATCCGTCGTTCGTTCACGAAAATTGTCCATGATCCCGTTCGAAGCTCACTAACCCGAAATCGATAGGGGGTAGGGTTCACTCCGAAGTTTCGGAATACTTTCGGACGGCCCGTAACTTCGTCGACGAAGATAGGGAGTAGACGCCCAGAGTCGACGGAGCCCCGCTGCGCGGGGCACCTATTTCTGTCTGCAGGGTCTAAAGTAACCTAACATGAAGGAGATGACGGGCGCTGAGTTCGCTCGCTTTGCTCGCTCACTTCAGCTCCCGTCATCTCCTTCGAACCTAACCTATCCGTGTCGGGGTGCCCTAAGCTCCCGAGCTCGCTTCGCTCGCTCTTGGACTAATTCACAATATTTTTTTTTTTTTTATCTCACTAATTATATTTATGTATAAAATATATCTGATATCTCCATAACCATGGGTTTCCGTGGGGTGGGGATGGTACAGTGGGGTAGTCCCCCTACACCCTTTCCTTCCCTCCCTCCCTGTCCCTTAAACGATGATCATTTTCGGAAATTTTTACACTAACCCGAGCACTTTAACCATGGATATCTCCATAACCATAGGGCTCCGAGTGGTGGGGATGGTACAGGGGGGTAGCCAAACCTCCCCTCCTCCACCCCTACCATCCCTGCGGCAAAAATCAACGGCCCATAATGGAAATTTTATCCATAAAAACTATTAATTGAGTGAAATGTCACAGAATACCTGTGGCCACCTTGTAACTCTATTATCAGTTTCTGTACATCAGATCAGAGTACTAGTGAAGATAAATCATACAAGCCGAAACATGACTCAGTTAAGCCATTTAACTATGAGATGTGTAACTTTTTTGGTGTACAACACAGTATATTCTATACTATTACATACAATCATGTGTTTGAGTGTATTTTAAAGTTTAAATATCTCAATTTTCATGTAATACTGGCAGTTCGAACATGGCATCATAAAGTAAAAATGCAGTAAGAAAAAAAAATGTTTTCATTGCACACATAGGTCAGACCAATGTTAGACAGGTCTCTCAGAGTTTGCAAGGTCTTGTCAGCAATGCCAGCATGCTATAATATCAGAACATTTGTGTGAATATCAACTTGCATTTTTATGTGTAGGTAGTAAAAAACCCCTTCTACACAGTTGGGCAGTTGTTCCGATGATTGAGTTGATCTTCCAACAACCTTGGTTGGTAGGTATGCACTTGCAACCAATTTGTGTGGCCAACCACCGTCTACATGATCTTTTTTGGTTGCTGCCCCAACCAAGGGCAACTTGGTCAGAACAACCACCCAACTGTGTAGAAGGGGTATTAATAATCAGGACCCCAATAACACAAACCTTCTTTAACTTATAAAGAATGAAAGCATAAAAAATTACCAGCTTATCAAACACCATGACATTTGTGCTGTAATAAGCAAAGAAGGAAATGTGTAGGTAGGCACAACATTACAATCAAAACCATTTAATACTAAATTGATGTCTTAAGCGTAATGGAGCTTAAAAAGATTTTATTGTTTTTAGGGAAAGGATGTTATTGTTTTTAGGCACGCATGCTCCACCCTGGGTTATCTTACTAAGTAAGAGTTAGAAACTAACTGAAGCCCATTATGTATGAATTATTTTAATTTAAATAACTCTAGTGCAAATGATACTCAAATATGTAGTAGCAGAAAATAGAGTTCAGAATCCCTTCAATCATAAAAACAATAATGATAAAAATAGAAAGCGTAGACCAAAATAATTAAATGAGAAAGCTAAATTAAATGAAAGAGCACTCTAAATATAATGTAAGTGAAGATGATAATAATTATGTTACATACTTCATTTACAATGGATATTATGTTAGTCTTATGGATGGATATTGAAAGCAATCCATAGCCATTTAACATGCACAATCTAAGCTGCTTATATTTCCCAACAATAGTTTTGTGAATCTGAGAATTAAACCAGCATAAGAATGCTGGTTGTTAGACAAAGCGCATCCAGAGTTTATTCATATCCCAAGTTTATTATAGGTACCACATGTTTTGGTTTCGGTTTGTGTAATGCAAAATGCATGTGATGCGTTCTTTTCAGGGGCCATATTTGAGTTTAGCAAATACATCAGGAGCCATATTTGAGTCAAGCAGATACATATTTGAAATTGCTTTTATTATTCTTTAGCATGCAAGCAAATGAGTAAATTCCTAATGGATAACTGGTATCGCTATGAGTTAGAGTAAGATGCAGCATGCATACTTTTGGTACCTATATTACCAAATAACACAATATAATTGAAATAATAAGTCTTAGAACTTAATTTTCATTTATATTAATGTAAAAAAACACCAAACTCTTTAAAAAAAAAAGAATTAAAACAGTAAAAATATACCTCAACTATCCTCAGGACAGCTAAACTATCACTCAAAATATCCCGCGGCATGATGGCCTTCCTACAGCATGTACCTACTGTGATAAAAAATATGATGACAAAAAGGATATACACACCAGACCTTCAACAATCACAACTAATTCCCGACTGATGCGCATCAATATGAAACACGCACTCATTTACAATTACAATCGAAATAAATAAATAAATCATTACAACACAAGTCAGTTTTATAATTATCAACAAACAAAAATAATTACAAGACAGCAAATACCAAATTTTACATCAATAACCGAATCTTGTTATTCTATACTTTACATCAATTTAAGATACTTTAATATTGATGCCTTCCTAGAACCAATAAATATGCAGATATTAAAATATAAATTTATAAATTAAATTAGCGCCCCTTACACAGAAGTCTGACCTTTCTAACATCAAGATGTTTGTTTTCTGCATGAAACTTAGAAAACAATTATTTTTGAAATGATTTGTAAATATATTTTAAAAATACTTACCATCGCATTAAATGGATTTCATAACTTTAAACAGGCTCTAAATTAATTTATTTGCATTTGCGATTGAAAAATAAGGTTTCACAAATTAAACTGCGAGGTTGCCAGAGTAAAATAATGAAAAAAGCACGAAAGAAATGCTGCCAAATGAAAAATAAAAAAAAAGACAATTGAACTATAAAGCTACGATCACAATGATGACGGCAGAAAATTCAAACCGATTATACGCTATTATAGTCGCGTTTCGGCTCTTAATGGTTTGTACAAATAAAAAATAAACTAACAGTGTATGTTTTGTAGAGAAAAAATACTTTCGCTCGATGTCTAAAAAATTATTTGCATTAAACTGGATTGTTAATAAAAACACTACAAAGCAAAAATAACTTTATTTTCGGAAGTTGGTGGTTCGGTTCAGCGACTGCAGAAACAAAAGTTATTTTTCGCTTTGAATTCGTATTGTTAAAAATTTTATTGTTAAAAAGTTTTTATATTTCTGTTTATAGTTTTAGTAAATAATCATTTACAGCCTGAGGGCTTGCCATAACAAGATTAACAAGCCTAAACACGACTGGAAAACCTAATTTTATTACGAAGTGCCGGTATTTAGCTTCCGACTTCATCACCATATCAGTTTGATGCTACCATTTTCATAAGAAACATGCTTCTTATAATAACAGTCATTTAAATGATACACTGAAAATGTTATTCAAGGTATTCGTCCTAGCCGCTTGATTACCTGATTTTCAATGTTTCCTTTTGTCATCGATACATTATGAAGACGAAAGCTTCCTTGGTTATAAAAAAAAAAAACCATTGTTTATCGTTTTGACATTAAAAAATGACAGCAATGACAATTGACAGATAATGAAATGACAGAAAAACCGTAAAGCTAATTCTATTTCTATCTCAGTAAGATTCCTTATTATCTCTAAGTTTTCTGTGTAAGATTCGATCGAAGGAGCTAAATATTCATTATGGCTAAACCAGTGGATTTGGAGCTGAAAAAAGCATTTACTGAATTGCACTTGAAAATGGTGGAAACCAGTGAAAAAATTCAAATAATAGACTCTCAAATAGATGTGCTGAAGCGTGTCATGCAACATGTGGATATTACTCAGCGAGAGATTAGTTCATTCCCACCTACTACTAAAGCTTATGAATCCGTTGGCAGAATGTTTCTTCTCACAAATCTAGACGACGTGAAGAACAATTTCAAAACCAGAGAGTCTCAATTATCAGCTCGAACAACAGAATTAGAAAACAATAAACAGTATTTAGAGAAGAATCTAAAAGAGAGTGAAGACAACATCAGAGAAATGGTAGAACAAAGAAAGGCAGGAATCAAGCAGAATGATGTTAAATCTAATTAACATGTGATCTTTCCTGTAACTTTAATATGTTTTTATTAATGAGTGATTCAATTTAACTTTTAACACCACTGCACTACATCTTCCAATGCATGTTCATAGAATACTACTGCCATTTGGCAATTGTTCTGATGAGATGTTAGCAGTGAAATGAAAATAATAGATCAAGCATCATATCAAGGCAGAGTGTAACACTGACCACATCCAAGCAATGACAATAATAGTTTATGTTGTTTATGACAATAGAAGTTTATTGTTCTACAAAAAACCTGGATTTCACACTTTTTCTCTTTTTACTTGATAACTGATTTCTGGCAGAAGGCCTTGATGCCTAAATGCAAAACATACATACTGGGGTTTAAAGCCAAATATCACTCTAGGTAGTCAACTAAGACTGAGCAATCAAGACAACAAATTAATCACAATTTCTACAGCAGAACCCTACATATTGACAAAATGATTCAAATTAATAGTTTAGAGGTCAATATGCTATCTAATTATTTGGATTTTAGCTTCAACTCTGTGACAATCCCGTCATATGATAAACTCTATTACAACAAGGTAAGCAATGGAGTTAAAGCCTATAGTCCAAGAGCCAACATCGAATGTCAGTCTCACCATTGAAAACAAACTTACAGGTGAAGTCACCAGAGGGATTTGGTTCAAAATCACTCTGGAAAGCAACCGTAGACCTAGACAAGCCCCAACAAACATATCCTCCAATTGCTGGCCAAGAACTGACTCGGAAACGGCCGAGGTATTCACATAACATTATAAGCTTTTAAATGTTTTTTCTTAAATGATGTATTAGATTTAATTTATGATGACACAGTATTTATTAATAAGTAATTTTAATTTATTTTAACAATTTTTATCATGCTTGACTTGAACCCTTTAGTTAATCTTAAGCTTTTTAAATGTTTCTTCCAAAATAGCTTTTAATCAAAATAAATACTTTTCTACTTCATTAGTGTTTTATTTAGTATAAAGATAGCAGTTTAGATGCTATATTAAGGACGCTGTTACATTTTCGACGAACTCAAATTTAGGCATCTAGTCGCACACAGCAACATTACGCGTACGCACACATTGAAACTACTGAGCGCTCGATTTTATACATCACTGAAATAATCTTGGTCCTTGATATTATTTTTTAATTTTATTGAAGTTGATTCAGGAAGGTTAGTTGGCACTTTGAAAATGCATTTGGTAACTGTTACAAACCGTCGTCGTAAAAAGTAGGTTATTATTTTCAACCGACTTCAAAAAAAGGAGATGCTCTATCTATTGATTATTATCTTGACGTTCAAAAGTGCCGTTTATTGGCCTAATTGAATAAATATATTTGACTTTGACTTTGAATTCGGCCAAACTACTTATCGGGTTTTCATCGATAAATGTATGTGGTGGTATTTTCAGGGCAGGTTTTATTGTATAATATATTAGAATCTGATAAAGATCTTCGGAGATAGCCGATGTAACTCTTCAATAACAAACAGCAAATGACCTGCGATTACTGTGATCGTATGTTTATGTTTTGTTTTAACCATACCGTATATCATCAGAATAATTTAAAAATAGCTAACACGCTCTTCAGAAAACCCAGAAAACTAAGATGGACTTGGCTGTCACCTGATGGTTATACTCGGAACGAAATAGACTTCATTGCCACAAACAAACCGAAAATTATAGAAAACTGCAGTGTGATAAATAGCATGCACCACCCAAGTGACCACCGCATGGTTAGAATAACAATCAATATTGAGCGCAGGCACCTACCACGTAAAAACTTCTCTACAACAGCACGAAAACAAATTGACTACGAATTATACACCACAGAAATCAACAAATTCATAGAGCCAGACACGACAACATCTGTGCAGAACTACTACGACACTATAGAGAATACAATCTTACAGAGCGCTGAACGTACTAGCATCAAGTCTGCATCATCAAACTATAATAACAGGAAAAAAGCAATAATAACAACAGAAATTATAGAACTTAGTCAACAACGACACTACTTAAAAAACAAGAACAATAAAACAAAAAGTGAAAAAACTCAACTTAGCAAGATATATAGACAAATAAATAAACAAATTAAGAAAAATATGAGACAGTATAGAGTCAATATTATAGAAAATCACATCAAAAAATCTGGAGCAGTTAAAAGGGCGTATAAATATCTAACCAACTCAAAACACGTGATGAACCAGCTTCAAAACGAGAAAAAAACTACAGTTACGAGCAGAGATGGGATCATGCGAATAGCCACAAACTTTTACCAGCAACTGTATGCATCACAAGATATCACAAATCAGGAAAAACTAGCCGAGGAAAGAGTTTCTCTAAACAATGACGAAGTACCAATATTTAATATAAATGAAATCGAATGCTCGTTAAAGTTATTAAAACCCGAAAAAAGCCCAGCATCTGATGGTATTACAAACGAAATGCTAATTGCCGGTACAAACGCTCTTACTACACCACTAACAAAACTATTCAATTTAATACTATCAACAAAAGAAATACCTAAACAGTGGACGTGTTCAGATATCGTTTTGCTTTTTAAAAAAGGAGATCCGACATCAATATCTAACTACAGACCAATCAGCCTCACATCGTGCGTCTACAAGGTGTTTGCATCGACTCTTCTCAGACGTCTTACTAGTATCCTAGATGAACACCAGCCAGTAGAACAGGCAGGTTTTGTAAAGGGGTTTTCGACAACAGATCACATCCACACTTTGAAACTTGTCATTGAAAAATACAACGAATACGACCTACCTCTCTACATATGCTTTATTGACTATAGTAAAGCATTTGACTCTATATCCCACAATGCAATTTGGCAAACTCTATCTAGGCAAGGAGTGAACCATGACTATATCAATATATTGAAGGAAATATACAACAAAAGTAACGCTAGAATTAAAATAAATGAGTATGGCTCAGCCTTTGAAATTGGAAGAGGAGTGAAACAGGGCGACCCCTTATCTCCAAAACTCTTCATTGCGGTACTCGAAGACATATTCAGAACACTTGACTGGGAAGATAGAGGGATAAAAATATATGGCAACCGCCTCTCGCACTTGCGATTCGCGGATGATATAGTACTGCTCTCGGAAGACCCAAAAGAAATGGAATTTATGATACAGTCACTAAGCAAAGAAAGCAGAAAAGTAGGTCTAGAAATTAACTGGGAGAAAACTAAATTAATGACAAATAGGCACACCATAACTATAAAATCAGACTCAACCGAAATCGAATACGCCGAAGATTATATTTATCTGGGACATTTACTATCCTTCAAGTCATGCAATGATAAAGAAGTAGAGCGAAGAATCAAAATAACCTGGAACAAGTATTGGGCAATGAAGGAGGTATTCAAGAGTAATCTACCAGTTACACTGAAAACTAAAGCTATGCAGACATGTTTAGTGCCCTGTCTCACTTACGCTGCCCAAACATGGCCTTTGTCAACAAAACAGACTCATAAGGTCAAAGTGTGCCAAAATAGCATAGAAAGGAGTCTCCTGGGCCTTAAGCTAAGCGATAAAGTGAGAATTGAAGACGTCAGGAAAATTACCAAGGTAAAAGACATAGCAAAAACCATAATGACCCATAAATGGAAATGGGCTGGGCATGTCCAAAGATCTCCAGGGAACAAATGGTCCAGAATTGTCACTAATTGGTACCCTATTCACAAGAAAAGACGGAAGGGAAGGCCATTCATAAGATGGAGTGATGACATAGTTGCCACAGTGGGAAATACCTGGAGCAGACTGGCAAGAGACAGAGCTAAATGGAGGGAAATGGAGGAGGCTTTCACCGCTAAAGCGGTCCTTACTACAAAACGCGTTAACGCAGTTTAATAAACTAGAAAACTAACTAAACTAAACTAACAAACTAGAATAAATATAATACTAACACTACAAATAATGTTTAGAATTAATGTAAACTATGTGTAAGGAATAAATAAAGCTTTATTATTATTATTATTATTATTTTATATCATCACGCTTGTACGATTTTAGGGTACCTACAAAAATTAAAAAGAGAAAAATAATAGCTTTCCTGTGTCGAAAAACAATAGGTACCGACACCGTCTTCCGAAAATAATTTTACAATGCATGTCCTCGAAAAGAGCGGTTTTATAAGCAGCCAAACTGTGCGGAAAGTGTCACTTTTTTTCACTAGTGCTTTTTACTTTCCTGTACTTTTTTAATTTTTCACTCCAACGTCAGCCCGACGCATAGAGTTTTTATTATTTGAGAAAAGTTTTAAAAATTAGTTATGTACAGATTATCATTCTTAAAAAAGGTAAAATAAAACTAATACTTTATTTTAGGCGTTTTTAATTATTCTAGATTTAGATTTTGATCAATAAATTAATTTTAAATATTCATTATATATGTTTGGCAGAACGTATATTTTGCTCGTGCCTTATTGCGTTACGATGTGACAGCTATTCGCACATGCGCAGTAGATATGCCCGAGGAACTATTAGTTAATCTGTGGATATGCTGAACGCGCTTTAATAAGCCCGCCATTTTATTAATTTCATTTTATTATTTTATTTATTTCCTCGCACAATGCATAGTAAAATGTTGTATGATACACGTACGTAAGATGATTTCCGACTCGTGTCGATTTATCCACTCACTCGCTTCGCTCGCTCGTGAATAAAAATGCCACTCATCGGAAATCACCTACCTTCCGCACTTGTAGCATAAATAACTATTACAATGCATGTCCTCGAAAAGAGCGGTTTTCCAAGCAGCCAAACTGTGTGGAAAGTGTCACTTTTTTTAACTAGTGCTTTTTACTTTCCTGTACTTTTTTAATTTTTAACTCCAACGTCAGCCCGACGCATAGAGTTTTTATTATTTGAAAAAAGTTTTAAAAATTAGTTATGTACAGATTATCATTCATATAAAAGGTAAAATAAAACTAATACTTTATTTCAGGCGTTTTTAATTACTCTAGATTTTGATTTTGATCAATATATTAATTTTAAATATTCATTAAATATGTTTGGCAGAACGTATATTTTGCTCGTGCCTTATTGCGTTACGATGTGACAGGTATTTGCACATGCGCAGTAGATATGCCCGAGGAACTATTAGTTAATCTGTGGATATGTTGAACGCGCTTGAATAAGCCCGCCATTTTATTAATTTCATTTTATTTATTTATTTATTTCCTCGCACAATGCATAGTAAAATGTTGTATGATACACGTACGTAAGATGATTTCCGACTCGTGTCGATTTATCCACTCACTCGCTTCGCTCGCTCGTGAATAAAAATGCCACTCATCGGAAATCACCTACCTTCCGCACTTGTAGCATAAATAACTATTATTTTTCACTTTGTTGTAGTAAGTAGGTATTTAAAAAAAAACGCTTCGTGAAATAAGTTGATACCTGAAACGAAATAATTTCCGGTCACAAGGATTAAAAAATGACTTGAACATTTTGCATTATATTAGGTCTACCAGAATCTCATGGCAAATGTGGAAATAAAAATTTGTTGTGTGCAATACTGGGGAAATTGAATTAAACGATCTTGATACTGTTTAATTTTTATTTATGTCTTTAGCATTAATGAACATGAGGTACCTATATTATAGTAGTCACAGCGGATCTTTGTGTCTTTGAACTTGGTCCTGCCAACCATGGCGTAAGAAACAGTTTGTCATCGAGTATACTGCATAGAGTAAGCGAGATAGGACGATGTGACATACATAAGCGAGTGAAAGAGACAGTTATACAATGCTACCTTCACCTTCAACATTGACACAAAAATTGTTACTGCGCGGGGTCTTGCAACCAATTCAGAGATACAAAGATCCACTGTGAGTATTATAGGTATGTGTATGAATAATGTTGTTATACATCGGGTTCTTAACATAGGAAAAATAAATCAACTGAATATTAATTTACGTATTAATTTATTATAAATCATTTAAATCATACTAATAACTTAAAAACTCATTCAGAACTAGAATACGATTCCATGAACTCCACTGGCATTTCAAAAACTTGTATCTTTGTAGTTTTATGTCATCTCTCTCCATCAAAACGGTTCTTTTTCATTGGCATTTAACATATTCAAAACTCTCTTTATGTATAAATTCTGTAAAAAATAATAAAATGTATCATGTTACTAATAGTCATTCATCATCATCAGTCTATATAAACTTTTTGTTATGTAAGTTTTATAGCCTGGTTGCTAGGAACTTTAAGCCACGTCTTTCGAAAGAGTTTTGGATCTTATATTTATTCTTTAGTATGCATTAAATGCGGATGTAACTGATTCTAATGTTTTTTGGAGTATTTGGCAGCAAATTGTATCGAGTCAGTCTTCCCAGTAAGCTTTGCAGAGGCAGTCAAACTACAATAAAATACTCCGCTCCACTATCCCGAGATCGCTTCTCTCAATGATTTTACAAATTGTCCAGTTGCGTAGACAGTTGAGACACAAAACTACACCAATAATATATCACAATATCCACTAGGAATCAATTTGTAAATAATATTAACAACCACTGAACTTCACTCGACAAAATCCCGCCAAAACTCCCGTCTACACGTCCCACTGCAGGGCGCAGATTATTACTTAATATTTTTCTTACGTCAAAGATTCTCAATCTCCGTTAAAATCAATATCTTGTCGAAGAATTAGTAGCAGTTACATCACTGTTGCCATTTCCTTCCGGCCATCATTCGATGTGCCCTGTGTATTAACCATATAATAGTAATGGAAAGAAATAAAAATTAAGTAAGAAAAATATAAAATAAACTAAAAGTATCAAAACAAGTCAGTCCAACTTACCGGTCCACTCTACGACGCACTTTAAAATCAAAGATTGAGTTTGATTTACGCCTTCATCTTCCCTTTTTTTATGATACACATTGAAAACAATATGTCTCGCTTGAGATCGAAGTGGGTTTTTCGAATTTTTCACAAAAATAACAAATTTTCAAGTTAATATCAAAAAAATTCAGCAGCGGTTGACACATCAAGTACTTCGATTTGACAGGTGACAATTGACATTGCCATAAGAAAATCACAATTTAAAAAAAATAAATAATGCCATGAGATTCTGGTAGACCTATATCTAAAATTTTTGGACCAATACATAATGAGCAGCAGCTAATGACATCATATCATCAGTCACTATTAATGTTCCCACTGCTGGGACACAGGTCTCCTCTCTGTGAGAGGGAATGGGCCGTAACCAACAACGCAGGCCCAGTGCGGGTTGGTGGATGCACATATCTTCGTATATTTGGTTCTAGGACATGCCGGTTTCCTCACGATGTTTTCCTTCACCGTTTTGAGAGCAGTGCTGAAGAAATAATTTACACAAAGTAAAGCGCCTGCCTGGGCTCGAATCCACGACCTACAACTTGTAAGTCAAGCTTATGACATACCACCCAAAAACCATGAAAATGACACCCGTGACGAATAGATGTAAAATTTTCGTCGGCGCCAACTTGTATTTTGGTTTTGACCCCATATTCGATATGAGCGACCCCAAAAACTATGACAATGACACCCGTGACGAAAATTTGTCTAATTTTTGTCGGCGCCATCTCGTATTTTGGTTTTAACCCCATATTCGATATGAGCGACCCCAAAAACTATGACAATGACACCCGTGACGAAAACATGTCAAATTTTAGTCGGCGCCATCTTGTATTTTGGTTTTGACCACATATTCGATATAAGCGACCCCAAAAACCATGACAATGACATCCGTGACGAAAACATGTAAAATTTTAGTCGGCGCCATCTTGTATTTTAGTTTTGGCCCCGTATTTGTCATACATACATACAAACCGGTTAAAATCATAAATCTCCTCCCACCCATCCACTTCTAAACATCCCCGTCGGCAGCTTAACCTTACCCATCCAAATCCTAACCTTACTCAGAGCTGCTTAAACCCACCCATCCATTTCTAACTATTCAAATCCCGATCTTACCCAAAATGATTTCTAAATCACATTCTAATAATAATAGGAAACTCAAAAATGCTTTTATACCATTCCCCCTCTAAAAAGCTTATTTTATTCACTGAAAACAGTGAATAAAAAGCACTTTTAATCACTGTTTTGGTGTTTGAATTTGGAACACACCAATGTATTACACGTCCATCTCAATACTATGTAACCTCCTTGCGCAAAAAATACTCGAGACAAACTTCTTGTGCAGAGAATATTCGACTTTCAAATTCCTTCTTCGATTAAAGTTTTGAGTTTTTTTTGTATTTAGGATTTTAAAAATGATTTTGGTTTTAGTCTACGATATTTATTGAATACTTATTTGGATTGTGAATCTAATATTAATTGCAATGGTGTTTAATTAACTATAATTATTTAAAGTAACGGTAGTGGTCACTGGCCCCTGAAACACAGGTAACAGCACCTAGCTTAGTGGTCAGGGTTTCACATTTTTTGTAAATTTTGAAGGAAATAAGCCATTTATTTATTATTCGTAATATTCCTTGTGCTTTTCGCTTAGATCTTGCTTTTTCTCGAAGTCATGGTATAAAATATAGTATGCAACTCTTGAATAAAACGGATTTATATTGAGGGCCATGAATCACTCGCGTCGCTCATGATTCTAACACTTGAACCACTCGCTATGCTCGTGATTCAATCATCATGAATCACTCCCTACGGTCGTGATTCAGTCGTTAGAATCCTTCACTTGCTCGTGATTCATCTATGGCCCTCGCTTTAAATCCGTCTTTTATTCACTAGTTGCATAATATACTATTATTTCGGTCCGATAAAATATCAACTCCTTTCGGTCACGACAAACGACGAGGACGGTACTCACACGCATGCACACTACAATCTTTTTTATTACTTTTAACGTATTTATTTCCTTTGAGAAAGTTGGCAAGTAATTTTATTTTAGCTAATAATTAAAAAATATAATTATTTAGGTAAAAAATAATTAGCTGCACCTGTAAAGGACTATATAAACCGCAATTTTTTATAATTCTGAAGATAAAAAAGAAAATTTAACTAAACTGGAACCTATTCGGACCCTATTTTTTTATTTTTTTGCGATTATTTTGATGGGCAAAACGTATTTGTGCGAAAATTTTGTATGATGTCATACAATTTTTCTGATGCAAATCTGGAGCTGAATATATTATCTTTAAATTAAGACCATGATATCTTCACATCGGTGATTGCTTATACATTAAAATGGTACCTCAAAAGTACCTACTAGTGTAGTAGTCCTTAAAACAAGTTACCTACTTGTTTACGGTGAATAAATTTATAATAATCCACACATGTAACCACAAGCTCTTAGAGTAAGGTTATTTTGAGATCGAGTAAGGGACAGATGTATCTGACTTATATACATCTGTCACTTACTCGATCTCAAAATAACATTATGAGCTTGTGGTTACCCCCAGGTATAGACAGGTATAATAAAACCTAACAGTGGCATGCAATGCAACATGCACATTTTGTATTATTTGACATTTAATTCAATTGATTTAATTTTTAATTCAATTAGTTTTCTAGTTTAATTTTATTGATTTATATTTTAGTTTTTAATTCAATTTAAACTTGGATTTTAATTTTGATTGTTGTTTGCTTTTGATGCTTTTTTTGATTTTAATTTTGTTTTCGAGTTGACATAAATATTCCTTTAGATTTTAATTTGATTTGTAACTCAATTATCGTATGGGGCATGCGGTGCTAATACTAACCGTAGACATAAACAAACTTGAAATTTAAATGAATCAGTAGGTTTATACAATTGTTGGTTGGCCAAATAAATAAATAAACACTCAGCAAGTCGCTGCGCAGCAGCAAATTCATGTGACAGCAGGAGTGAGGGGTGGGGTACTGCGCAGCGAAAAGTGTACTGCACAGATTTCATGTCATTAAGTTTGAATGAACCAATCATCAGCAACGTCTTGGATGCTCTTCTACAAGGTACTTTCAAGTAGCTTTTTTTTCGTCCTAGAGAGGAAATCCAAATATTTAGAATGTACGTACCTATAATTGCCTAATCTATGATTAATTTTGAGAAAATACCTATACAAAATTTTATTAAATCAGAATTTTCAGACAGATACAAAAAAATTAAATGAAAGGCAAAAGGCCAATGGGCTGCCCAACCCACAATAGCGTTATGATATTATGCCATTGGATAGATCTCTTCAAGGCGAGTATTATTTATTCTGACGACTTCTCTGAATTCTGGATAGGCCGGGAACTAGAGAGCTCTAAATAGGTGACATTCAATCTCATTTGTCAATTACTTTTTACCCAACTATCATCATCATCATCATTTCAGCCGAAAGACGTCCACTGCTGGACGTAGGCCTCCCCAAGGCGTCGCCACATTGACCGATCCCGTGCGTCTCGCGCCTTCCCGCAACCTTAACCAGGTCATCGGTCCACCTAGTGGGAGGCCTTCCAACGAAATACCGACTATATCGAAACCAAAAGGAAGGATTATGATTTTAGCAGTCTATTAACCCGGTCACATTATCTCGAGACCTCGCTGGAATGCGAATCATTATAATAATATTACCTACATTAAATTAATTAACACAATATTTGTTTTGTTGGAAATCTTATTGTTTATAATAATATTCTACAGGATACTTGTTTTGCGCACCTTATCAGCGCCAACGCGACGTGACGATCGACGCCGTGACCGGGTTATATATATTTACGTATGTTCCTCCGTAGCGCCTTAACTATTCATCCGATTTTGGTGAATAAGGTGTCTATCGATTTGTTATTATGGTCCAGGTAAAAGAGGCTACAAAAGAATATAATTAGTCGGGTTACACTTTTACATAATTACAATAAAAGGATCGTAGCAGGTGGCGTTCTGTAGTTTCTGCCTACCCCCATGGGAAAATTGCGTGAGTTTATGTATGTATGTGTGTTTAATCACAATACTGTCACACCCGTAAGTACTACTAACATCACGGCAAATCAAATCGTGTACGTGGGGCGGAAAACGGCTACAGCCGTATCCGTATATAGTATCGGTATCGGGTCTACCTTTTATAGCAGAACTTTTTATGTCATAATATTATTATGCATAACAACGGGTAGCATAAACATCATTTCGCAGAAAATCGTTTGGCATACACTCATTTATCATACATTCAAACTCATAATTTTGTAAGTCAGAATCATCTTTAGGCGTAAATTTCATATTGATAGTCATTAAATAATTAGATAGTCATTACTTAAGGCAGAACCATCATATATACATTTCTTAACTATATTAATTGAAAAACTCATCTATCAGATTACAGATAATGCGTAGTTAGAGTAATTTTGTATTTTTTACCTTAAAAGCTTGATTGAACACATTTTTTTGTGTTTTAATTCGCTGTATGTAGCTTGCAAACCTGCAAACAAGCATACACATGCAGCAAGCATGCAGCATTCAAACAAGCATACACCATGCATGCAACATCCAAGCAAGCATGCAAGTGAGAATGCAGCAAGCATGCAAGTCAGCATGCAGCAAGCATGCAACATGCAAGTGAGCATGCAACATGCAGCAGGCATGGTTTCTGTCACGGCGCCGGCGCTGCGGGGCTCCGGCAGTCCCACGCGAGCTCACCACAGCAGCTTCGGCTTGCTGGCCGGCTTCACCGGCCAGCCTCAGCCTCGGCGGCGACCGTTATTAAACCATCTGCTCCTAAGCTCGCAGGCCGCCTCGCGCCTACGCGCCTACGCGGGTTCAAATTACACTCTAGGGGTAGGGCAGACAAGTGGAGTCAGTTTTGCAGCGATTCGTTTCTGTCACTAACTTTTGTAAAACAACCTATTGACTTTTAAGCCAGTGTAGTGACACAGAGTTAGTCACAATAATTTCCGTACCTCCATAACCATTACCAGAACACTGTTACCAGAAATAGAACAGGATGTGGTGACGCGCGGGTGTTATCAATATCATAATAACACTGCGCACACCAGCTCGCTTCGAAAGGAACGGTTTGTTGTCAAGAGCAACGCACACTGAGAAGATTCACAGCGTCATTCAAGATTCTTCGAAGACAGCAGTTTCGCGACCGTTAGGCCTTGTGCGAACACAGCGTTCCGCTCCCGCGCCCTACGCATGGCCCATGTCCTCTGGCGAATGCCTATTGGTTATTACTTTTTGTAAATAGGTTAGCATTGTTAGAACTCCCTTATGAAATAGATGTAAGAGAATAATAAATTCAGTAACCGACAGTCGTTCGAACAAGCAACATTGTTTTATTCTACCGAAGACCTCTCCAGTTCCACTTAGTACCTGAGACCACCAAATTGGTGACCCCGAAACCCTGAAGAACCCAACCGCAAATAATCAAGATCATTTCATCAAAATGTCGACGAGTACCGAAGAATTTACTGATGCACAGAGCGGCACTACCATGAAGAGCGACGTGGCAACAATATCGCTGCCTGCCCGACTACCACCATTTTGGCGCCAAAATCCACGCCTGTGGTTCGCGCAATTCGAAGCCGCCGTTGCTGCCAGCAAGATAGGAGAGGAGCAGAAATTTAACCTCGTCGTCCCGTTACTCGGCAACAGCGACCTAGAGCAAATAGGAGACATCATCCTACATCCACCGAGCACCGGCAAGTACAAAACGCTCAAGGACAGGCTCATATCAACGTACCAAGAGTCAGACCATCGGCAGCTACAGAGGCTGCTCAGCGGCCTCGAACTCGGCGACAACAAGCCAAGCTAGCTGCTGCGTAAAATGCGAGACCTCAGTGGCAAGCTACTATCTGATGAAGCGCTGAAGGTTATGTGGCTCAACCAACTGCCCGCTCAAGTTCGCGCCGTGCTTTCCGTAAACACTGAGTCATCGCTCGAAGTGCTAGCTGCGATGGCAGACAAAATGATGGAGCATTTTGAACCCGCTACAGTTGCCGCAGTTTCCACAGCAAACTATCCGTCAACAATTACAGCAGTCAATGAGGTACAGCTAAACTCTATAACAACCCTACAAATCAGTATTCTTACGAAGCAATTAGAGAAATTGTCATTCGAAGTCGCCGAGCTCCGTAGTCACCAAAACTCGCCGTATCACCGTTCCCGCCAAAACTCCGCACATCGTGGCCGCTCACGCTCACAGTCAAGACAGCGTAGTGATAACGCAAGAAAACCCGGCGATCCCGACTGGCTGTGTCGTTACCACTACCGATTCGGCAACGGAGCCCGAAAATGCGAATCGCCGTGTTCTTTTGCCAAGCGGGAAAACTAGAACGTGCATCGATAGTGGCGGGCGTCGATGTAAACCAAACCAGCCGCCGACTATGTGTCATCGACACCAATAATAGAGAGAGATTTCTTGTCGACACGGGAGCCGACATATCAGTATTAGCCGCACGAAACCTGAAATATACAAGGCCAGCGGAAAATACAGGCTACAAACTTTTCGCAGCAAACGGAACAGAGATTCGTACCTACGGAGAGCGCACACTCGAGCTCAACTTAGGCTTACGAAGATGTTTCAAGTGGACTTTCGTCGTCGCCAACGTGAAGACTTCGCTACTGGGTGCCGACTTTCTAGTACATCACAAACTGTTAGTCGACTTGCACCAAAGAAAACTCATCGACCGAGTGACCGAGCTCAGTGTAAACGCAGTAAAAATAAACAGCAACGAAGAATCAGTGTACATTATTAACCGCGACCACGCTTATCACGACCTGCTGAAGAAATATCCAGATGTACTTCGACCAATGACACTAAAAACGCCAGCCAAGCATGACGTCACACATCACATTGAGACAACCGGACCGCCAATCTACTCAAGGCCGCGCCCTTTACCGCCCGACAAGTATAAGGCGGCTAAACTCGAATTCGAACGCATGATTGAGATGGGAATTTGCAAGCCGTCAAACAGTCCGTGGGCGAGTCCACTTCACATCGTGAAAAAGAAGGACGGATCACTTCGAGTTTGTGGCGATTACAGGAGACTCAACGCCGTCACCGTGCCAGACCGATACCCCATTCCACGAATCCAAGATTTTACTTACCAACTCCACGGAAAGAAAATATTCTCGAAACTCGATTTGAAAATGGCATACTTCTGGATACCTATCGAAAAACAAGATGCTCAAAAAACAGCTATAATAACACCTTTTGGACTCTTCGAATTCACCTGCATGACGTTTGGCTTAAGAAACACCGGTCAAACATTCCAACGTTTTATGCACGAAGTTCTACGAGGATTGGACGACATCGTATTCTGTTTCGTCGACGATCTGCTTATTCACTCAAGAAATAAGGAAGAACACCGCCGCCACTTAAAAATAGTACTCGAACGCCTAAATAACTACGGCGTCAGTCTTAACATTGATAAGTGCGAGTTTGACAAGACAAACATCGAGTTCCTCGGATATGAAGTGTCAGCAGAAGGAATCAACCCCACCTAAGAACGAATACAAGCCATAGTCAACTATCCAAAACCACAAACAGTTCAAGAACTAAGAAGATTTTTAGGAATGATTAACTTCTACCGTAGTTGTTTACCAAACCAAGCCGAGTACCAACATGAATTGAACAAATACCTACACAACAGCAAAAAGAACGACAAAACTCCGATACAGTGGTCTCAAGTAGCAGAGCAAGCTTTCGAGAAATGCCGACAAAGCATACTCGAGGCAACAACACTGACTCACCCGATACCTAACGCGCCGCTATGTTTATTTACTGACGCATCGAATACTAGCATCGGCGCCGTTCTACAACAAAAGGTTGACAACGTGTGGAAACCTTTGGCATTCTACTCAAAAACCATGAGTGAGACGCAGCGACGCTACAGCGTGTACGATCGGGAATTATTAGCCATGTATACCGCAGTGCGACACCTACGACGACTGATAGAAGGCAGTGACCTAATAATATTCACCGATCACAAACCACTAACTTACGCGCTGACAAGAACGCCGAGTAGCAGCGATACACCACGAAGAGAACGCCAGCTACACTACATTAGTCAGTTCTGTTCAAAGATCGAATATGTTCACGGTGATAAGAACGAAGCAGCGGATGCCTTATCACGCATCGAAGAAATAAACTTGTCGCACTCCACGATCGACTACAACCAACTCGCGCAAGACCAAGAAAATGATGAAGAACTGAAGATCTGCATGTCCAACCCAAGTCTAAAGTTTGCGCCTATCACATTACCCGGAAGTCAGCGATCCATCATATGTGAAACATCAACCGGCAACGTTAGTCCATACCTACCAGCGACTTATCGTATAGTAGCATTCAAAGCGCAACACGAACTGAGTCACCCTGGTGTGCGAACAACAAGAAGAATGATGTCAACAAAGTTTTTTTGGCCTAATATGAACAAAGAAGTCGGTTTGTGGGCGAAATCATGCATCGGTTGCCAGCGCGGTAAAGTTCAACGACATGTTATCAGTCCGCTCGGCGAGTTTCAAATATCGGCACGTTTCGAACACATTCACGTAGACATCGTGGGACCACTGCCACCATCAAACGACTATAGGTACCTCGTCACTATTATTGACCGCTGTACAAAATGGCCCGAAGCAATACCTATTCGTGACGTCACCGCCGACACTGTTGCTAAGGCGATTTACGAGGGATGGATAGCGCGATTTGGCTGTCCGTTACGAGTAACGACTGACCAAGGAAGACAATTCGAATCGTCGTTATTCAACGCACTGATGAAGGCATCACCGGGATACGGACTACTGCTTATCACCCGCAAGCAAATGGTCAAGTCGAACGCTGGCATCGAACGTTGAAGGCCGCACTCATGGCGAGAGGCGCCGGCACACATTGGAGTGAGGAGCTAGCGACTGTTCTACTTGGACTTCGCACAGCGCTTCGTGAAGACACACAAGTCAGCCCGGCCCTGATGACCTTTGGATCGACACTTAGAATACCGTCAGATTTCTTCGTGCCCACGCAGCCGAAAAATGATGACGCAGAATTCGTCCGCCAGCTGACCGAAACAATGGCATTACTCACACCAAGTAGCAAATCACGCGTCAACAAAACAACCACGTTCGTATACAAGGACCTAGCAACCTGTACTCATGTGTTTGTACGCAACGACATAGTGCGAAGCCCGTTGACTCCTCCTTACGACGGCCCGTTCAAGGTCATCCAACGTGGCAGCAAGCAATTTACCATACAAATGCCTCAACGAGTAGCCGTAGTCTCAATAGACAGATTGAAACCAGCGCACCTAATCAACGAAGAAGAGCATACCTCCACTTCAGCGACACACGCATCTAAGAAACAAACATCGCACAACACGAACGACAAGCCACCTTCTACGACCCCAAGCGCACCACGTGAAGCAGTTGATACGCGTTCCGGTCGCACAGTAAAACCAAACGTACGCTTCGCTTAGGGGGGAGTGATGTAGTGACACAGAGTTAGTCACAATAATTTCCGTACCTCCATAACCATTACCAGAACACTGCTACCAGAAATAGAACAGGATGTGGTGACGCGCGGGTGTTATCAATATCATAATAACACTGCGCACATCAGCTCGCTTCGAAAGGAACGGTTTGTTGTCAAGAGCAACGCACACGTAGAAGATTCACAGCGTCATTCAAGATTCTTCGAAGACAGCAGTTTCGCGACCGTTAGGCCTTGTGCGAACACAGCGTTCCGCTCCCGCGCCCTGCGCATGGCCCATGTCCTCTGGCGAATGCCTATTGGTTATTACTTTTTGTAAATAGGTTAGCATTGTTAGAACTCCCTTATGAAATAGATGTAAGAGAATAATAAATTCAGTAACCGACAGTCGTTCGAACAAGCAACATTGTTTTATTCTACCGAAGACCTCTCCAGTTCCACTTAGTACCTGAGACCACCAAACCAGTATTTCAAATTTAATTTAAGGTTAAAAATGCCATTTAATAGAAATGCCTAATAAAATTATTCCAAATGAATTTCTGCCATCTTCTTAATATGCCAAGTGAAATTTTGCCAAATAAAATTCTGCCATCTTAAAAGTAAGCCATTGTAAATTCGGACATAGTAAAATTCGGCCAAACAATAATTATATTTTTTTTTAAATATGCTTTATGAATTTTCTTTTATAGAAGATTATGCCAAGTGTGTTATGCCAAATAAATTTCGGAGTATCAAGATTCTGCCAGATATAGGGAACCCATCGGTATCATAATCTCCATCGTCACAATTAGGGTATTCTTCAGAGCAAGATAATTCAGGCGTAGACGTGTCATCTAAAAGCTTCATAATGCGATCATCCGGATCATCAACAAACTTGCCCCAACTCCTCTAAAAATAACAGATTCATGTTGAAACATGCATCCCTCAATTCTTTATTGCGTACCTTAATGTATACAGTTGGTAGGGCAATAATTATTTGTATTAGCCACAACTAAGGACCCTGTCGGGCACAGCAATGATCAAGTAGGAGACAGGAGGAAGAACACTGAGTGTTTAATGTGATAAATTTTATTATTGATTAAGTATTAGTTAGTGTAGACAATTTTACTCAAATAAAACATTCTTTTATTTTTGAAAAGAAAGAAAACTGCATTCAAAGATTTTGGAAAATTCGCTGGCCCCACCCGGGAATCGAACCGACCAAAATCTTTAAAAATTACACCCTGTACTTATATTCATCGATCGTTAGGGTGAATTATAAGGATGAAATCTCTCTAACAAACTTGATAAATTAAATGAAAGGAAGACCATGACATCTTATATTATTTTAATTATTTACAAAAAATGGTAAACTAACTAATTAGTTACTCAAAATGGGCTCCATTTTCTTGGATACACAAATTTATTCTTCTTAAGAATTCATTTCTAGTAGACTTTAATAACGTGTTGTGGTAATTATTATAAATCGTACTAACTTCAACTCTCAACTCGTTTAAATTCGCATGAGATTTAATGTAAATTTTATTTTCTACATATAATATCGCCACAAAAAAATGTTTATAGGGTTGAGACCTAGTGATCTCGCAGGCCATCTGATTGTGCCGTTTGTACCAATCCAGGTATTAAAATGATTATTAATGTAGGCAGTAGTGATTCTGCTGTTATGGGCTGGAGCACCTTGTTGCTGTAGAATTATTTGGTTTCGCTCTTCCTCGGTTTATCTCTTAAGAAATTTGATAAATGGTTTCCTTTAACTAATTTCTTAAGAGATGCAGTATTTCAAGATACTTGACAGTGTTTAATGACCTTCGTACCTATACGTGGATTAACACAACCATATTTCTCATAATTCCGCACAAAACGTTGAATGAATATCTTACTTGACTGTTAGTTTCATGAACATAGTGGTTATTGCGGCGATTGTACGATTTTATTGCTGAAGTTTGTTTCGTCAGACCACACAATGTTACTAAAAAAATTAGGGTTACGGTCAATTTCTCTCAGCATGTTTTGACAAAATTGTAATCGTCTCTCACTATCCCCAGGATGCAATTTTTGCACCAACCGACAATCTCGATAACATTTATTTTATAGTTTTTCAGCACTTTATGATACAGATGGGTCTTTGAGTAAATGTGCTTTAACTTGACCCATTGAATTTATAAGTCTAGATTTCATGGTAATTGACCCTAAAGATCGATGCAGAGTAGGTACCTACAGGCTGTATTTTTTTACGATTTTAGTCAGTTCGATTCCCGGGTGTGGCAAGCGAATAATCGAAAGCCTTTGAATGCAGTTTTCTTTCTTTTAAAAAATAACCTAATGATTTCTTTGAGGAAAATTTTCTATCTACAGTAGGTATTAGGAGTACCTATTTTCCCTTCATGTGGCATTCCAAATTCCACCCTATATATATACGTCAACCACAGAATAAAATATCGGCTACCTAAATGCCGTTTTAAGAGCAAACTTTTATAAGTCTGCTCGATGGCTCGATGAGACCGAAAGTTACCTCGTCTCAATAGAGTTAAAATATATTTCGTTGGTTTTTTTGCATAGATCTTTTCCATGCGAATAATTGATAAATTGACAACTTCTATGGTTTCTGGATAGGCCAAGAGCTAGAGAGCACTAAATATGAATAATAATTAAATCTCTGTTTTAACATTCTGATATTTTATCAAAAGCCTGCCTGCTTGCTTTGTTGCCACAAAACAGAAAAAACTGGCTCGCTTGGCCGCTGAAATGAACAGCCTAGGCGGCCAACCGCTAGTGCGTAATAACATTTTTTTTTTAAATCAACGTACATTGCCCACTGCTGGGCAAAGGTCTCCCACACAGCTTTCCACTATTCCCTAAAAAATACAAAAATATTATTTTTGTTAACAGCTTTACGTTTTCTTTATAACAAAGGTTTTTCGTTTATTATTGGAAAATATTCAAAAACTTGAGAAAAAGGCTTGAGCTTAGGACACTTTTTAAAAAACGTAGCTCAATCGTTGACAGCCATGACAGCTGACTTTGGAACATGACACATTGATTTTGACATTACATAGTGAAGCAATCAAGCAAAAACGTGATCCATCGGTCTGATTCAGAAGAGATAATACAACTTAAAAACATGGCTAAAACAGTAGATTTAGAGCTGAAAAAAGCATTTACTGAATTGCACCTGAAAGAGGTAGAAACCAGTGCAAAAATTCAAGTCATAGACTCTCAACTAGATGTGCTGAAGCGTGTCCTGCAACATGTGGATATTACAAAGCGAGAGATCAATTCATTCCCACCTGCTACAAAATCTTATGAATCCGTTGGAAGAATGTTTCTTCTCACAAATCTAGACGACGTCAAGAACAATCTCCAAACCCGAGAGGCTCAATTATCAGCACGAACAACAGAATTAGAAAACAATAAACAGTATTTAGAGAAGAATCTGAAAGAGAGTGAAGACAACATCAGAGAAATGGTACAGCAAAGGAAGGCAGCAACCAACAAATAGCTATCATTCATCATTCCTTAAATTATGTATGACAATCTATAGCGACAACACTGTACTAATTTATAATTCAATTTGTTTTAACAGATGTTTCTCATGCTTGAATGTAACCCTTAAGTTAATCTTAAGCTTTTTAAATGTTTCTTTCAGTATAGCTTTTATTAGAAATAAATACTTTTCTATTTCATAAATGTTTAATTTAGTTAAGAAGGTACAATGATTGTAGTTAATTTTATAATAACCCTGAACATGTAAATAACAATTATTATTTTTTGACACAATCTTGGATGTTCTTCAATGATGTACATTTTTTACTAGTTAGGAAATCTTAATATATCATACTTCTGCCAAGCTCATTTGTCAATTCTGCTGTCCTATAGAGTGTATCTGACAAAATCATGTTTTGAGTTGACGAATAACAAAAATACGACACAATCAAATCAAACTACTATAACAAAGTCTTATGAGTAAGTTTCCATTGCCAATAAATAGATCTAATCGTGTACTTTCAAATAGGCACATTAGTAGTTTAAAACAACTATCAAAATTGGTTTTAATATAACTTTTTAACAAAAATATAACTTGTTTTCCGAAGTTGGTATTGAAAAACAATAGGTACCAAAGGCACAGACTTCGGAAAACAAAGTCATTTTTCGCATTGTACTGTTTTGATTTAGAAGTCAGATTATTTATTTAATTATAAAGTTTTTATTTTACTCTTTTTAGTGTTGGTGCCTCATATTACCATAAAAATCATTTATATCCCGAGTACATCTCATTTCAATTCCAATAAGCCCAAACACGACTAGGATACATTGTTTTATTACGGAGTTCTGGAGCCTGTGTGGCTGACTCTGGCTTGGCCACCATCAGGGATTTTAATTTTAATAACACAAATATTTAGTCGCTAATTAGTCGAAATTAGTCGCCAAATATCAGATTTAGTCGGTCACTGGTTCAAAAGTTAGAAGGGTTGTTACGTGGCCGATCTGGAGTCACTCCCCCCGGCTTGGCCACATTTATATCTCAAAAACTAGGGCACCTAGCGAAGATCTGTTTTCACCCAGATTCAGTCGCCAATTAGTCGAAATTAGTCGCCAAATATCAGAATTAGTCGATCACTGGTTCAAAAGTTAGAAAGGTTTATAGGTGGCCGATCTGGAGTCACTCCCCCCGGCTTGGCCACATTTATATCTCAAAAACTAGGGCACCTAGCGAAGATCTGTTTTCACCCAGATTCAGTCGCCAATTAGTCGAAATTAGTCGCCAAGTCACAGATTTAGTCGGGTCTTAGTTTAGAAGATAAAATGAGTTCAACTTTTAAGGTATAGTTCAAGAGCTAGATCGAAAAGTTTACGAAAAATAGCCTAGAAAAAAATATTTCTATTGATATGTGTAATATACTTCTAGTTTTATCGGTCTAAAGTCCTGAGAAATGTCAGAGAGATATAAATTTTCAATTAAATATACATTTTTATGTTTTATATTACTAGGTTAGAGTTGCTTAATCTTCTTTGAAAACATTAAACCTTGCTCTTGGTCTATTTGGTGTCAAGATGTACAGTCTCACACAACTGTTTTAGCAAATTAGTTTCTTACATTGTTTTAGCAGTTTCTTACACTGCTTTATCTACACTCATACATTGGGATTTAACCTACTAAATAAAAGAAAAAAGTCAAAAGAGTAAGCCAAATTCAGTACAGCAAAACGTATGATGGCGCCAAAACCCAGCACATCACCGCATTAACTGCGCATGCGCTAAAGCGGGCTTTGATAAAGACAACAAAGAATTGGAATTCAATTTTTTTTATAACAAGTGCCTTTATAAAAAGTTAATATAAAAAAGGTGCGTCCCGCATAAGCTTTCCATTACAAAAAAATAATTGATGGAAACTCCTTGGTGATAATAACTTCTTGGATTTGCCCTGTATCTAAAAAAAATGTTTTATAGCATTATTTTGTTAAGAGAAGAAGTGTTATAATAAAATTCTATTTTTAAATTTCGGTGTTGTGTTGATAAAATATGTGAACATAAACTCGTTTTATAGTTTATAATTCGAATATTACGATATTAGAGTAGATAAAATATATAAAACGCACACTAATTTATTACAAAACCGATATTACTCGAGGTTGTATCTATTCTTAACAAGTTCCACTGTAAACTGGCTGACGTTAATTTACGTCACGGGCAACTCGCTCTATGTAGTTCATATGTACACGCGCATCTATCTCTTTCTTACTTACCATAACATAAATGGAACGGAGCGCACAGGAGCGCAGCGATCTATCTGCCAGCGACTGACATTATATTTATTGTAGATATGTTTCTAGGTAATGCATACTGCTTTCCTTTTTTTGGATCTAATAACATAGAATACCTTTATATTTAGGTTTATATTTCGAAACAAACATTCCACCGTGAGACATCATGGGTAATGTTTAGAAACTACTTATAGTATTTTGTACTTGCTTGTACCAATGTATGGAAAAAAATATTACTTTAAAATCTTTTTATTTACACACCGACTAAATCTGTGACTTGGCGACTAATTTCGACTAATTGGCGACTGAATCTGGGTGAAAACAGATCTTCGCTAGGTGCCCTAGTTTTTGAGATATAAATGTGGCCAAGCCGGGGGGAGTGACTCCAGATCGGCCACCTATAACCCTTTCTAACTTTTGAACCAGTGATCGACTAATTCTGATATTTGGCGACTAATTTCGACTAATTGGCGACTGAATCTGGGTGAAAACAGATCTTCGCTAGGTGCCCTAGTTTTTGAGATATAAATGTGGCCAAGCCGGGGGGAGTGACTCCAGATCGGCCACCTAACAACCCTTCTAACTTTTGAACCAGTGACCGACTAAATCTGATATTTGGCGACTAATTTCGACTAATTAGCGACTAAATATTTGTGTTATTAAAATTAAAATCCCTGATGGTGGCCAAGCCAGAGTCAGCCACACCTGGAGCCTACCTTCTGGCTTCATCATGGGATCAGTTTGCGGTCTGTCCCACTAGTCCCAGTGACTTTCTCCCACGATGGGACAAATGGGATTAATATGTTCCACTTGTCCCATGGGACAACTGATACTAACTTATTTTTTAAATTATGTCCCAATAGTCCCATGGGACAACTGATGGTAACATTTTCATCAGTACTATTTGGACGTAGTTTAGCAGAAAGGACTCAACCCACACTATGGTAAAAAAAAAAAAAAAAAAAATTAATAGATTAAAAAAAATAAAAAAAAAATACTTTTTGTGGGTTGAGTCCTTTCTGCTAAACTACGTCCATTTATTTATATGTTTGCTTCATCATAGTCGCTTAACTATTCGAAATATCTGATACCCATGACATACCTACATATGTTCCAGTGGCCATCTGTGGTCTTCTTCATCAGTTCCATTTCAACAAATGATACTTTCTGACTGCAAATTCTTGCCATGTTATTGAAAATAGCAAAATCGCTAAAGTTAAAGTCTGCCTATAATATTTAAGGAGTTCCCTCGATTTCCATGGGATCTGATCATCAAATTCCGATTTGGTGACAATGGGACCACCTCGACAGTACGTATAAACTTTTAAACAAAAAAAATATTTTGCACATCGGTCTATCTACGACAGAGTAAATAACTTTTAGACCAAAAGTCGCCGGAAGAATCATTATAAGTAAATGTGACGGGGGTCCACGGTAGCCGTAAGTGCAATGCTTATTACGCAATAAGGCTGCAACAAAGCACAGAAGGGCCCCGCTGGCGGTAGTTTTGCTTCAAGTGGAGTAGGTAGGTACAAATTATAAATGCAAATAATTTGGGAAGCGCAAAACGAGCATTGATTAATGGTGGTCTGCAAAGCCATATGGTCGCGACTCCGCTCGTGGCTGATCAGAGCAACAGAGTACTTTTTACCCGACTGCCGAAGGAGGGTAATGTGTTTATCAGTCTATGTATGTATGTTTGTTCCTATATGGCGTTCCAGAGACCAAATGCGTTGGCCGATTTTGATGATTCATACGTCAATCGATGCGTCCTAACCCTGCGAGTGTCATAGGCTACATTAAAATTGGATAATAGAAAAATGGCGGCTTTTGGGTGCCATATTGTCGGGGCCAAAATTTTTTTTTCTTCCAAACCCATCGTGTGGGGTATTGAAATAAAGGATTTTAAGAGGTGATTTCAAAAATATATAACACTTATATGTTTAAATATATCTAATTCGAAAAAAACTAACTAAAAAGTTATAAATAAAAATATTTAATTCAAAAAATCAAAAAACCCGACTGCTTCAAAAGTGAACTAAAAAGTCGTAAACAAGGAAAAAAGCATGCTGTGCAGGCGGAGGATACACCAGATTTTGGTCAGCCAGCCCGCGAATATGTATCCTCCGACTGCACAGCATGATTTTTTCCTTGTTTACGACTTTTTAGTTCACTTTTGAAGCAGTCGGGTTTTTTGATTTTTTGAATTAAGTATAAGAAAATCAAGGCTCAGTACTGGCCAGGATGACTTATGGGGCCTCTCGAGCACCCTTGTGACATCCTGGTCTTCATATTAGTTAATGAAATACCGTATCAATAAACTAATCGAGTAGCCCCTATAGACTGGTAGTAACAAGGGGAAATTGTAATTACCCTTGTAACAACTTACTACTGCAGTAGTAAGAAAGGGAATAAAATTACCATTATTACTACTGGTAGTAAGATTGGTAGTAACACGGGCGACAAAGGACATTGTTGGCCCGCTATAAATTGTAAAACTATCTTTGCATTGGCAGACAATTAATCTAGATAGGCTTGGCGATTTCAAAAATAACTAAAAGGTCAGCCTAATTGCTAAGTGAATTCGACAAGGCAAAGGATTTTGAGTATTTTTGACTCCAACAATCGAAAAATCACATGCGAGATGAAAGACGCGTAGATTTTCGTATGTGATTGGTCGATTGATGGAGTCAAAACCCTTTGCCTTGCCGAATTCACTTGCACAATTAGACCAAAGAGTAAAATAATAAATAAGTTAGAATTAGATTCCCTGTTCCCTCACGATGTTTTCCTTAGGCTGCCGGTCTGGCATGTCATCCGGTTGAGATGAGATGACCTACCGTCGTGTGCGGTGTATTGTGTTCTGGAATACCTACTGGTTACTGAAAATGTTGATATGTTTGTGGTTCAGCAGACAGCAGTTAGTAACCAGTCAGTGCAGTAGTAGTAGCAGTCCAGCAGCCGTATTGCGTAAGTGAATACGGCAACGCAAAGGGTTTGACCGCTATCAAATCGACCAATCACACAGATGGAAATCCACATCGCGTCATTCATCTCGCATGTGATTGGTCGATTTGATAGCGGTCAAACCCTTTGCCTTCTCGTTGCAAGAGGCGCGGCGGAGCGCATTTCCTTGAAACGCGCGGGCAGATTCCGCGGGCACCAAGCGGCGCCAAGAGCCCTCGAGCGGGGACGCGCAGCTACTCCGAGCGCGCCCATGTCATTGGTAATCATGTGGCCATTATGAATGGAATGTGTAGCAGAAAACGAAGCAAGGTTTTAAACTTTAAAATTTATAGAATTCACACACCCAACACTCATGTTTTATATTATCAGGGGTATAGTAAAGAATACTAAGGTTATCTTGATCAACACATCAATTATTTTTAAAATCTTTATTTTTACACAAGAAGAATTGTTTTCAATAATTCTTATATGATTTTTTTAATACTAGGTTCATGAATTTTATTTAAACTAAATTATTTCTTAACGAAAAATACTTAAAATTGCTAAAAAAACGTTGATCGTAAATAAAATAGTGAAATATTTACACAACAATCTAAATTAAGTAGTATAACGTAAAATTTAAATTTATTTAATAACAAATATTACTTCTTGTGACCTTATAAAATGGTAATAATGTTCATTAAATTAAAGCTAAAAAAGCTTAAAAAGCATTGTTATTAATGAATATAATTAAATAATGTTAACATTAAAATATTTATATGAGTATAAAATACCTAGTGATATTGCAGACTGCTTCTTTCATAATCCATAACCATTTAATATATAGATATCATGTACTATATTCGTTTTTAAACATTTTGCTATTTAATAAAATATATCTGAGTATTTATGGAATGGGCAATACAATAATTGTACTAATAAAGCGTATTCTATTCCATATAAGAATAACATATAAACCTTGAGGAAATAGGCTACGCATCTACGGGCATCTAATAACATTGTAATTGTTCAACATACAGGAAAGACAAAGGGATTCTTCACTATGTGTTTGTATAATAGCTTGACACAGTTTGTAATCTAAGAAGCAGTCTCTCATTCATGTCATCACAGGTTAAGTGAATACTATTAGAAAATAAGTATAATTATAGTTTATTAAAGATTAACTTGTCATGATACAAAATAAACATTGCCATTACAATAATGTAAATAAGAATTAATCTTCACAAAAATGCTACATTAAATCTACAAACAATATAAATTACAATTTCCTATAACAATAGTCACATTTATGATTATTTATGTAGGATTCCACGTTATGAAGCTATGCTACTGTCAACTTGTCTAGAGCCATGAGGGTCGGTTGATATCGTAGGGCTGTCTCACGCCGAGGGCAGGCGGATAGCCGCTGGGGTACAAGCTCATAATCTGTGCCCCTGTTTGTCTCAATAGCTCTTCCTGATGACGCTGGAGATACTGTTGGTACAGAGGCGATGTCGGGTCGGTTCCAACGAAGGGGTAACCAGCTCTAACTTGTGAATGGCCAATGAAAGGAAAAGTGCTCCCCGTATGAGTCGAGTTTTGATGAGCAGGTTTCGCTAACTTTTCTGCATTCGCTTCGGCATTATTGCGCTGCTGATGAGCAACTGCTGCAACCATATAGTTGGCTGCCATGAGCTGATTAGCGGTGCTGTTGCGGAAATCCTCAATTGTAAAGCTGCCATTATCTCCGTACAGTCCACTACTTAAAGCCATGTTTGTTGATGTTCCAAAATTGAAAGCATTTCCAGGCATCATGCTCGACTTGACTGACGATAAAACATCTGTCCCGCATGAACTAGGATGGTAAGCTTGGCTGATCTGTGCTGTTTGTTTCGCGTCAGCAGTTCTCTTCCTTTTATTTTTTGTTTTTGTATCTATTTGTGAAGCTGCAACACTGGATGTTTTGTAAATACTATTGTCCTTACTCATGGTCATGGACATAGATGGCTGGGAATATATACTAACAGACGTGCTGACTGGGTGTATTTCTGAAGACATACTCTTGTTAAACATTTGCGCCATTTGAAAAGATTTGTCGTGGTATAATGCAGCTGCTTGGCTACTTGCAAAACTGGACAGATACCTCTCGTCATTAGTGTATCTTTCTAGCATTTGAGGAATATTAGGCAAGTTACGCAAAGTATCGAGGGGGAGTGAAGATGGAGTACTATATGGAGTTTTATATGGATTTGAATTTACTAATGGATGGTTTTGTACAAGTTTTTCAGTTTTTTGAGATTTGGCAAGAGTGTCAATATTTTTGGCAATTACATCAGTATCACTTATTGATGATGGAGTAGTCATGTGATCATTTTTAAGATGACCTCTTGGATTGGGTATTCTTAATTCACCAGGAAGATTTTGTTGCAACTCCTGAGTTCTTTGTAAAGTTGGCCTGGCCACATTATACGAATTATACTGCTGATGCTGAAGGCTTTTATTATAAGCAATTGTATTAGCACTTATTGCACTCATTTCATTCTTTAATTTTTCCACATTATTGGCACTGTATGCCGTAGAATAGTCAGAAGGCAATAATTCTTGTTTGCGCATTTGACTTGTCATTTTCCAATTGCCATAATCTATTGCAGCAGATGAAGGAGTAGTATTACAAGAATACAATTTTTTGTTTGCAAGGTCGATGTCGCTTATTGAAAAGTTGCTTACGCTTTGTCCACTCATACTTTCATATTGATTGTGATGTGCGTGAATAATATTTTGGTTCATATTCATTTCATTATGTGACTGACTATGAGCTGGAGGAATATTTCCTGAATTCATGTTAGCTTTAGCTATACTTTTTTGCAGATGTTGGCTATTTAATCCTAAATTAATAGCAATAGCATCAACGTCATAAGCCTTTTGCTGTGGATGATTCATATTCGATTTTGTTATATCTCGTGATAAATAGTCAACTTCGTGTGAGTGAGTATCACTACTGCTTCTGCGGTCAATCTCAGGATTTAAATAACCCATGTTAACCATGTCGACATTATCTTTTTTAATAATGCCAATTGGCTTATCCAAATCCATGTTTATGGTATTTTTGTTATTTTGTAATGATTCATTCATTTCATATTTTACTTCTCTGTTTTCAGTAGCAAATTCCATCGCAGTTTTTTCCCGTAAGCTATTAATTTTGGCCAATTCCGATTTTTCACTTAATGCCAATGCTATGTCGTCAACTGAAGTCGCAGTCATTGAATGCAAAGATGATGAATTTTTCTGGTAATCATTCTTACTTTGTACTGCTCCAGTAACTTCTTTGTTTTCTGGTTTTGAGGCGGGGAGGGGTACTGAGGAAAGATCTGGTTCATTGTATGTCCGTTTTTTAGCGGGAAACAGCGGAGTTTTAAGATCTGTCATAATTTGTGCGGCATTAGTGGGAGCTGGAGAGTTTGATACCGGCGGTAAGGGTTGTAGCGGCGGCTGTGGCGAAGTTTGTACTTGCGAATAATTTGCTGAGTTCTGTGGGTATGGTGTATATGCCGGCGAGAACGGTCCTGTATATTGGCTTTGTTGATAAGAATCTTGAGGCGCCAGTGGAATGAAATCTTCAGGTCGTGCGGGCTTGTTAGCTACTGGAGTTTTTGTATTATCAAAGTAGGGAGGTGGGTTCTGGTTATACGCAGGATGTGGACTTTTGTTGTGGTCAACAAAATAATTCGGCGTGCCTGGTCCCGCGACATTATTCGAGGCGTAAACATGTTGAGAATAAGGCGAATAAGGGGAGTGTGGACCCTCACGTGGACTGCAGCTTTTCTCTGGGCTGCTTTTCATCGATGTTGTATCTTGATAGAACCCAGCTCTCACACTTCCGTTTATTATAGGATATGTTATCTTCTGGAAATCATCCGTTCTCGGAGATGCGGGCGAACGTAGCAGCGGGGATGTGTGTGACATTTGATGTCGAGGTGAATCAAGATCCTGGCTGAAGGAAGACCTCTCCGACACGGAACTCCCAGTGCTGGTTCTTCTTTGCCTCGGCGTTGTCCCCATATTAGGTAGGGGACTATCTCCACCTTCAGGATTTGGAGTATCGGCCCCTGTCGGAGAATTAACTTGATTCTTAGGTTCGTTGACCTTGGTATCATTTGTTGTGACATTTTCCGGTACTTTTTCTTCAGAATCAGCTTCATCAGGTTTCTTTTTAGCAGCGGGTGCAGTTGAACCAGTACTTTTGGGAGCACCAAAGGCTTTAAACCACGCGCTGAGGTTAGGTGTAGCTTTTTCTTGATTTGGCTTAGTTATTATTTGTGGCTCAGTTTCAACCTCAGCATCTTTTTTGTTTGGCGCAACAATGATTTCCTCTGGTCTTTTCTCGACAGGAGCATCTTCAACTTTCTCTTCTGTCAGTACTTCTGTTGCTTTACTGCCATCTTTTTGTTCTTCTGTTTTGTTTTCATCATTATTCCCAAAGTTATGGTCATTACCTAGAGCGAACTCCACAGCTGGTAAAACAGAACCTAGGCTAAGTTTAGGGCTAGATTCCTCTGCCTTTTGAGCATCACGAACTTTGTTTTGAGGTCCAACTGGTAGAGGAAGATCCTCTGTTTTTTCTGTATTTTTATTACTCAAATTAGTAAGCAAGTTACCTTTACTCTTGCCTGGTTGAAGTCTTTCAATCGTTCTTTGAATTTCTCTTCTTTTAAGCAACTTTGGCTCACGCGATGAAGGTCGTTTTCTAGTCAATTCTTTTCTAGTGTGAAGTGGTTTTTCTCCAAGAGAAAGATCATCATCCAGCCGGCTGTTTTCGGGATCTTCGGTTGAAATAGTTTGAGCTGGACTATTGCAAGGCGAACTCACATTCGATCCTTTTGGAGCGTCATCAAGCCATTTACTTATATCTTTCACAGCTTGTTCTAACGCTTCAGAAGCAGACTCGTTCTTAGCAGAATTTTTCTTTTGACCTTTTTTAAGTGCAGACTTTGTCTTTAAATTTTCTATTGATTCATCTTCAGAGTCAATATCTTTGACAGTAAAATCATTTGTATTGCTTGATTCAGTATCTAGATTGCTTTGACTTGAGGAGAACAAAGTATTGAACAGTGAACTGTCTTTATACTTTTCATTTTTAGCTTTAAGCTTTTCGATAGTTTCTCTTAGCTTTTGATTCTTCTCTTTTTCAGGTATATGAAGATTTTGCTTATGCTTATCAACAGCTTTTTGTTTATAATCAAACAGTGATTCCCAAGCATCCTTGGCAGCATGTCGTCTTCTTTCCTTTATTTTATCGTATTTATCTTTGACGAAATCTGGATCATTAAGTTGATCAGGAGAATCAATTTGATCCAGTTCCGTGGGCGAGGGTGACGGTGTGTGAATAGAAGGTAATGGGCTGGCACTCCTACTTCTATAAGAACTCTCCAAGGATTCTTGTGAGACGCTACGCTTCAACTCTTCCGGAGGTTCAGGCTCGTGATGTTTGCTCTTTTTCTTCTTTTGTTTTGACTTCTTGCCATCCTTGTCTTTGTTCTTCCCATGCTTTTGTTTTTTGCTGTGTCTTGATTTAGATTCGGAGTGATCAGATTTATGAGAATCTTTCCTTTCCTTTCTATGATTTTTGGAATGTTTACCATGACGATGATGATGACCTTTGCGTTTCTTCTTGCCCTTGCTTTGTTTACTTTTATGAGATTCTTTAATCTTTTTTACTTCTGGTTCTGGTTCAGGTACTTCTTCCTCTTCGGGCTTTTCTTCTTGTATTATATCTGACGAACTTGACTTGGGTTCACCTGAAAATGAAAATAAAAGATAAGAATACATCTTATTACTTTTTTCGAAACAATGTTGTGGCAACTTTGGTGCATCAATCAATTATCTTACAATTTTATAACACTATGTAATAGACCGGTCTTTGTAAAATAAATGGTTGAGTAAACTATAAATAAAAATAATTAATAAAAATGTTTATTTCAATTACATAAAGCACTAACATACGTGATTTGGATATCACCTTTTAAGCAGGAAGATGCTTGTGTTAGGTGACTCTGCTCTTCCATTATCAGACATTTACATTATCATTAACAGAGTATGCAATTGAAAACAGAATAATAAAAGAAAAGAAAATAAAATAGAAAAAGTTAATAAAATCAAAAAACCCGACTGCTTAAGAAGCTAACTGCTGTACAGTCGGAAGATACATAATTATTTACGATCTGGCTGACCAAAACCATAACCATATAACCTTAAGCTGAGATCGCTGCGCCCTCTCGTTCTAAAAACATATTTTTTGTTGTCCCATTCCAGCATGGCAAACAGTACTTAAACTGCCACGAAAAAGAAGAGAAGTTTCAAGATAGTTTTTTAGGTTGGACTTTAAGACGCTGAATTGACAAAGGTAACAATATTTTTGCCAAATCGTTACAGATCTTATGGAATGCACAGTATTTAAACGATAACACGGATAATACTAAATTGAACGGCTAGCCCTAGCTTACAATGCTATTCATCCCCTGCCCCGTATCTTACCTATCCGTGGCGGGTTGCTGTGCCCGTTCAAGTCACCAAATTCCCTAGCTCGTTTTGCTCACTCTCGTATAGTTCATACGTGGTCGAGTTGTGACCCTCTCAGTATCAACACTCAACCAAGAGAGAGCAGTGTCATCCCTAAAGGAACCCGTAATAAACCAGCTTACCTTCGGAATGAGACTTTCGCTTTTTTCTCTTGTGGTGACTTGGAGATTCATTCATTTTGAGTTTGTGTTTTCTTGAAGGAGTTGGTAATTGATATTCAACAGCAATTTCTTCATCAGATGATGAAAGTCTATGTATATATCTTTCAGTCAGTCGATCAAATGCAGCTTGTAAGTTATCTACCATCACAGTATACTCTGAAAAAAAAAAACGATTATAAAAAAATAATTCATCAGTAACTAAGCCTGTTTGAAATTAGTGTTTATATTTTATACAAACCATTATCCTGGCCATTGTACAAACGACAGTTGTTAACAATAAGCTTAAAATCCGCTTTGAACACAGAAAAATCAGTGTAATAGCCACTGTCAAGACGTTCTTCCATTTTCCGTAAATCCATTGGTCGCCTAATAACGGCATAATAATTGGGCGCATATTCCTCTTCTACAGGGTCCATGAAGGGCCATGCATCATCATGAGCGGTTAATTGTTTAAGAAGTTTATACATGTCAGTCTGGATGTCCTCGTCAGTTTGACCAAATCTGCAAAATGGAAAGAGGCTTAGAATATGTAAAAGAAGACTAAATCGTTACAAAACTGAATAACAATGAAGTATGCATACATTTGAGATGTCTTGAGCTTTTTTCGTGTACTGCTGACGGGTTCGTCATTGTCTGGTATTACTATCTGTCCTGTTGCAGACGCCAACGAGTTGTTTGTTTTCCTTCCCGTTTTTATGAGCAGCTCTGGTGGCGGTTCGCCTTTGTGAGTAGCAGAGGAGTTTTTTGAACGCTTATCATGGCTTTTTGACGATTTTGCAATTTTTTGAGGCATTTCTTCTTTTGCACTGGATGAGCTTTCCGATTCAGAGTCCGACGAAACTGATTTGGACCTAAACATTAAAAGTGAAAAAATTAAGATTGATGCAAAATCCGGTATTTCATTTATGTAAAGACACTTTTATCGGGGTTGCTCGCATACAAGGTTTACTGAAAGACATTGCTAAATGTTGGTCAAACTATTTTTCACCATGTCAAAACCATATTGAACGCAAAACGGCTTTTAAATGATAAAGTTTATGAGTACGGAGGGCTATATGTTACTTAGAGGATTTTGATGAAACTTTACATTAACAAACATCAAAGAAAAAAAGCCGGCCAACTGCGAGTCTGACTCGCGCACAGAGGGTTCCGTATAAACAACTACATTCACCAAAATAAATAGGTAACTTTTAGTAACGTTCATAAACAATGAAAGCACCGAACATTGCTCTAACGCAGGGACAAAATTAACTTTTCCGTTCGAAAACTGTTGTCCCCATACCAATATACAAAATGTTTAATTACATACATACATAAACTCACGCCTTTTTCCCATGGGGGAAAATACGTGAGTTTAAAATGTTTACTTTTCCAAGTATATTTTATAAATAACTAGTGACCCGCCTCGGCTTCGCCCGTGACAAATTATATTCAAAAACCTTCCTCTTGAATCACTCTATCTATTATAAAAAACCGTATCAAAATCCGTTGCGGAGTTTTAAAGATCTAAGCATACATAGCGACAGACAGACAGCGGGAAACGACTTTGTTTTATACTATGTAAGGATAAGGATTGGTCAACTATTACTAGTAAACTTGTAAAGCTGTGATAGTTTTTTTTATTTCGTTATATATACTACTGCCGTGAATAGTTTACCTACATATCCAAAAGCAACAATATAGAAATAATAAAAATAAAATATGTAATTCATGCCAAATTATAGCTTTCTAGTACTCTTTCTAGTCTCTGAGCTAAAAGTTACGAGACGGACAGACGGAAATAATGTAAAACCAGATGGACCGCATTAACTCGGCAAAATGTATATAACTGCTGTTTCTTTTTCTTTTTTTGCGTTTTGATTTTGGATAAACCTTTCTTTGATTGATACCCAATTCCTGGCATGGCTAGTCATTGAAAATTAACCTAGTATAGGCAATAATTTATACGAAGTACTAATTCCACTTAGGCGAAACCGCGAAAGGCAGCTACGGCTGTACAGATTTCAAAACACTTAGGCCCTGATGGCGCGACAAGATTCGATTTACATCACACCGATAGGCGATTTAAATTGCATGTTCACATGGATGAAATACGACGTAATTTTTTTTTTTTTTTTTTTTTCATAACAATATACATTGTGTAGAAATTTTGTAAAATAAACAAGTAGGTACCATTAAAACATTCCGATCGATAAAGAAAGTAAAAAAAAAGAAAAAACTAATATAAAATGTAACAAATTCAAATTAATAATCAAGTACATTCCGTTTACAATAATAAATAATAAAAATAAAACGAATTGTTATAAAATGATCAATGATACAATATTTCATTTTAAAGTTTGAATAAATCAATAATACAAATACAATGTCAATGGTACAAAAATAAAATACAAAGAAATCAATAAAGGTTCAATATATACCCATTAATTAAACAATAATAAAAATAAAATGTCAAACTTAAAAAAAAAAACATTGTTATAAAATAGGTCAATAATATGTCATTTGTAGTCTATGAATAACAACAGTAAAATAAAATGTCAAAGATAAAAATTAAATTATTACAAGAGATCAATAATAGTGTCATCCAATAATATAATCTATGAATAATACAATAATAAAAATAGCATGTCATTATAAAAATATCAATATTATGTCAAATATACGGAAAAAAAAAGTTCATAATCAAAAATATTTAATTTACCAATTCAAATTCATTCAAATTTAGACCTATAATAATTACGGTTGTTGCTTATCATCAAGGAACTCATCGATGCCATAATAGCTTTTCCTCAATAAATATGCCTTCAATTTGTGTTTAAATAAGTTAACGCTATTAATGCTTTTAAATTCTAAGTGTAGCCTGTTATATAGAAAGACTGATTGGTATCTGGGACTGTGACGAACAACCTCTAATTTCGGCTGGATTGTGTTAGGCAAGTCTTTCCTACGCGTATTATCTCTAACTTGTCGTTGTTCATTAGTTTCCGATTTGTGCAAGTTCTTGACAAAATTGGTTAACAGCACCAGTACATACAGGCATGGCACTGTCAATATATGAAGTCTAATAAAATGATTCCTGCACGAGTCCGTTTGTTTCAAACGGAGCATTGTTCTTAAGGCTCTTTTTTGAATTACAAATGCCATTTGGATAATGTATTTATAACTGTTGCCCCAAAACTCAATACTATATCTAAGCTTAGACTCAACCAAGGCGAAGTATACCATCCTAAGCTGGGCCAGTGACAGTTCGTCCCTCAGGCTTCTGATTGCATAGCATGCCGAGCTAACAGACTTCGTTACAGACGATGTCTCAACCCTCCAGCTCAGTAATGCATCAATGTGAATACCTAGAAGTTTAACATGATCAACCACTTCGACCCTGCTGCCACAGGATGAAATCACAAGACTAGCATTGTTCCGGACGTTCGACTTGAATAGTACACATTTTGTCTTGTTTACATTGAGTTTAAGATTATTTGTACCAAACCAGTGTTCAAAAGCTTTTAATAAGTTATTAATTTTTATTTCTAAAGTATTTAAGTTACTTGCAGACACTATTGCACTAGTGTCATCCGCAAAAATAATAAGACTAGTGTCTGTAATACGCTTTTTTATGTACACAATTAAATCATTCAGGAATATTATGAAGAAAATTGGGCCCAAAACAGATCCCTGAGGGACACCCCGAAATACTGTCTTTAGATTGGAGTTCACTATTTTTACTTCTCCATCCACTACCGACTTTATTTCTATAAATTGACGTCTGTTATGCAAATAAGATCTAAATAGCTTCAGAACGTTTTCCCTTATGCCATAATGCTCCAACTTGGCCAGCAAAATATTGTGGTCCACCGTATCAAAGGCGGAACTTAGATCAAGGAATATACCTGCCACCTTATGTTTGTCATTAAGATTGCAAACAACCTCATCGATCAGTGCCTCAACAGCATCGGTAGTGCCCATAGCTCTTTGATACCCAAATTGTCGCTCATTTAAGATTCCTTGCATTTGTAGGTGTTTCATAAGCCTGTCCTTCATAATTTTTTCCAAAATTTTTGATAGTACAGGCAATAGGGAAATGGGCCTGTAGTTGCTAGGATCAGTTTTTGAACCCTTCTTTAAAATTGGTATTACTCGCGCAATTTTAAACTGGTCAGGAAATAGGCCTTCCTCAATACAATTATTATAAAGTGATGCTAGTGGATTAGCCAATATGTCAATGTTATCTTTAATAATGGTCAGGGGAATTGGAATTGGACTGTTTTACGTCACCAGGATCAACCACGTACCTAATCCGTTAAGAGTTTAAATAATCTGGATTAAAATTATTTTCTGTCAGTTATGGAAAGTTTTGGAAGACGTTTGACCAGCACTTTTCAATAATAGATTTATGATCGATGGAATTAATACAAATAAGAATGAAGAAGAGCTTGAAGTGCATAGTATAATTGGCACTGTATTCTTATCATCTAAAAAGAGTAGTTAGTGATTGTTTAAATATATTTCATACATTTCGGTTTTGATATATCCTTTGTGTAAAAGAAATAAATATTCTTTTTGAATGAATTCTAAATTCTATACAAGATTATAAAAGGAATCATATTTTTATTAAGTCAGTTTCAGTTTATATAATTTTGTTTTTTGTAATTTTTTTTGTACCTTGACTACAAATATTATATTAATTATAATATAATAATTTTGAAATGCCAGAAACTTAACACTATAGTACTTAATTACGAATTTTAATAATTTTGTTTATTTTGGACCCTAACTGTGCGAACTTGACTAGCTTCACAATAATGTCTACCGAATTATAAACATTGATTTAATACATTAGTATTATCAAAACTAATAAGCTTCAACCAAGGAGTTTTAGCTATTCGCTTCTTCTCACTCTTAAAGACTCCTAGAATGTACCTGTCGGCAAACACAGACTCCGGCAGTAAATTACACTCCTTAGCCGTACGCAGAATAAAAGTGTTTCCAAAACGTTTTTTGCGTATGGGTGGGATGTCCACCATGTATCGGCGCATCGCCGTATCTGATAGTCCGATGATAAAACGAGCTAGGTGGAATTAGATCGTGCAACTCCATCGCACACTCCCCGAAATGTAACCGATAAAAACGAACATGCTATCAAGTCGGCGACGATGTTCGCCGAGGAGCCTCTTGACTCGCTTTTCGATCGACTCTAGTGCATCAAGCTGTTATTTGGCAGATCCGTCTCAGAGATGAGAACAGCACTCCATGCATGATCGAACTTGCGCTTGATACAAATTGAGGAGCTGTTCCGCCGTGAAATACCTTCTCACCTTTGCAAGGATCCCCAACTTTTTGGCAGCCAGCTGAGCTTTTTCCTTAATGTATGGGCCAAAATTGAGAGTCGATGTCAACGTGACGCCAGGAAGCTTAAGGTGGTCCGTTATTGTCACGGTCACATCTCGGAAAGTGAAAGCTTATTGAAGTTGGCTTTTTTTTACCGGAAAAAGACACGCCTTCGCAGACATCGCCCCATTCGCAGACTGCCTGCAAGTACAGGTTCAAACACTCCACCATGGCCTCACGCAGAGATCTGCGGCCCGGTAGCCCGTGCTTTGGACAAGAATCTCTCAGCAACAGTCATGTCGTCTGCATACCCAAAGGTGCCAGTTTTAGCAGACCGTTAATGTGCTGCAAGAATAATGCTGCTGAGAGTACCGACCTCTGAGGGACACCAGCATTAATATTCAATTGGTTCGATGAGCAGCCATCGATAAGCACTCGAATGAACCGATCTCTCAGGAAGTCTGCAATCCAATCACATAGACCACCGGGCAGACTGAATGACCGAAAGATGGAAGCTAACCAATAAGCCTTTGGTGCCAGACCATATCAAAAGCCTTCGAGATGTCGAGGGAGAAGACGGCAAGCGCTTACCCGTGGCTCTCGATGGCCTCACTCTATATGTGAATGGCATACGCTAGAAGATCTCCAGTAGACTGATTTCGGCGGCAGCCGCATTGGCGGTCACTAAGGATCTCGTTAGTTTCTAGGTATGCCAAAAGCTTCATAATTAAGAACACGCTCCATAATTGTTTTTTTTTTATTCGGATAGGCTCGCGTTTGACCACTATCTCGCCTGATGTTAAGTGATGCTGTGGTTGGAGTTAAAGCACGATTGCATTTCGGGGAGTGTCCAATGAAATTACATGATCTCATTCCGCCTAGCTCGTTTCGTTCCATTCCCATTCGTAGAACATAGAGCAGTGATGGCCCAGTGATAACAGATTACATAAAGTTAAACCAATGTGTAACTAAAGTTACAATGTTATTCATATTGGGTGTCGATATGTGGTCTCATACTGGACGTTAATACAGTGATTGTTAAAAAAGGGGATTATTAAAGTTCATAGAATCGAGCATTGTAAGGGATGACGGAAAAGCCGAAAAAAAGTCCTTGTTTTAAGGACCGTGATGAAATAAAACTATACATAATCACTATCACCACACATATCTGGAGTTTTTAATTCACTTCGTGTATTATTTGTTTTGCTAACTGTACACTACCTACTCGAAGCGTGGCACGGGATATTGAGAAGCAGTATAACGAACAAGCGGTAGGTAGGTAGGTGTATCTACCTACCTACCGCTTTCAGGTTCAAATTGGAAGCGAATCGAAGCGTCAATCCAAGAAAATAATTGACCACATTGACCGTCTTCTAAGCATGGACCATTGACATTCGTAGGTAAGACAGATTGCAGACGCATGATTTGTACAAAATTCCCACGTCATTATTTTTATCTCTATAGGTTACAAATTTGTTCATTACGTAGCGGAGATAAGAATCAATCAATACTCAATATAATAGTTATGTTATTTATTTATATTATGAACGCTACGCATCTAAGAAGAAATCGTACCGAACGAACGTGTGTGCATGCGTATGCCGCCTGGCCTCCTCCGCCCGGCCTCCTACTACCATTGTTTTTGTGTTTTATTTATATAAAGGTACATATCGTGCATGAAAATGACACAAATTTACAATGTCGATTTTTCATGCATTTATGATATTGATTATGTTAACTCTAATGACTGTAATATTTTTTTGAAGCGTTTGTAGCTTGGAAAAACAAAATAATTAAAAATCTTAAAATTGCGTGGCCTAATTTGGCACAAATTTAATTAATAGGGATATGTAAGTGATCTGAGAAAGGACGCACTGCACTGGACGAATATGACAGAAATTGGGTTTACACACTCCGCAGACTATCCTAGATATGATAGCATAATTATTTTAAACTTTAATTTAATTTTGCCAGTTTTGATTTGAATAAAAATAATCAACCACAAATCATCGAATTACTGAAAATGCAAGTAACAGATGTGACACAAAACGCAAAAATAAGCTACATAGGTACTACTGTATCCACAGGCAAGAAATAAGCAACTTTAGAATTTTTTTAACTTATGACATCAAAATAGCCTAGCGCTATCGGTCTAAAACCCATAGCCCCAATATCTTTGTCTCCATATTTAACAATAGTTCTGTATCCAACGGGGATTGTCATTGGGTGCAATTACGTAGTTCATCCAGGGATAATCATCGGTTGGTGTCACATATCATGATACATATCTGACATGGCCGCTGAAAGTTGGCTTCGGCCCCTGGCACGCCTTTCAAAGGTCCGGGACCCCAGAGTCCCGAGATTGTTAAACACATAATAATATTTACAAAAGAAAAAAAAATAGTTTTAGATTCAAGAAGTCTCTGACTACGTACCTACGTAGTACCTACTTTATTTGGTAGAGAGACGTTGTTTCCAGGTTTACTAATGGAAAATAATGACCCAGCCAGTGGCGTAAGTATACCATTTGAGGCCCGTTGCGAATTAAAAAGCTTGGCGTAGTTTCGTTGTCCTATTTCGCATTTCGTTTTTTAAAATACCTCTGCCTGTGTTTACAGGTTCTCGGGCCGGAGGCTATCTTGGGTTTCGGCCCCGTGGCATTGTGCCTGCTCTACTACCCTATTGGTATGCCACTGGACCCAATCTACGGCATCCACAACTTGGCACCTAACAATAGACGTAGACTCTAACAACAACAAATCACGAAAGCTAAAAGGGCTGCAGAATAACTTAAGTAGGCCATGAGGGCATTCCATTTAGTCAGCGCTGGAATAAAACTAGAGGGAATAATCTGTCGGGAAGCAAATTGGTGCAGGTGAATGTAGCCTGATCGTTGTTTTCTTCAAAAAGAAGCCTACTAATTAATACTCGTAATATCGTACTACGCACGACTAAGCGCAGTATCGCCTACACAACGTACTCAGTTAATAGATTTGTGAATAACTTTTAATATGTCCCACAACCAGTTAATTGTTTTACAAGATCTATTTATATTTATCTATGGGTTTTCTTTGCTTGACATTAAGGAGTTATTTATTAAAAAATGGGTAGGTAGGCAGGTAGTTAGGTAAGGTAGGGTAGATAGGTAGGTATGTAAGGTAGGGTAGGTAGGTGCCATTTTGCTCAAGATAGTTGTCACATACAGTTGATTAGGTGATCTCATATAAATCAATAGTAGCTTCCGGCAACAACAACCATTGTGTTATGCCTGTAAAGATCATGTCATTATTAAACGAAAATTAAAAATACTATAATACTCAGTGCTTGTAAAATTGTTTGGTAATTTTTTAAATAATTTACATGGCAAAACAATGTTTGCCGGGTCAGCTAGTCTTTGCGGACGGTGCGTGCGCGTGTGTCGTGCTCTTGTAACACCAATATGCTAAAACTCGCGCTTGCAAACCCCGTTGTACGCGACCGTTCATCACACGACACATACCCACCTACCAACCTACCCTACTCTACCTACCTGCCCTACTCTAGACCATCTTGAGCAAAATGGCACCTACCTACCCTACCCTACATACCTACCTATCCTAAATTAAACTATTAAGTTATCCTAGAAGAAGAAGAAGAAGAAGAAGTAAAGTGCTAAAGAGGCGTAAAGGTGACTACAAGATGCGTACGCGCGCGATGCATCTCGTGTCATATGAACGCGCGCAAAAGTTCAAGAAGTTAAACACAAAAAAACAAACCTTAAGAGATTTCTCCGCTTGGCTCGATTTTCCCGTGCAAGATCAGGCGTTTCTTTTCTTTCCTCCTCGTCTTTAACCTCATGCGGAGACTGTTTTGTTTCCTCTTCCTTCTGTTTAATTTTTTGTAAAACACGACTTGATGTTCTTCTCGGCGCTAGCTCTAACAACCTTAAAATACAACGTACTTCAATTAGTATTACAGAATGTAATGATTTCGCATTATTGTTAGTTATAGAAAATACTACTAGTATCGGCCAAGACAGTGTATACGTGTACAATAGAGCAACAAAAACATAAGCAGTATTTAATTTAATACATTATTTTCTCTAATAGCAAACCATGTCACCTTTTTAGACTAAAGTAATTATTCAATATGTTGGCGGTGCGTTAAATTGTTTACGTGACGTGATTTTTTTTTTTATTAAATAATTCTTTTGCTTTTTATAATTAATTAAATATTGATATAAAATAACATTGAAAAAAAAATTTTTTTTTATTTTTTTTCTGTTAGTATTCGTTAGAATATTTAATAAAAACGCACGCGTAGCAAAGTTTTGTATTCTCATACACACAAAAAAAACTTCAAGAGGGAAGAGTCCCATCCGTCGTATCCTATGGCTGTCTAAAACATAGCGCTATTTGAACGTATTATAGTAGCTAATCGGTTCGACGCTAAGCATCGCAACAGCGTACCTGAAGGAGTTGTCCTAATACAACGCGTTAACCGCGCATTAGCGCGACCGTCGCGTTCATTTGTATGGCGAAATCGAAAAGCGCCTTCTGTCGGCGGTCGTCTGCCATACAAAAAAACGCGAACGTCGCACGCACTCGCGATGATCGCGTTGTATTAGAACATCGCCTTAGACTTTCTCACAATGGAGATCCTGCAGATTAATAAATTATTCTGAATCGAAAAGTGCATGCATCTGCATTTTTTTGCATGGTTTTTAATAAATTCTACAATAAATTCGCCGATGCTTTCTTGTAGTATTTCACGGAAACTTCTGTGGAAATCGTTTTAAAGTAAACATTTAACTAGCCATCCTACAGATAAACAAGTAATTTGTTATGTTAGTGCTTTAGACCTAAACTGCACATAAAACTTGGTGTTGGCTTGACATTTGAATACTTAGTTTCTATTCTAAATATGTTCTGTACAAAATAATATTCCTGAAATAATTTAGCTCATGCAAGTTTACTTCGCAATTGCTGGCAAGCTAAGGTTTTCATTTTAAATAGTATCCTTCACCGATAAGCATACGCAAAAGCACACTATCTTTCACCAATAATTTTCACATCAGCAAGCAAAAAAAAGGCGCCTTGGCAATTTGGTTCAATTCGACTGAAAAATCGATATGTGGAAATAATTAAATTATTATTTCCAAGATCCATAATAAGTTGTGCACATGACATTTCCATAAAATCGAGATTACATTCTAAAATTAGTGTCTCTAGGTCTAGAATGTCGCGGGCGCACTAATAATTTATTCAGATTATTTTAAGTTCGAGCGCCTCCACCATATTTAGCAGAATGTTGCAATCAGCACCCTTCTGTGTAGAAAAGCAATATTTCTGTTTCATCTAATTTCATCTCCATTAGGTTTCTAGTACGTACTCGTGCATAAGAAATCTGTCGACTAATTTCTAATTCACCTAGCAATTAGAAGCCAGCTCAGCTATACAAAAACCACTACCATGTTCTATAGTGCGCGCGGAACTAGTTGGCCGCTCCTTAGGTGGCGCGTCATCTCGCTATTGCAATCTTATGTGCGTTTTGTCTAAACTAGACGGAACTTTCAACGCGTGTTGCTGTCGCGAAATTGTAACATCGAACTGATCTGATGATGAAGCCGATAAAGTACGGACGGCGCCGCACTAGTTTAGACAAAACGCACATAAGATTGCAATAGCGAGATGACGCGACACCTAAGGGGCGGCCAACTAGTTCCGCGCGCACTATAGTAAACCAGCACCAATCTATATTTTTTAAATCATTAAATTATAGGGCAAATGCACAACGGATCCAATGCGTTTCTCTTTGACAAAATTGTGATTATATATCCATTAGTAAATGATATGCCAACAGGGGATAGAGAGAAGCATGCTACACATCAAGCTGAAAGACAAGTGGAGACTAACCAAAATCAGAAAGACCACAGGTGTGACAGATGTCTCAAAGAAAATCAAGAGACTTAAATGGCGTTGGATTGGTCATGTGATTAGATCTGCCAAAGAAAAATGGACCAAGGAGGTCATATCCTGGTACCCCAGAGATGTAAAGAGAACAGGAGGAAGGCCACAAAGAAGATGGGAAGATGACCTACCACAAGGATGGCGCAGATCAGCAATGGACAGACATAAATGGCGAATTCTAGAGGAGGCCTATGTCCAGAGAGGACAACCTGATGGATTGAATTGATGAATTAATGCTGGTGTTACCAATTTTTTAAGAACATATTGTGTAAAATAGAATTAAGTATTAGAAATAGGAAAATTAGTAATACGGCTAGTTAGTAAGAAATGTAAAAACAAAATCAGAGATTAAAGGCTATTTGTATTTTTATTTATTTTTAGTAAATGATAAACTTTCAATCCTTTGAATATGTTGTCCACTTGTGATTGCTGACCCTTATTCTTTATATTTCGCGTTTAGAGTACTGAGCAGCATAGCATTGCCCTTTTTCATATTATACATATATCATATAATCAAGTATTCGCATTGCAGGATTGAGTGTTAAGTTCCAATAGCATAGGCTTATAATAATAATAATAACCCATTGGGGTACTCAGGCGTGATGTGTTGTTACATTTTAAATTTTTATAAGCAATAAGAGTTTTTAAAACATTTTAAAAGTTAGTATTTAGTTAATATTTAAAATAAATGATCGCAATAACTATTGTGACTATTATGATATTGATAGTATTGGACAACTATACCAATACTTTAAAAAATGATTAAAAAAATGTTGGAATAATAGTGCAATTACATGATTTTTAATTTATTTATTTAACCTTGTTACAAATAACTTTGTTAGTTCTGAAATAAGTGCAGTCAGTGTTAATATTTTGGTTCATGTCTTATGCCTTTAAATGATAGCAGTGCTGTCTCTGCATATATGTATTTTAAAATGACAATCTTTATTATTTGTATGTATTTATAATGAAAATCTTACAACTATTAATTATTCTTTTTAGATTATTAAATATTTGTTTCTGTGGTGTCCAGGGTTTAGGAAAACAAATAAAAAAAAACACCAGTCAGATACCTTATTAGGATGTTTGTAAATTATTGTAATTTTAATGATTAGTTATTTTATTCCAAAAACCACATGTAATCAGTAATTTATTATTTCGTTATTGGATATTTATCAAACCTAAATGATCTGGGACTGTTACAAATGTTTGGGTGTGAGATTGTATCTTTAATTGCTCAAAACATTTTTATAAGCACAAAAGGACCATTCCACGTCGAAAATGCGCGAATATATGCATCAACACTAGTTTATTTGTTAAAATACGCAAGAACCAGAGAAAACGGGCTAAATGTGCAGAAGCATATTATCCGGTCTCTAATTATTAGGTTTACCATTCAATTTAAAAACAATACACATTATTGAAAATATTAGTAAACACAGGATCACTTGATTGATATGATAGATGTTAATAAGAGAAAAATAATAATTAAACTAAACACTGAACCATGTTGAACACTGATTGATTTGATGATTTATTAGGTTTTACTTAGAATACAAATTATGTTTGCTTACATATCATGCTAGTAATTATACCATGTATCATAAGAATTGCTCTGAAAAAGTTTACTTTTATTACTATAATAATCCTTTATTAATATCAATCAAGCTATCCTGTAATGTAACAGATGAAATGTAGAATAAACTCACCTTTTTCGTTGTAATCGTTCCTTTTCTTGAAAAAGCCTAGGTATCTCAGGCAAAAAGTTTTGTGATAATGAACGGTACAACTCTTTCTCAACCTTGCTAGACGCCTTGCTGAACTTCTCTGTTAGGTGGGTCCAGTCTTCTTCAGTAAAACATACCACTTGCCACACACGCTCAGTGTCCTCGTCATCGAGCCAATCATCACCATAAAACCAGCCACGCTTCTTGTTCTCTTTACTTTTTTTCTTTTTATTTTTCCCTTTTGTTTTTTTCACAACATCTTCCCGATATAATCTTGTGCCATAGAAATACCAATAGGCTGAGTAGTTATCATCCCAGCTGTAATAATAATTTGCAAAATTACTTTAACATGTCTGTTGTAAATAGTTCAGTATGTATTAAATATGGTGAAAAAGAAACAGCTCTAAGATATGTTATATGATAGTAACTTACCCAAGCGGCTCAACTCTTAAACTTTCAGCTTCAAGGTTTTTAAATAAATCGAAAACATCATCAGCATCTAATCGGAAATCACATAGTGCATACAAAATCTCAACCTTAGTACGTAGGGGCAAGAACTGGAAGTCAATGTCTGTGTTAAATGGGTTATATCTCCCTGTATCTGTACATTTTCTTCTAAACAAACGCCTCAAGTACATCTGAAAATAACAAAAACAACAAATTAAGGCAATACAATAAGGGTAACTCAAATAAACATTTTGAATGGTCCTGCCTAGATAAGTACCTGATAATTAAAGGCAGAGATGTCATTGTTGCCCAAACAGCCATTCAAAAGACGAACTATCAACTCAGTGAGGAGAGAACTGGCGGATTCTTCCGTGCCATCAGTCAAAAGAGCTTCTTCTAGTTCCTAAAACACAAGAAATGATGTAGAACATGGTTAGCTAAATTGCATCAGCAAGTATTCCATCAAGCAAGTCGCAACTACTTACTTCAATGTCAAAATCCAAAAGGTTGAATGCAGTTCTGAATAAAGAACAAAAGTACGCGATGCTTGGCACTTCCCACCATGACTGAATATCTAGAAACCGTGAGAAATTCATTCAGACATCACTTTTAGGGATCTTGCCTTCGAAAAATTCATGCAATTGATATCCCGTCTTTGAACCCACCTAAAATACCAATGAAAGATGGAAACATAACCTAAAAACGATACGCTTTCACTGTTTGCTTCTATACGATTACAAAAACATCATTTTTAAGATCTAAGAATATTTTAATAACGATTACTCATCAATATAACACTTTGAATACAACAATAGTGAAGAGATACGAATATGCGTTGTGTATATCGAGACACAAACGCCATAACAGTTTACAAGTTGTACATTGTACAAGTGAATCACTTTTAAATCTAACATTTTTTTGAGATGTTGTAATTACTTTGAGTTTATTATATAGACGTCTTTATTTACCTTCCATTTTCTGTGTTGTTATTTACATTTAATCTGTTACATTATCAAATTAAAGAAATAAATAGAACTAAAACGTTCTTAAGTTTAACGGAAGTTTGTTCGTTTTTTTTTACTCTGTGACCCGACTGAGAAGACTACATCGACCATTGACATCGACTAATCTGTGATGGTTTAAGATGCACGTAAAACATTTTACAGATTGCAGTAATTATACAACTTACTGAACGTGATTAATATAACAAAAACAATGTAATTGTATATAGGTATATGTCCATTATCATTGTATATTAAAAATGAATGCCCACAGCTGTTTGTGCGCGGTTAACTCAAAAACTACGGAACGGATTTTCTTACGGTTTTTTTCACCAATGGAGGAAGTGATTCATTTAATTGTTGTGTAAATTGGATGAAATATTATGACGATGACAGTTAAAGAAATTGGAAAAATCATGCCAACCGAGAGCTTTACTGGCGTGCTCCGCCGCGAAAACTTTACGAAATCATTTTATATTTAACTAATGACGGAACCACACTTACGTGTCGTGGCGCATTCTGGCGCAGTTGATTGGCTACAAAACACGTTGCGATACGACGTAGGCTGGAACAGAGTCGTTTGATTGGTGGATACTGCGCCATGCCACGCCACGACACATAAAGACGTAACCACACTTACGTGGCGTGGCGTGTCGTAGCGCCTTCTGACGCAGTTGATTGGCTACAAAACACGTTGCGATACGACGTAAGCTGGAACAGAGTCGTATGATTGGTGGATCCCACGCCACGCCACGCAACGACACGTAAAGACGGAACCACACTTACGTGGCGTGTCCGACTTAAGGGTGGTTCCGACTTAAATCTCCTGTCATTGGCGACGTCGGAACAACCACCCGAGCAAGGTGCCCTTGGTTAAGTCAACCAACTATAGCGTGCGTTCTACACGGTTGCGTTATTGACACAACTTTGGTTATTTTTTATTCGCGGGCAGTCATGCAAGCCTTTATAGCCTTTCAAAATATAGGCAAGTTGGAGTGGCTAAAGATTTTATATGTGCGAGCGAAAATAAATATAAAAAATCGATACTGACTCAACATCTTCATTTTGGCCTTCATCGCAAGCGCAGACCACCCAAACTGGTTGGTCAACCACTACCTGGTTTAGCTTATCGACTGCAAAATCAGTTTGGTTTCAGATTAGAAACGTTATTTGTTATGACTGTACTTGTTACTTTTTTTTTTATTAGGTGTCTACATGTTTTTTGTTATTTTAAATTACCTCTGTTTATTGTTTTTTCTGCCGTTCTGGTTCCTGCTAACAACAAAGAAATCAAATCGTCCGAGGGCAAAAAAAAGTTGTGAACTGCTGGTCTACACGATAAAGTTTTACCACAACAAAACCAAGGTGAGATGTCCTTGATTGAGTTGGGCGGTAGTTCCGGCAGTGTAGAAGGTATTTTATAACCTTTGTTCTGTGATTACTACTGGGCCAACACCCCGTCTGTCTGAACAACCCATTACAAACTGGGCGCCGGAAAGGGAAAGTCAGTGGACTTTGTCGAGCCCTGCAAAGGAGGGAATACAGTTGTATAAATTTATCCAAATAAGTGTGTAAGAATTAAAAAATAGGTGGTTATTACGAAATTGGCATTTTTAGACCTGAAAAACTATAGTTTTGATAGTTTTATTTATCCATTAACCATAGACTCTTCAAAACCTCTATCATCATCAAAGCGTCGATCATCGACATATTTTTTATCTCACTCGTTTCTCGACTGACTCTTTCTTGCTTGAGTGTCTTGAATGTGACATGGCGTCCATCAAGATATATCACGGCCTTCTGTAAAACTGTTTTTAATGACAGTGGTTTCATTTTGCATTTTATTACTGAGGCCGTAATAAATCGTACATTTGCATTGATGGTAATGCATGCAAGGAAACCTCAGCGAATAAGTGATGGGTATGATAACGTTTTCAATGCTTCGGCTTTACAGTCTGTAGATGGCGGTCGCCGATTTGAGTTTTGCTGTAATTTAGGTGAATGTAATAAATATTTTTGTCTGTTTTCAGGTACTTTGAGAAGCATCAGTCCCATCCGTATCAGGTAAGATCCTTCCTCATGCTGTAAACTGATGCAGGAGCAATTCAAAAGATGATGGGTTAAACCTTGCTTGAATTATGTACTCCACTCAACGTAATAATTGATCCCGAGTATTCTTTTCCTGTTTTTATCAACCACATTTGACCTATGGCAACTATTAATATATTTACAAGAGTTTCGTAAAGCAAAGTATTTCTCTTGAATACTTAATTATTTTTCCATCATTCTCCACATAATCGAATTATAAGTATGTTCTGTAGGTACTTGTTAAAGGGACAATATTCCATTTGATGAACTTTCTTTTTACAGCTTACTGTAACAATATTTTACTTGTTTGGTGTTAGTAACAATGACAATGACACTCCAACATAATTATTACTTTGCTTGTTTACTTGAAAACCAGCAGCTAAATTACTTTATTTGGTAACAAACTGGTAATTCACAGTATTTTGTGATGCTCAACTTATAAACAAACATTTTATGTACTGTTAATCTTTTGACTTTATTTTTATCATTGTTTACCTTCTAGTTGTTTATGGTCACATGAACACAACGTAGGCTAAAGAAATATCCAGGCAAACATTAGTTTATAATTCCTTAAAAACTAATGTTTTATAGTGTACAATTTATGGTTTCAAGACTTACAAAAACTTGTAACAATTAATTGTGATTTTTAATCATAATATTCAAAGTGTGTTTTCTTTTTTCTTTAAACAGAAATACAATTCAAAAAGTGAAAGAAGGACAGCCAGTGATTATGTCTCTTCTGAAAACCGATACACTCCTCTTCGATCCCCTAATGGTAATGTGTCAGTACATGGTCACAACACACACTCCAGTCAGTCAGGCCATGGACATCACCACTACAGTCATGTGGCCGATGACAGAGGATATCCATCATCCAGGAATGCCTATCTGCAGAAGGGTTCTGAGAAGGAGAGAGATAGAGACTACAAATCCTCTAGGAATAAGTATACAGGTAAGATGTCTTTCATTTTCAGATACCTACTTCTGTAAAAAAGGAAATAAGTTACTTTATCAAAATTTGTTTAACATAATTATAACAAAGTATATTTGAAAATTCATAAATTTTGGTAACATGTTGTTTTTTCTTAACATATTAATTAATTAAAATGATATTATAATTACATTGCTCAATTACAGCAAAATAATTTTACTATGTTCAGAGATTGCAAATAGTTAAAAATGCTTGCACATTGATATTTTAATTAATTTATTATATTATATTAGTATTTGGAAGTTTCAACTTTATGAACCAACATTTATCCTTAAGATAAGTTGATTTTCAGCTACTTAAACATAATAATGGCAGATTTATTTAAAGCTGGGCTATTATAATAGTATAAAGTATATTTAAAAAAATTAAGTAATAATATATAAAAACAACCCTTCTGAACACATTGTTAAGTACTTCCTTAGCAACAACAATTTACTTTGCTAATTCAAATATTAAATCCATGATAGTGACTTTAGTAAAAGTTTGGTTGAAGTATGCATAAAGGAATTATTAATATTTTTGAACTGCATGTGGCATTGCACTGCGATTGATTCAGTAGAACAATTACTGTGCTAAAGCGAATGAAAACTGTATAAATGAGATTATGAACAATCAGTTCATACTAAAGAAGAAAAGTACTGGATCATAAAATTGTAAATTTTGAATTTAATTAATCCTGCTTGTGTATAATTTTCAGATAGTGTCAGATCACCGAAGGAACGTAGCAAAGACAGTGAAAGAGAAAGAAGTAACCATGAGCGAAATGAACCTGATAAAAAAAATAGGACTAGTGGCATGAACATTAGTGTTAGTAGGAGTAGTAAATATGACAAGAGAAGTGCGCCTTCAGCAAGCGTTTCTAGCCGTGAGTGGTCAGAACATATTAGTTCATCAGGGAAGAAGTATTATTATAACTGTATCAGTGAAGTGTCACAGTGGGAAAAGCCTAGAGAATGGGACTCCAGGAGAACGTCATCCAAAGATTCAACATATTCATCCAGAAGCAGTGAGTGAATTTTATTTTTTCTACTCACCCCCTTGCACTAAAACTTTACTCAGAGTTAGTTGCTTACTTGAGCTTAATTTGTCAATATTGTCCATTTAGCTCGAGTTAAGTTTGCAAATGGGCCTAAGACTTTTTAGCTCCTACATTGTTTATAGCTAAGTCATGATATTTTTAACACTCAAATTCAATAGTAAATCATGAAGATGGCACCACAGAATGATTTATTTAATATGTAGCTATTGTATGTGTTGCAAATTATTCTCATACATGTGAAAATGGTTTTAGTACCAAAAACAATCAGATGGCATAGCCTACCATGGAGCTATTGTCACATACTATTTTGCTAGTACTCCAACATATCCAGGACAGATCCTTATCTTAAAATGTTAATTGAGGATCCTTCCTGCAATAACTTGGACAATGTTTATAAATAGTAAAAAGATTTGAAGTCAATGCATGACCTTATCTTTGAGGGCTACATTCAACTTAACAGTGAAGCAATAAAAAATTAGAAGTTGCTGTAGCCACTGTATTTTATTATATCCACTATTTTTATAGCTTAATTAATGTTTACTAATTACAACATTATGTACAGGACAGATCAGAGAATCAGAACTTATCATTAAATAACACTTAGAGGATCCTTCCTCCAATAACCTGGACAATGTTTATAAATAGTAGAAAGATTGAATTTTGAGGGGTACTTTCAAATTTGCAGTGAAGGAAAAAGAAATTAGCAGTTGCTAATTATTTACCAAATGGCACAAATTTCACGGTGAAACTATTGTTTGGAAATTAGATTATTGTAATAGCATCACATGCATGTACATTTTCCTGTTATCTTTTTATCAACAACTAAATCCAGCTGTATTCAATGAATGCACATTGTAACTTCATTCTATAAAGGAAACGGAGAATGCACTACCATTATTCAATAAAGGCTGGAGCTTGTTCATCTTGATCAATAAACAGCCTATGTAGGGATGTGCCACACGAAATTGCTGCCTTTAATATCATAATGAATTGGTAATTTTGCATTTGGTCTAAATGAAAAATCATCATGAAAATATAGGATTGTTATGTAGGCTCAGTAGTCTTGTTGAGGTCTTATGTGATACTGGTTGCATATATGTATTTATTGCACAAAATGTATTAGGTGTATATATACTTACTTATCTCAGTTTGGTAGAAATTCTAATGTTATTTATTTTCAAGTCTCATTGGCATAGCCGGCTCAATTGCTGGATCCTTTGGTTCTCCATTTAACTACACAGACCTGATTCTTAAAGTCCTCACTACTGTAACTTGAAAAACAGCATCTTTTCAAGGCCTTATTTTTTTAGGACAGTACAGCCAATATCAAAGTATTCATTGGCCTGCTCTTATCTCAGTTTATTTGTGGATGCACCATGTTTTTTCGTTATGTGCCCATTTAGCTATTGTGTCAGTTATTACCTTCTACTTTTATCATCTTTCACAATCTTTTTTTGTATCTGTGGTCTTCCTCTACACCATTATATCTAATATATAAAATTCTCATGTCACAGTTTTCGTTGCCAAACTCCTCCGAAACGGCTTGACCGATTTTGATGAAATTTTATATGTATATTCAGTAGGTCTGAGAATAGGTCAAAACCTATTTTTTTTTTTTTTTAATGGGTAGTGTTGGTATGTAGGGTAGGGTAGGGTAGATAAATGTTTGGTGTTTTTATGGCAAAACAAAGTTTGCCGGGTCAGCTAGTTATCTTATAAATTCATACTCAACTTTCATCATGACGTGCTGGCAACTATTATTTGTCCTTTCACTATTGTCAGAGTCAGAACACTTATTAAAGGGGAATGCCCATTTTGTAAGGGAACTTGGGCCCCTTTGAAAGAATAGTTGTATCTTGATGAATTTTGTTGTATATTGTAGAAAAAACATGTTATATTCATAATTTGAAAACATTGTTTCAATTTATTTTGCGGGGTTCACAAGATATAACGATGTTTCTGTTTTTGAAATGAACCCATATTACAATGCAATAAGGTGCATACAAATGTCCAAGTGAAGGAACCTGATCTGTTGTTGTCTGTACATATAAAGTAAAGGACACAAATGGAAAATAACACAAAATAGAAATCCTATTTTTGTATAATATTGAAATCGCAGACCCGATACCTCATAAGGGGCCTGTGTATGGGCAATCTCCTTTGGCTTGTCAATTATTTGCCAATACTATCCCATTACACCAGGTAAAGAACCCCTTCCCGCCTCCCCCTCTAAGTTAATCTAGGATAGGGTTACCAATATGAAAAATTTACAAAAAGCCAGACTTATTTATATAAAAAGTCGTTATTTTAGTCACATAATCTACAAAAATAAGAAAAATGGAAGTGTCCATCTATGATATCAAAATAATAGCTTTTTAGTTAAAGCATATGAAAATACATTAAAAAAAATCAAGCCTTGTCTGTCTATTTGTTACGGGTAAGCTCCAAAACGGCTGGACCGATTTTGATGGGCCTTTCACTGGCACTTTAATGAAGAAAGATCCAAATTGTCTAAATTTCGGGTCGCAATTAAAGAACACGATATTTTTCGCATCTTTTGGATACTCCTCCAAAACGACTTGGATGTTTAAAAATATGTTTACACATAAAAATTGATTGCTGGAATTTCTTTATAACTGAAATAGCATATGTAAATCAAAAAATATTTTGAAAAATCCTCTTCAAAAGAAGGTTCAATATTGATATTTTGGCATCGAGCGGGCTCACGGCCAGTACTGCGTCAGTGGTGTCTCATTCTGTACAAAGAAACTGTCCCGACGTACTGTACTGATTATTGTTTGTACATCGATTGTGTTCGGTTCCGTTCCACGGATATAGATGGTGATCTATTTATCGCCGTAGAACGGAACCGAACGCGATCGATTTACAAAAACTGTCGGTATAATGAGATGAAAAACGCTAGTTACGTCGGCACGGTTTCTTTGTATGGGATGATGCATCTGTATGCTAGTATAATATTATCAGTGACTGCGTTAACATTGGGGCGTATATATCGCCTTAATTGATGGAACAAAACGCGCACTCGATTCACACCCGCGCGACCAAAATTTAGTAGTCTTTTGTACTTTCCTTATTACTTTAGACTTTAAAAAAAAAGCCTCCGATCAAAATGTAGATAATTAAATTGTCTTTGAGACAGTGTCGATTTCATTAAAATACGCCCAGCGATTTTGTCCGTTGTCCGTGTCGTGTTTTTGTCCGTTTTAGACATACTTTACAAATTAATTGCACCATGTTATACGAATAAAACGCAAAATTTTCTTAGATCATTATTAAGAAAATTAAAATTTTAGGCCAAACCGATTAGACGTGATTCTCATTTTAAAATCCGCTACTGAGGGTATCTGCGCCTTAACCCTAAAATGTACCGAGAGTTTACCGAACTCGAAAGGCGCGTACTGCCGTCATATTAAAGAAGGCCGTAATTACGTCAATGCTGATTCCGAGATAATCAAAGTTTTATCTAAAATGAAGGCCCACGATTTACTGAATAGTTTTAGTAAATGGTTATTGTTTTATACAACGTCAATAAATACAGGCGTTATTTTGAACCATAGTTTATTTAAATTTATACACACATATTAATTTAATTCAATTTTTTCCCTTTTGTTTTAGCAAAAATATAATAATAAATTGTGAAATACTTATCTGAAAGGCCGTAATTGCAAAAAAAAGAACTCGATCTTCTTAAAGCCGAAATACTTGCATCTAAAGCCTCAAATGCGCCTTTTTTAGATAGGTAAACGTAAGTTACTATGGACGACGCGGATTCCCGGATTCATTCAAATATTTTACCTCTCCCCGCGCCCACTCCCGCGCGCTTGTTCCTTCAAATTACTTATATGCAAAGCCCTTATTGCGAAGTTAGGGCTTTTTTTTGTAGTAAATTTAAAGTTTTACTTAGCCCTAATTGGTAATTGCAGCCTTCCTGACTAGCAATACGAAAATATTAACAAAAAAGGCCGTTATTTTGTAATTATGGCTTTTCAGATTCAAAAACCAGAATTTGTGTCGTAGTTATGGCTAAAATCCTTATGATATCTCTGGTCTCATACGAGTTACAGCTTTGTGTGTAAGTCCATAAGATAGCATTTTCTTTGCTGATTCAGATATGTTTAGAACCTCATTTTTGACAAAAATGTCAGTTACGGCCTTCTTTAATATGACGGCAGCGTAGGTATGACTCGTGTTCCGACAGTTTGAATAAAGATAGAATACTGTATAGTTACAAGTTGTATTAATGTGCCCAGGAACTCTTCTTTCGCGGCACCTCGCATCAGTCCTCGCGATATGCGTTAAGTTAGTGCCGCCACTCTTTCCGTTCTCGGCAGTAACGTCTATTGGCACCCAGTGGTCGATGTGGTTGCCCAATCATATATGAGCCTTGTCTACGTCTACTATGCCCGTTTCTGCCCTATCTTTTTGCACCCAGAATGTTGCATTCCACCGCTCTTTGGCCAACTCTACAATCGCAGCCCATGTTTTTGGGTCGTGTTGAGGGGCGGCTGGGATTATTTTCATTGAAGCGCATCTTCAGCTAAAAACAAAATTACCTCAATGGTTTTCAGGATCTAAAAAACTTTTTAACAAAAAATGTTCTCAAGCAAAACACTGCAAAGCGAAAAGTAAGTTTGTTTTCCGAAGTCGGCGTAGAAAAACGAAAAACATTAGGTACCAAAGAAAGTTAGTTTTTTTTTGTTCATGAGTTCTTATTGTTCTTTTTTTTAGCTCATATTATCATGAAAATCATTTATAGCCAAAGAGTACATCTCATTTCGATTCCAATAAATACGACTAGGATACATTGTTTTATTGTGAAGTTCCAGTGCCTACCTGGCTTCATCATCAGATCTGTTTGATATTACCATTTTCATCAGTACCATTTATTTATATGTATTTGCATCATCATTGTCGCTAAGCTCTTGGAGATATTTTATACCCATGACATATGTTCCAGTGGCCATCTGTGGTCATCTTCATTAGTTCCACTTCACCAACTGATATTTTCTGAGTGCAAGTGCTTGTCATGTTCATGAAAATGCCAAAATCACTATATGCCTATAATATTTGAGGAGTTCCCTCGATTTCCATGGGATCCCATAAACAGATTCTGACTTGTTGACAATGGGACCATCTCAAGAGTATACCCTTAAAAAAAGAATTTTGCAAATCAAATCAAAGCGTTATGAATGGTCCATCTTCTTGGGTATGACAGATTTTGACAGACTTTGATCTAGATTCATTCCAGAAAATAGGAGTGACTTTGTTGACTTGCGTAGACTGGCTAAAGTATGCAAGAGCGAGTGATGTGAGCTTGAGTTAAACCCCCTTCACAAAAATTTTTTTTTTTTACCTTAAATAAATATAAATGAATAGAAATACCTATGCAGTTTTAAAGCTAGCTTTACTGTACCACATGTCGGGACTTGTAGTAATAAAACTTTAAGGCCTTAAAATACTCCTAATTTTGTCTATAAAAACACCCCACATAAGGGGTGCAATCACCACACCCTCAAAGACAGAGCAATTTTATTACTGAGACACTTGTTACGGTATCCACATAGTCTAACAACAATAACTTTGGATCTAGGTCACATAGAAGCGTACATTTAAATTAAATGTATGCTTCTATGAGACTTAAAAGTCATGATAACCTACGATGTCTGATTTGACAGCTATAAAAATACTAATAAGTTAAACTTGATACTTACGAATGATACTCGTTGTTATAGTGTATGGGTAAAATAGTAATTAATTAGTAATCAAGTTTTTTTTTTCGTATTCTTTTAAACAAAGCTATCGCGACATGTGAAATGAGAAACGTCATCGGACTTCTTAGATTTTCACGATTATAGGTACCTCGTGAAATAACATTAAATGATTTATTGTTATTTTTACGACCATAGCATACAGAATGTAAAAAATAGTCAACTAACACATAAAAGGTAAGATATTTTTGTATTGGGTCACAAAAGTCAATCTTTAAACAGAATTTAATATGTTTTTATTATATATCCTAAATATCTGCAAAATTTTTAGAGATTAACATATGTCTTTTACGAGTTTTTATTGGTCTTTGTGTTGTTCTACACTGGCATCACAGCTCAAGCCCAAACATTTTTAATATTATGATCCTGTGCACACTTTTGCCTTATATTTTTTTTTGTAGAATTTTAGAAATTGCAATAAATTCTTGTGAGCCTTAAACCCCTTATGTGGGCAGTTTTTATCGATAAAATTGAGGGTATTGCGGCCTTAAATTTTTATTACTACAGGCCCGGACACGTTGTATACAATTTTTGCGTCTGTATTTAGAAAATTAGTTAATCGTCAAGCTCTGGACCGAATTCCAAGGTGGAACTGAGTTGGGTTTTGTAAAATAATATTTATAACTTGGTAGTTTAGGTAGCCAGTATGCAAAGTGATAGTGGGGCCTTTTTGCCCAAGATGCTCTGACGTGCATCTCGTATAGGCTATTTTAGTGCACCTCAAAGTCCAATAAGCAATGATTGAGAGTTGTTTATCGGTAAAGCAGCTCTATTCTCACCGCATTGCTCGTGGTAACCGTCTGGCGATGAGTTAGCTAAAAGCTAAATGGCATATCAATTATGTAGCTGTAAGGCACATTTACAATTAATTTTTCCTTATTTCAAAATAACGTTTTACCTAGCTGTAGCTTCTATTGAGGCCCAACTTTAATTATAGCTCCATCACTCTATGTACATGTGTAAAATGTACAGCTACCCTGCCATATTTATTTTGCAGCAGCGCAATATGCTCCAGTTGTTAAATATTTGTCAATTTCTCTAACTAGCCTGTGAACTTCATGTAATGTTCTGAATGTTTGTCTGATTATTCCAACCACATACATAAATCTAACTAGATAACGCAAGTCTCTCAATAGGTTTGAAAACCAAACGTGCCACTTTTTCGCAAACAATTTAAAAACAAATTTACTTACCAGTCAAAGAAAATATTTCCATTGCCTCGGCCAAGTTATTTACAGCTCAATATGGCATAAAATGCATTTTTCTAGATTTCGGTGGATTTCTGGTGACGCATTAGCATTCACATCACATCATCAGCCTATTAATGTTCCCACTACTGGGACACAGGCCTCCTCTCTGTGAGAGGGATTGGGCCGTGATCCACCACGCGGGCATAGTGTGGGTTGGTGGATGTCACATGTTTTCGAATTTTTGTTTCTAGGACATGCCGGTTTCCTCACGATGTTTTCCTTCACTGTTTTGAGAGCAGTAGTGAAGAAATAATTTACAGAAAGTAAAGCGACTGCCTGGGCTCGAACATCGGCATTAGCATTAACTAAATGAAAAGCTCAGATTACGATCATTGATCGTAACTTTACTCCGTTTTTTGGCACCCGAAGTACATACAATCGCGTCATCTAGTTAGATTTATATTTGTGATTCCAACCTTCTCATTGAACTCAAGCTATAATTATTGGAGCTTTCAAAATGAGACTGTTATCGGGCGTTGCTGCCGTGCAAAAACGCAGGTGTCGTACTGAGCAAAGCTTATGTTTTTTTTTTACAGTTGACGTGACGAGAGAGCAGTGCGAGGTTCGGACTTCACACGGACGGCATCAGTACGGCGATGTGAATCCGGGTCTTTCCGGCGCGGCGGCAGACCGCCACCACCCGTCGGAACTGAAAGCGCCCTACGACATGCACTTGACGGGTATTATATATTTTTTTCTTATTTGATACGTATGTGCCCAATGCCAATTTCAAGATTATTCCATATTATTACTAGATGTTCTGTAGTAGGTAGGTGCTAATTTCAGTATTTTTTTTAAATATTAAATAGATGTACAAATTAACCATCGCCCACCTAAACCACTTCAACACACTCCACTTTTTTGGGCCTCTTACCGTCCCCCTCTAGGCATCCAGCGCCCACAAGTGGGCGTTATCGGTCACTTTGAGAAGTACTGTTCTATGTAATTAAAAAAGGTAGTTTCGGATAAAGCGTCAGAAACTATTGAATATACTTACTTTATGCAATCGTTTTTATGTGTTTCTAAAAAGAACTTGCCGTTCTTCAAAAACGCATACAGTATTATTTGATTATAGACATTAATTTCTAATAATATCTGTGATTTAAGTTAAAAATAAGCCTGTGCGATAGTTTTGCTCTCAAGTGGAGCTATACATATTATATTGATAAATGATAGCCGTCATCATCGTTCATTATAATTAAGTTTATTATTAAAAAATGTAGTTAGATATTGCCAGGCAACCAATCCTGCAACAATCTATCATGTATCATTCATGAATATTAAGGCATGGTATTATGTATTCCTGTTTGAGATATGTATTATTTTAATAATAAACTACGAAATAATTAATAAATTCCTTAAAATACACTGATTTCCTGCTAAATACAGTAGTTTTCAGTTTACAATACGTCCACTTCTCGACGCCATTGTTGTTATTGTTTATTAGTAGCGCGTTGGGTGGTAGAAAATATAACTAGTTGAATCAAATCACCTAGACGTTCCGTATACGCCATTCGAATAATCAATTATGTTTTTAAAGCCTACACGATTTTGATTTGGGCTTTATACATAACGCCGACAGTATGCAAAACCATTTCACCGAATATTAAACGACGAATCATACAAAACACCTGCGAAATATGCATCACACATCAATTCCTTTACTACAGTAAGATGTTGCTAATTCAGACAGTCAAACACAAGGCTCTTTGCGCACTATCGAGGTGTCCGAATTAAGGTATGCAATACTAATGGTCTATCCACACATATCAGGGCCGTACCCGGGACGTGACAGGGCCGGGCCCAGGCATTGAAGATTCGTCACTGACCCGTGCACGGACGTGTGTGAACGAGTTCATATAAAATGTACACAGCGATATTTTTTTGAGCCTCTGACGGGGCACGGTCCGTCCATGTCCTGGGCACGGCCCTGATATGTGTGGATAATCCTTTAGTGGTAAAAAAAATAATTCTATCATTAATTGTCGAAAAGTACAAGCAAGACAAACAAAACAGAAATAGGAGAGTAGACTGTTTAAACGTGTCAGAAATCTGCGGGTTTGCTATCTTCTTCTTTTCGTGCCGATAAACTCAAATTTTTACTCAACTTTTCTAAAATTTTGTCTGACCAGTGTAGCCACCTGGACCGCTCTGTCATTTGCGACGTTCAGGTCCTGAAAGGTACAGGTCGCTGGGCACGAAGGGCAGACAAGGAGGTGGGGCATATCCTGCGACGGGGCCCCACACTGGCACTTTCTGCAGCGACCAACCTGTACCCGCAATCGGTTTAGGGATTTGGTTTAGGGTTTGACTTGATGTTAAAATACAGAAGTTTAATTTTTCTTGAAGTAGTAACTTTTTAATGTTCTTCTGATTATAATTTTAGCCTTCCATTTCAAAAGCTCCGCCACTATGGTTCATAAATCAGCTTATGTCTGAATGAAGTATTAATTCATTTTCAATTATACTGGTGTTTATGTCGTTTAGGTCGAGATAAGAGGTCAAGTTCGAGATCAGGGAGGAGAGAAGTTGAAAAATCTAGTAAAAGAACGAATAGTGAGAGGTACTGGAATAGCAGTAGGGAGGAAGAAGTGCATGACCGAACAAGACCAAAACATTCAGCGACTCCACATGACGGGAAAGGTAAAATATTCGTTTAATTTTTATTGCCTGCATATCAACCATAGTTACCGAATTGCGAAACTTAAGTGGCCCCGCCACTTAAGTGGCAGGCCAAATTACTCGCAAAACAGAACCGGAAGACGCAGTGTTGCAAGGTATCTCACAAGGTGGACAGATGACCTGGTTAAGGTTGCGGGAATCTGCTGGATGCGAGACGCACGGGACCGGTCGATGTCGCACCGGTTGTGGGAGACCTGTGTTCGGCTGTAGATGTCTTTCGGCTGATATAATGATGAATGTTTACTAAAGTATTTGTTAGTAACAGTATTTTTTGCCTCTAGATGGACAGTCATTACAAGACATGGACATCTCTCCAGATAGGAGTACGCCACTCTCTGAGAATTCGTATGGAGCAAGAGAAGCAAGTGCTGTGGTACGGAATAACTCGGAGAATAATGCAGTTCCGCCTGTTGTTGTACTCGATAACTCGAATCAAACGGTAAGTTTTTCTAGCCGAGTGCCTATTACTGCTGAACTTGTATAGTCTCTAGAGCTGATGATTATAATGATTGTCGCATGTTACAGAGTGGGTCGTTACTAGCAGCAGCGTTACCGCGGATTGTAGCAGTTCAGCCGCCGGTGACGATACCGCCTGCCAACAACAACGGCGCCACGGCGTCGCCCATCTGCGACGGTAACCGCAGCGGATCGGGCACGCCGCATCGCGACCCGGGGCCGCCCACGCCGACACACTCGGAGAACACAGACCCGCACGCACCACCACTACACCTAGATACAGCGTTACCTAGAAAGAGTAAGTTCCCGAATTCTTTGCTTATTTGACACTAGCTTTTGCCTCTTCTGCGTATAAAGTGTTTTATCATCCCAAGTGAACACGCTACCTGGATAAAAACTGGTGTCCTACCGAAACTCGTTTTTTAGCCGAAACCGTAACCGAATATTCGGCTTGTTATCCAGTTTCGGCCGAAACCGAAACTTCTCGTTTAACAAAAACACAGCCAACTATTCAAAATTAATTCTGGAATAAAGTTATCAGAATAGTGTTTCATAAAAGACTTCATTAATAAGACTTCATTCATTTTCATTAATAGCTTCATTATTTTCTAATCCAGTGCTCGACCTATATACAAATAATACATAGATTTCGAAAAATTTACTATAAAGTACTATTACTTGATTTTCGGAGTGCGATGGCCAAATTTAAAGCAAAATCAAAGTCAACAACTCTTATAAAACTTATCTCAAAATTATTTTAGAAGGTAAATTTTTACTACACATACAGAATTGCTAAACACCGTCGAGATATGAGAGTAATGAAATTAATTTGCGTTTCAGTGGAATGCCTAGGAAGTTATTCGCAAGTTGTGGGAGGGACTCTCCACCACGCGCCTCCGATGCTGACGCCGTCGCTCGTCAACTACGTGCGATCGGATCTGACGTCACACGTTACTGGTTGGCCTGCAGATATCCTAGAAAAACAGGTAACTTGCGCTGTGCGATTTCACCTACCGCCGAGACGTTTCAGCTACTGTTAATACCAGCAAGACAATTAACCCCTCAAACTAGGCTACTACTGCAGGTACAAAAGCCGTTCGTTTTTATCTTCTCGATGACGACGGCACTGGACAAAAATCCTAACGAGGCAGTTTAATCCTGTGACTTATCTGTATTATGTGCTTAGATTTTTTTTTGTATGAATGTGGATGTTTATAAACTAGATCTAAGAAGGCAACGATCAATCTAGATCTAGGAAGGCACTGGACTGATGGTGATGGCGTAGAGAGACGTGTTGGCCAACGGACTTGAGATGACAAAGAGGATTATGTTGATCTTTCTTTCTGTTGTGCCAGGCAAATAAGTTCACTGAGGAAGCATATCAGCTGGGATGCCTGCAGTGCACGCGGGTGTCCGCTGAGCTCAAGTGCTCTCGGTCGCTTGTACGCCACACAGAAATACGGGCCACGTTACAGGAACAAAAGTAAGTATACATTCACATGGTTTGGTGCGGGTGGGCGGACACTAGGGATTTTGGCGACACAAACAAACCTCAGCATCACTACGCTAGCCGCAAAACAAGGCAAGCCGCAAATCATTGACAGGCTGAGCTGATATGATGAAGCAATCATGAATCATCACCATCAATGGCTAAAGCCTAGCATTCTGCCAATTTCATGCAAAATTGTTTTTATGGTAGAAAATGTTAGTGGTAAATAAATTAGTATTCAAAGGGTTCAGAATTTCAGATATATATTTTGAGATTAATAAAAAATATGTAAATATATTTAGCTGTGCATGTGTTGCGATATCACGTTAAGTAAAAAAGTGTATTTATATAGATTTTTTGGAAAAATAATTACAATATTTTTTTTAAATTAATGTATATTGTAAAGTAAATAATAAGCTTCGAAATACTTAGTAATTAGTACATTATGATACAAGGGTGGAAAGTAAAACCTAAACATCCGTGTATCACACGACGTTTTTCAAAAAGGTTGTGGGAAATAGTAAAAACAAATCATCAATCATCATCTATATATATATAAAAAATTATAATAAATGAGGAGCGAACTATCTAAATAGCTCGATGTGGATGAGTCACCGTATATTTTCTCTGACGAGTGTTGTATAATGCCCTACAGAATAATGTACCTGCGGCAGCAGATCTCACGGCTAGAGGAGCTCAAGTCGCAGAACTCGTTCATGTCGGAGGACTAGGGCTCGGGGCGGGGACGCCGCGCCGCTCCGCCGGCCCCCTGCTCGCGCCGCGCCGCCGCCGCCTCGCCCGCGCGCTGCATTTCCCGCCCCCTCGGGGGAACTTTCACATGTCAATGCTAAACATTGTTCATTCCGTTCACTTTCTATGTAATTTAGATCGCATGTTTACTCTTGTGTTGTGTGATTTGATGTTGTTAAATTTTAAGCAATTAAGTACTTGAGATTCAGGATTTTCAATTTGATTATTGTTATGATATTTCAATCGAGGTTCAAATTTTTCAGCTTCAATTTAATTTGTATCGAGATGTTGAGTAATCAATATAATTATGTAATTGTAATACAAAGGAAGTATGTTTTGATGAAACTATTGTTTATGTAGATAGGTTTTAAGTAGGTACGACTGGGCAAACGGCGCAGCGCGCGTCATGAAGCTGAGATCATATTATAGTAATATTTTTATCTTTCTTCCTAATAAATTTAACAAACAACACTTGTTTTCAAAAATATTTTTTGTCTTCTTTGATTCTCAAGTTTACCTTCAGTAACGAAAATCTTAAAACAAATAAAAATAATTAATAGTGTATTATTGTATTATCCGTTGGTTCCATTCTTAGATTATAATGATTATTTGTCAATGTAAGGGTAATACAGTCTTTTGTAATGTGTTTACTGTAAAAATTAAATTATTGAATAACGTATTTGGTAGCGAATGATTTCAATAGTTGATACGCATCGTTTTTACATAAGAAGTCGCAGGTAGTGGCCACGTAGCGAACCTCTCGGTCTCGTCCTCGGCGCACGCGCGTCGCCGTCGTCGCGCGGATCTTGTCGCGAGTGAGTGCTGCTGTTCAGTTTTTAACTACTAATGTTTCAAGAACCAAGTATTTTTAGTAATATTTCCAAACTGACTTTCAAGCCGTTTTGATGGCTTGAGTGCAAAATTTTAAAAACTTAAAATTATGTAATTTTAGCAGTATTTTTAACATTTGCTTTGTCATTTTTGTTTTGTTATTTGAAAGTGCAACACAGCGACCTGAAGGGATAAATACATATTTATTCTCTTCCTTGAGTAATAATATAGTGAATCATTATTTAGGTAAAGCAAACTCCGGTCTAGGTCTTTTTATTTTTCTAATATTATAGGGCTAATTATATTATGTTTGAACTGCTGAAATTAAAACACATTTTACATGTAATAAATTAATAAATCAAAGGAAATACTACTGTGATATTCATTATTTCACATGTATTAGGTAATAATAGAAGTTTGCAAGTATGTATAAAAGGCCTGTGTGGAGCTGTAATTAGGTGCACTCTGTTTATAAATCACTTAATTTATGTTTTAGGGCTTCTGAAATCAGGTCTCTGACAAATTCTAATGGATCCCGGAGCGGTGTACTTCAGCCGTCGTCTTTTTACTGTATTTTAGTGTTAAATAGGGACCTGTGAAATCGCCCGCCGTAAACTTAGGATAGTAATAATTGAAGTTAATATATTAAGCGACTTTGTAACGTCGCCTCCACGCAGGTCTTGTTTAGAATAAAAATTCTTTCCACATTCTGTCAGAGCTTGCGCAGGCAGCAGGCAGTCAACCGTCCCGCGTTTATTAGAAAACTTACATAAACCGAACGCGGAACGCTTGACCGCCAGTCTATGTAAGTGAGTCCCATAAACATTGTGACATTTTTCACATAGAAGTATGACAATTAAACCGGAATAAATAAATCAGTTTCTGATAACTATGTGTATTTACTTTGCTTCCTATAGCTTAATCCTTATAAAAGGCAAAAGTAACTAAAAGGATTGGATTTTACATTCGAGTAGTTTTTGGCTAAAGACGAGTAACATTTCACATCCTACATTTAATGTTACGATCGGTTGTACGTGTTAGAATTATGACTAAAGATGCAGGTATGGAAATGAAACAAAATAGATGCTATGTATCTATTTTATTTAAAACACGCTACGCTATCCTACACATCTCAAGCGAACCATGATTATTGACCGTTAAGCAACAAAATTATAAGAATGAAATAACGAACACAAAATTAAACAATACAATAATTCTTAGGGCGGTTACGCACTGCATCCGATCCGTGTCCGTGAAATTTCTGTTCCGAAGTAGCCGTAGTACTTTTTGTAGAGAAGCTTACGCACTATATTCGAACTCTGTCAGTCAGTCAGTCATAATGCAGAACATTTAGAACTCTGAACTCATAAAATGGACACGGACGTGTGTAACCGCTCTTACAGTTTTCGTTTCGAGGCCTGAGTTCCCGTTGTGTTTTTGGGTACACAGCTCGGATATAATGTAGAGCTGTTGCGCCCGCGTCCACTTTAAAAGTTGCATAGCCTGACTTATTGTAAAAACTACTCTATAATAAATAATCGCGAAAGATATCGGCTTCTAAAATATTTGTCTCATTGAACCTCAATATTAACAAAACAAATATACGACATACCAACATAATCCTTCGTTTCCGAAATGCTAAATAATAAAATAATTAAGAACATGAAATAAATAATGGTAACGGGCATACGGAACGAAGAAATATGTTTACATCTAAAATAAAATAATTAATTAAGAACATCCCTTATGACCTGAAAACACACTCCCTGATGACCTTCATCTGATTGTGCTAGCTGCTTGTTATGTTAATATAAAATGAATGTTCAATCAGTTATCTGTGTAAGTAGAGCCGTGGCACGTATAATCCAAAAGCTTTGTGTTTTACGGCTTGACAATAGGACGGGCAGAACAAAGTTTGTACTGTGTCCAGTTGTGGACAAAGTACCTGCTCGTTCTGACGTCTTGTACAACGGTGCTTCATACCGAGGGTCCGGCTTAGGCAATGTCAGCACAGGCCTAAACCATACCACCGGCAATGGTGGATTCATTTGACCTGCCACACAACAGTTGCATTAGGTATATTATCTATCCACTTGTAATATGTAAGTATTGTGAATTATTAAACAGTAGGTTCAGTAGATCACACTAATGCTTAAGTTTAATTTACGGCAAAAGCAAACCAAAACAGACGTAGGTATTTTATTTTGCTCTATTTTCATTGTAGCTTTTTAGCCAGTAAACCATTTAATTTTGATAAATTAATTAAAATAGGATAAATATTGTATAAAATATACTCGTATGCCACAGAACTATTTTTAAGGCAATAAACTTTCTCTTGTTTAAGATTTTTTGTTTCTGTCGAGTTAAACTCGTATTTATTTAAATATCTCTGATTTATTTCCCTTTGATTTGATCTGAGTATGACTGGATCGAGTTACTTTAATATACCCAGAGCAAGCGACTACAACCGACAGCATTATGTTTACTGACCTGGGAGAGCGTCCACAAGCATATTAGCCGTCATGTCCCAGCGGCCGGCGTCAATAAATAAACCATGGATGTTTACACCATCTTCTGGTCGCTCTAAGAAACTGTAAACATTCTCCGCCTCGTCAACCTGATGAAGACATAGGGAAATATGATATATAACTGTCTAATCATTGAAGATTAGTCGAGACGAATCAAGATGGACTTCGCCACCAGACCTATACGGACCTTCTTCTTAGCATTTTGCTTGAAAACGTCTTCTTGCGAGAGGAATATAGGCAAGGGATAGAAGTCAAACATGAGTGCATCGATGGGCACGCGGTAGCGGCGCGCATACGACTGCAGCGAGCCCGTCAGCATCCCTTGAGGGAAGAACAGCCCCGACACCCAGCTGCTTGGCTGCAGACCTTCCACCAACCATTTCTAAAAACAACCATAGGTACTTTAGCTGGCTTTTAAATTAAATATTGGCTTTTCTATACAAAGTTGTTGTCAGTTGACCATAATTTGTATGAGACGTACAATTTTTTTGTTGAGAATTTCCTATTACTTGACTATGGGTGAAAGTTGCTCATTTAAATGTGCAGAAGCAGTTAAAATATGATCAGAATTTTCCGTTACACGTACACCTGTATATGTTTTGAAACGGTTACCTCCATGAAATCAATCCTCAAAGTGAGGTCGAATATCCAACTGCCGAGTGTCTTCAACGAGTTGTAGCCTTTGTTATGCCACATGTTGGGCACTCTGTTGTTTATGAAAGCTGTAAATACTTCTTCAAAGGCCTCTGACATCACCACAATGCCCTAAAACAATCAATAACATAGATAATTTGGTATGATTTAAGGCACAGATTTAAGACAGAGAGCCAAACCTCGAAAGGCAAAGAGTTCCGACTGAATTTCCTTAGTAAAAAGTCATAATTCGAGGTTTGGCTCTCTCCTTTTTCTTCCTCCAGTATTGGACAAAGGTTGGGCCATCTTAGTATAGCAACCATACCGATGGCGTACACAAACGAAATATAGTAGAACTAGCTGTTGCCCGCGACTTCGTCTGCGAAGCATTAGTAATTCGAATAGCTTATTTTTTTATATCGCGGCTTAATATTGTAGGTTTTCCATACAAACTTCTACCCCTCTTTCCACCCCCTTAAGTATGATTTCCGGAATAAAAACTATCCTATTTCCTGCCCAGGGTCTCAAAATATCTCCGAACCAAATTGCGTCTAAATGGGTTCAGCGGTTTAAGCGTGAAAGGTAGACAGAGAGACAGACAGAGTTACTGTCACATTTATAATAATAACTCCGCCCGCGACTTCGTTCGTGTGATGGCAACCAAAAATAAGCTGTTATTAAACCAAATAAAAATGTGATTACGTAAAGTTCTACTGTTTTATAGGTTTGGGACAATTCGTTATTTGACTTAAAGAATAATACATTTTAGGTTACCGCTACATAGTAAAATCCGCCACTTAAAACTTAATATACCCTTTTTCTCTTTAATTTTTTTTGTATATGTTAGTAAGATTGCTCAGTTATGATGCCTCGTAATAAAAACTAACATCACTTAACCCTATCAGGGGGAAGGTAGTTTTAAAAAACGTATTACGTAAATTTTGATTATTTACTTTATCTCCACGGAATGAGATTGTTCATACAAACAAATTTCCCCCTTTTCACCCCCTTAAAGGTTGACAGTTCAGTGGCGACTGCGAACCGGAAACGCAAATTAGGAAGTCCGACCTGAGGCCTTAGTGCGAGTTTTTACTCACGGTCAATCGCGTTAACGTAAACGTCAATTTGTATGGAAACTGGATAAGCGCCGTCTGGGCACGGTAAGGAGAAACCTCTTTTTTTGTATACATTTTGACATATGAGATCGTTTACGTAACACGAGTGAGCGTGAGTCACGCGTGAGTAAAAACTCGCACTAAGGCCACTGGTCAAGGCTGCGGGAGCCCGGTGGATGCGAAACGCACAGGACCGATCAGTGTGGCGGCGCTTGGGGAAGGCCTATGTCTAGCAGTGGACGTTTTTTGCCTGAAATAATGATGTTGGTGAAAGGTTCATTTTACGAAAATTCCTTCTTCGTGCTCCCCTAGATCCCTACATCAAAAACGAACACTTGTCCAGTATGATTCTTAACAAACTTTAACACCCACTTATTCCTATTTTGGGCGGTAGTTTCGAAAAAATATAATGACAACCTTTTATTGTTTACTTAGGTTGGTATTTATGTCCAAGTTTAATAACCCAAAACATAAAATTTTCACCCAATTCTTTAATTTTCTTTATTTTTTCTTTACGAGTACCTATCACCTGTTAAACCGTATTTTGGAGGAAGTTTCGAAAATTAATAATATCAACCTTTATTGTTTGTATAGGTTGGTATTTATGTCAAGTATCAACTTTACTAACCCAATAAATAAGACTTTATTAAAAAAAAACTTTAACTCTCCCTAAATCGACTTTTGAGGGTAGTTTCTAAAAACTTATAACGTCAACCTTTATATTTATGTTTATATTAATGTCAAGTTTCAAGTTTATTAACTCAAGAAATAAGATTCTTCAAAAAACCTTAACTTAGTTTAAAAAAACCAAGAATTTTACCATTGTATTGTTTAATTAGGTTAGTATTTATGTCAAGTTTAAAGTTAATTCATCAAAAAAAAAACAAATCGTTTTTTGGGGGTAGTTTTGAAAACTATTAATAACAACTTTTATTGCTTACTTAGTTTGGTATTTATGCCAAGTTTCAAGTTTATTTACCCAAGTAATAAGATTATTCAAAAAAAAAATAACATACCCTAAATCTTTTTTTGGGGGTGGTTTCGTAAAACTAATAATAACAACCTTTATTATTTATTTAAGTTAGTATTTGTGCAATGTTTCAAGTTTAGTAACCCATGAAATAAAATTCTTCGTTACAAATTTCAACATCCCCTAAATCGACTTGTCCTGGTAGTTTCCAAAAATAAATAATGTAAACCTTTATCATTTACTTAGATTACTGTTTGTGTCAAGTTTCAAGAATATTAACCGAAAGAGTTAGATTTTTCATACCAATTTTGTCCCCCAATAAGAAAATCCTGTCTTATTGGATGCCTACGTCATAAAAAACATACCTACTCTACAAGTTCCAGGTCTCTACGATCAGCGGTTTAGGCTGTGCGTTGATCCGTCAGTCAGTCATTCAGGACAAAGCATTTTATATGTATAGAAGATATATGGAGTAGAAGACTGGTCGGGTTTTTTGAGACGCATAATTTCGGGTGTACCAAAAATTACTTTAGTATGAAAACGAATGCTGCGTAAATTACGCGACACAGCACAAAAACCTAATACAGCGTAAATTACGCAACACCAAAACGTCACTCACAACTATGTTTACCTGAGACAAACGGTCCAGTTCGGTAGTTCCCCGTATTAGTGCCATTTGATTCTTCAAAGAAACTTTAACACCCCTAAATCGTCTTCTGGGGATAATTCCGAAAAACTAATGATGTCAACCTTTATTAGTTTGCCAAAGGATTAAGATTTTTCATACAAATAAATGTCTCCCTTTTAACCCCTTCAAAAGTTGAATTTCCAAAAATCCCTCTTAAGTGCTCCCCTACATCTTAAAAAAAAGCTATGTGCAGTAAAAGTAATCAAAAATCTTTACCACCCCGAAATCGTATTTTAAGGGTAGTTTCGAAAAACTAATAATGAAAACCTTTATTGTTTATTTAGGTTGGTATTTAAGTAAAGTTTCATATTTATTGACCCAAGAAATTAGATTTAAAAAAAAATAACATCCCCTAAATCGTCTTTTGGGGGTAGTTTCATAAAATAATACTAGCAACCTTAAGGTTAGTATTTGTACAAGATTCAAGTTATCTGGACCCTAAATATCTGATTTTCAAAAACACTGTAATACCTCCTAAATCGTCTTTTGGGGGTAGTTACAAAAAACTAATAATGACAACCTTTATTGTTTATTTAGGATGGTATTAATATCAAGTTTCATGTTTATTCACCCAAGAAATCAGATTCTTCAAAAAATTGAACATCCCCTAAATCATCTTTTGGGGGTAGTTTCGAAAAACTAACATTGAAAGCCTTTATTGACTATTTAGATAATTAGACTCTTCAAAAAAAAATTAACACCCATAAATCGTCTTTTGGGGGTAGTTTCAAAAAATAATAATAGCAACCTTTATTGTTCATTTAGGTTAGTATTTGTGGCAAGTTTCAAGTTTATTGACCCAAGAAATCAGATTATTCCAAAACACTGTAATACCTCCTAAATCGTCTTTTGGGGGTAGTTGCAAAAAATTAATAATGACAACCTTTATTGTTTATTTAAGATGGTATTTGTGTCAAGTTTCATGTTTATTCACCCAAGAAATCGGATTCTTCAAAAAAAATTACATCCCCTAAAATCATATTTTGGGGGTAGTTTCGAAAAACCAACAATGAAAGCCTTTATTGTTTATTTAGATTGGTATTTATGTAAAGTTTCAAGTTTATTAACTGAAGTAATAAGATTCTTAAAATAAAAATTACACCCCGAAATCGCCTTTGGGGGTAGTTGCAAAACATAATACTGACATCTTTTATTGTTTATTTAGGATGGTATTTATGTCAAGTTTCATGTTTATTCACCCAAGAAATCAAATTCTTCAAAAAAATCAGATTTTTCCATACAAACTTCAACACCCCCTAAATAATTATTTGGGGGTAGTTTCAAAAAACTAATAACGTCAATCTTTATCATTTACTCAGAATACTATTTGTGGTCAATTTCAAGAATTTTGGTCGAAGGAATAAGATTTTTGATACAAAATTTCAACCCCCTTTTTACTCCCTTAGGGGTGGAATTTCCACAAATCCTTTCTTAGTGCACACTTACGTCACTTGAGGAACCTTTGTGCCAAATTTCATGCTTCTAGGCTTAACAGTTTTGTCTTTGCGTTGATTGATCAGTCAGTCAGTCACCTTTCGCTTTTATAGATATAGATTTTAACGAAGACGAATCTTCTCCGTAACGGCCACAGAACAGAAAAAACGCCTTCTACAATAGAAGTCGCAAGTAGGCGGGACCCGCGTACCCCGAGTTTTGCTTAGTTCCGCATACGTCTGCTGCCCCGCCCACACTACGCACATCATTCTTGTTACAACTGTCACGGTAACAAAATCTTGGAAAAAATACAAAAAATGCCCTATTGTGCTGTTTTAGAATGTAAACACGATAGTAGAACCAAAAATGTATCAAATGGAGGTATATCTTACCATCGGTAAGTCTTAATTGATTTTATTTCTATAAAATTGTAAAAGCAATATTTTATTAAACAAGACAAGTAAAAGTTGATTTTGTGACGTTTAATTTAAGGTCTACTTTCTTTTAAAGTTAAACATATTGTTCTCGAAGATTCCAACTATGCACATGTCACAGTCAGCTACTCAATTAGAGATTACCAATATCGATGATGAGTTATCGATATTTAAAACTTACTATATTCTCTGTGTTCTATGATATATATAGCGGGCAAAATTTAAACCTGTGTGAGGCTTTTTTTTTTGGTGATTCAGTATTAGTAACCAAACACATTTCCATGGCCAAACATTTTTTTTCGAATTAAACTTTAACCAAGTTTAAAATAAATATAACATGGATATAGGTAATCTATTCGTTATATTCTAATCGAGAAAAGGTTAATCAAACAAGTGTAATTCACAAAGTATCAAACCTATAAAAAAATGGTTTCGTATTATTTTGTGACTTCAGATTTAAGAAATACTCGTGTATGGACCAAAATTTTTCTTCAAAGTCCTTTACGTAGTTAATCAAGCTAAACATAATACGAGTGTAGCCGCAGGCGAAAGGGCAAGCTTCCCATATAATAGCATACCTGTAGTGTAGTCTATCGCATAGTTCTATTAATAGAATAAAAAAGTTAAATCAAAAAACCCGACTGCTTCAAAAGCGACCTAAAAAGACGTAAACATGGAGAAAATCATGCTGTGCAGTCGGAGGATACATATTCGCGGGCTGGCTGACCTTAATTTGGTGTATCCTCCACCTGCACAGCACGATTTTTTCCTTGTTAACGTCTTTTTAGGTCGCTTTTGAAGCAGTCGGGTTTTTCGATTTAAGTTTTTTTATTTATAACTTTTTGGTTAGTTTTTTTTCGAATTAGGTACAAGTATTATACATTTTTGAAATCACCTCTTAAAACCCTTTATTTTGATACCCCACACGACGGGATTGGAAGCAAAAAAAAAATGGGTCCCCACAATATGGCGCCCAAAAGCCGCCATTTTTCTACTGTCCAACTTTAATGTAGCCAGTGACACTCGCAGGGTTAAAAAAAATCGATTGACGTACGAATCATCAAAATCGGCCAACGCGTTTTGTCTCTAGAACGCCGTATAGGAACAAACATACATACATAAATACATATATACATACATAGACTGATAAACACATTACCCTCCTTCGGCAGTCGGGTAAAACACCACAGGCATATCTTTGTATCAATAGAATAATTTTCAAAATTAGCTCAGTAGTTTAACATAAAAAATCTTTATCATACTTTCTATAAATCGTAAGTATTATAATAAATTTATGTAAACACTTGATTTCAAACATAATAATATTTATCGACTCCAGTTGTTGACTATATTTTGTTTGAAAATAAAACGGAATGTCGATAAATAATTCAACGACAGAGGTACATCATCCCTACAGGAGGACGAATAGTAATGACCTCATTTCGCAAATATAAATCTTAATATTAACGAGATACAGTTTTAAATTGAATGCATTTATTATAGTGACATCTAGCGGCGAGTAGCGTAACTTGCTCATTAAACTATTCCATATGCGGTTTAAACGGAAAAAGTTAAAATACTCAAAAAGAGTAGACAATAAACCAACTCTATGGTTATAAAACTGTGGTTTATTTTCAAAACTCGTGACGACTGATATATTTCCTACTCTCAACTAAAATTAAACTACCAATCACACCAAAGATTTCTTAGTGTTACGAAATACAATTAACCTGTATATGTGAGAGTTTGGGTACGCTGGTTCCAATACTAATGAAGCGCTAAGAGACTTCTACTGTCTTCTCTGTTCTGTGGTAACGGCAATACTGCAGTATTCAAATTATTAAGTGACGCTGTAAATAAATCTGTATTACAAACGCTTGCCTCTACCCGCGGTAAGCTGCTGAAATCGTTTTTTTTTGTTATCGATATGCTCGCGTTTGACCACTATCTCGCCTGATGGTAAGTGATGATGTGGTCGACGGTGAAGCACGCTTGCCTAGAAGTAACCTATTCACTCTTTACTTAAAGAACCCAAGGTTGTAGCTATCAGGAAACAAAGACTCCGGCAGGGAATTCCACTCCATAGCTGTGCGTACAATGAAAGTATTCGCAAAATGCTTTGTGCGTATGATTGGGATGTCCACCATGTACCGGTGGCGCATTGCTATACGTCTTGTTGTCCGGTAATGGAAAGGGCTAGGCGAAATTAAATTGTGCAGTTCCATCGCACACTCCCCGAAATGTAACCGATAGAAAACCGACAGACTGGCCACTTGGCGTCGAAGTTCAAGACTCTGGAGCTTTGAGGCGACCAGTGCATCGTTGCCGATGGTCGCCTCCTAGCCTCTTGGCCCCGTTTGTCAATCGACTCAAGTGCATCAAGTTGATATTTGGCAGATCCGTCCCAGAGGTGAGAGCAGTACTACAGTACTCCATGCATGTCCGAACTTGCGCTTTATACAATAGGAGCAGCTGTTCAGGCGTGAAGTACCGTCTCACCTTTGCAAGGATCCCCAACTTTTTTGCAGCCTACTGAGCCTTTGCCTCATTGAATGGACCAAAATTGAGGATCGATGTTAACGAAACACCAAGAAGGTCGAGACGGTCCGTTATCGGCACGGTTACACCATGAAAAGATGGAGCCGGGAGGAATATTTGGGCCCCCACAATATGTCGCCCAAAATCCGCCATTTTTCTATTGTCCAATTTTAATGTAGCCAGGCTGGCATGGGCATGACACTCGCAGGGTTAAGACGAATCGAATGACGTACGAATCATCAAAATCGGCCAACGCGCTTTATACAATAGGAGCAGCTGTTCAGGCGTGAAGTACCGTCTCACCTTTGCAAGGATCCCCAACTTTTTTGCAGCCTACTGAGCCGGCCAAACTTGGAGCCGTTTGGTCTCTGGAATGCCATATAGGAACAAACATACTTACATAAATACATACATAGACTGATAAACACATTACCCTCCTTCGGCAGTCGAGTAAAAAAATAGCCTATGTCTCTGACACAATTGAGACGAATCCAACTCATGTCATAATCCGTTACGCCGTTTGGGCTGTAGAGCGTGCTATAGAAATGGACATACATACATACAATACACACGCTCGAAAAACCTTACCCTCTCGCAGTCGGGTAAAAAGGCCAGCTACGGACACATTTCTGTGTCGTGTCGTATCTTGGCGCGGGATACACCCATCATACGAATCTTTTCAAGGTTACGTCATATCACAACGAGTCTTGTAGCCAATCAAATACGTCATAAGGCGCCACGCCACACCATTGTCTTTCAAACCAAATGTGTATGCAAAATTTCATTTTAATCAGTTGAGGATAACTGCTTTAAATTCAGTTGCAATATTTGACCCGAACACACATACATACATTGAAAGTTAATAAAAAGCTTGTAAAAAAAAAGTTAATATAAAAAACAAAAAACCCGACTTCTTAAATAGCGAATTAAAAATACGATAACAAGAAGAAACTCATGATGTGCAGTCTGAGGATACATATGGGTTTGGTCAGCCAGCTCGCGAATATGTATCCTCCGAATGCACATCATGATTTTTATCTTGTTTACGTCTTTTTAGTTCGCTTTTTGTTTTTAGGGTTCCATAGCCAAATGGCAAAAAAACGGAACCCTTATAGATTCGTCATGTCTGTCTGTCTGTCCGTCCGTATGTCACAGCCACTTTTTTCCGAAACTATAAGAACTATGCTGTTGAAACTTGGTAAGTAGATGAAACTCTAAAATAGAAAAAATACAATAAATTTTGGGGGTCCCATAATTGAAACTGAAACAAAAATTTTGTTTTTCCATCAAACCCATACGTGTCCTATCTATGGATAGGTCTTCAAAAATGATATTGAGGTTTCTAATATATTTTTTTTCTAAACTGAATAGTTTGCGCGAGAGACACTTCCAAAGTGGTAAAATGTTGTTCCCCCCCCCCCCGTAACTTCTAAAATAAGAGAATGATAAAACTAAAAAAAATATATGATGTACATTACCATGTAAACTACCACCGAAAATTGGTTTGAACGAGATCTAGTAAGTAGTTTTTTTTTAATACGTCATAAATCGTAAACCGCAATTTACCAAGTACGGAACCCTTCGTGCGCGAGTCCGACTCGCACTTGGCCGGTTTTTTTTATTAACTTTTTTTATTTACAACTTTTTGGTTATTTTTTTTTAGGTTTAGGTACATTTAAACATATAACGTAGTGGCACCAATGCTCGACACTTTTAGGAGATAGTGGGCTTCTTTATAAAATTAAAAGTCATTTAGTCATCTTTAAACCAAAAGTAACAATTGAGTATTGTAAAGTATATTCTTGAGATAAGAATAGGGTGTATTATTTTTATTAACTATACATAGACCAGAAAAAAATCCAATAAAATAAAAAAGTTTATAAATCACCAATCATCGACACTGAATCTCCAATAATCAACATCCAGTTATCGACAGTTACCAGTTACCGACACCCAGTTACCGACTATTACCCGAAAGGTAAACATCGCTAAATTATAACTAATATCACTTTTAACGTATAAAATCTCCATATCAGACTCTTTTGAAGTCAAACCTTCATCAACGGTATTCTTTGCTTTCTTAATCCTTTAGTTTTCTTTTCATTGGTTAACTGTACTTTTAATGTCTTTTTCTATTCTGTCTTACTCTTTTTTCTTTTCTTGTTGTTTTTTATTTTTCTCGTGATGAAATTCCACCAGCACAGTACAAAATTTCCAAGCTTTACTTGTTACTGTTGGTGATTTTTTTCTCGTTTCATTCTATATTTATAACTATCCAAATTTTTCGCCCAAAACAAACTTCTCTTGAAAGGAGATAGAACAATAACTCCAAAAGCATTTTCCAAATACTTCTTTTGTGGTGTTATGTACCTACCTACTGCGGTTCCGTCGCTATTAATTCCTATTACTATAAGGAAACCAGATGAAGATGAAGGTTTCATTCACGCAATCTTTTGTTATATTTGCGAGAGCTTTTTGCAGCACGGGGGCAAAGTTCTCTTGCCGACAAACTGTGGCTAGGTTCTCCACTTTCTGTTGTGTCACGGCTTTTTTCCAATGAGCTTTAGTCCATCGGTTGCAGAATATGCGTAAATTAGTTACGACTCCAATATCATTTTATGAGCAAAAATTTGATAAATGAAGCGTCAGGTGTGATTTGTAACAATGCACAAAGAATAATGACTGTATGGTCGTTTTCCCCAAATTTAATCATTGAGCGGAATCGTAGGTACTCTGAAATGTTTTGCAGCAATTGCAATTTTTTCGCCATGTTTTACAGCTTCAACGCGCGGATATTTCTAATTGGTCGGGGGTATCATTTTTCGAGATTTTTCAGAGCCACCTGTAAGAACCAATCATCGACACATATTATTACCCAATTATCGACACTGTCGATTACTGGTACCTCGACTTTGATTAATCTATTTCAAATATCTACCAAATACGCAAAACAAAAAGAACTATATTCGCTTGTCACATGAAATATTTTTCAAAAAATTATTATCGACACGTGTCGATTATTGGAAAAGTCAGTTTTTGAAAACCAGTGATCGACACCATCAATTTACTATTATCAAAATAACCTTAAACTTCCGTTATAACAAAACTCGATCCTTTAGTCCTTAAATAACCCGTGAAAAACATCAAATACGAGGAAGTCACATTACATTAGGATAATTAACAAAAAAAAAATACCCATTTCCTTAAGGATTTCTCTAAGGAATTCTGCTATTTTCACCAGATTTCTAGCCGCACTCAGTTTTCGCGCTCTCAATTTTGTTTGAAAATGGCGGATTACGCTCAAATTTCAATGGGAGCTAGTCAAAAGTATGCTGTATAAGGAACAATGTTTGCTTAGTAAGAAATCGGTTGCCTACTCTTATTTTATAGGATCAAAAAAAAAAGTGTCGGTTATTGGTTCTTGTCGATCATTGGTGCCACTACGTTAAGTTTATTAGGGTTCCGTAGCCAAATGGCAAAAAACGGAACCCTTATAGATTCGTCATGTCTGTCTGTCTGTCTGTCCGTCCGTATGTCACAGCCACTTTATTCCGAAACTATAAGAACTATGTTGTTGAAACTTGGTAAGTAGATGTATTCTGTGAACCGCATTAAGATTTTCACACAAAAATAAAAATAAAACAATAAATTTTTGGGGTTCCCATACTTGAAACTAAAACTAAAAATATTTTTTTCCATCAGACCCATACGTGTGGGGTATTTATGGATAGGTCTTCAAAAATGATATTGAGGTTTCTAATATCATTTTTTTCTAAACTGAATAGTTTGCGCGAGAGACTCTGCCAAAGTGGTAAAATGCGTGTCCCCCCCTTGTAACTTCTAAAATAAGAGAATGATAAAACTAAAAAAAAAATATGATGTACATTACTATGTAAACTACCAGCGAAAATTGGTTTGAAAGAGATCTAGTAAGTAGTTTTTTTTTAATACGTCATAAATCGTAAACCGCAATTTACCAAGTACGGAACCCTTCGTGCGCGAGTCCGACTCGCACTTGGCCGGTTTATATTTTTGAAATCACCATATTTTGATACTCCACACGATGGGTTTTCCCCCCACAAAATAGCGCCCGAAATCCGCAATTTTTTAGCTTTTCCAATTTTAATGTAGCCAGTGCCACTCGCAGGATTAAGACGAATCGATTGACGTAAGAATCATCAAAATCGGCCAACGCGTTTGGTCTCTAGAACGCTACATTGGAACAAACAAACATACATAGACTGATAAACACATTACCCTCCTTCGGCAGTCGGGTAAATAGAAGGAAACGGAGAAGCTTCATTGAGACTGCAAAAACATTTGACTGGGGGGGGCCCAAGTCAAATGTTTTTGCAGTACAAGACCGAGGGCCGGGTCGGACCACAATTGGTCGGATTGTGTATTGAAGGCAATAAACTTTGGAACGGCAGACCGTATCGGTAGCTATATTCACCTACATAGGTAACCGTAACAATAGGTTAATTCTGAACTTACTTTGATTGCTTTTTGAAGCTCATTGAGTGAACTGTGCAGTAATGCTAGCAGCGTGTTGAACCTGTCAGTTTCATGTATCAGCACAGTGGTCAGTGAGTGGAGTTGCCCCATATCGTCTGGTATCATGAGATCTGGGTTGATGAGGGCTTTGTTGATTTGCTTAGCGATCCTGGCCCGCGTCTGGTCACACACTCGCCACACGATTTGGTCGGGCGTGTCGCCCCCGCCGCCTCCTGCAGCTCGCGGCTGCACGTCTACTATTGTTTGAATTAAAGTAACTGTTTCTTTGTTCTGGTAGAAAGAGATTTTTTTAATGCAAACATAATCATCACAACACATTAAAATATTACTAAAAATATAAAGTAGGGAGTTAGGTACCTCAAATGCTATATTAGCGTTCTCGTGCATACCAAATACCTCCGGGTCTTCAACATTAGGTAATGATTCTATATATTCACGGTAGTCTTCCAATTTATCAGATCTGGGACAATAATAAGTTCCGGATTCTGAGTATATGTATCCTTCTTCAAGAGTTGGAGGTGAGAAGAAGAGTTTTAAAATAGTGGTCAAGCAACGTTGATCCCACATGTCTGTAACGCGGCCACCATACGTTATTAGACCTGTAACGATTTTTTTTATTAAAATTAGACTAACTATTGCCCGCGGTTTCGCACTCGTAGTAGTAGTACGAGCGGCGACCGCAAGATCTGCTATGTCATTTGATACTAAGATAAGCCCCATGGCACATGTTCATAAAAGTGGTGCAAAAATTCGAAAAATCGTGAAAAAAAATGGCCTAACGTACAAAAAAAATACCACTTCCCACGAACAAAATATATGGCACTTACCTCATTTGATAACGAGACGATACTTGTGGCACCAAATAGCAATATATTGGTAGTTACAGAAAATTCTTATCTGCCAGTTCCTGTATGGTCGAAAGTGTTCGGCAGACTGTTTCAAAGGTAAAGATATCCTCCCAATATAAGGGGTGTCTCAGAATGTTTTTCGTTTTTGATACTTAAAAAAAAGGTACTAGAATAAGTTAAAACTCAGTTTAATTACTGTTGAATTAATGAGCAGTATTGTAATTTTATTTGTAAAAAACGAAATTAAGTAAATTCGCACCCTCCTCGTCCTGACACTCGTTTGGCCTGCAACTAAAATTTTCATTATTTGTTTCGTCTGTGAGTCTTTGCTTGCTTTTAAACATTCAGGTTGGGTGGCACTAGTTTGTAAACTTAACTTTTTAAGCAGCTCTATAGGAGAACATCAGCAAGCGTTTAATCTGGGCTATTTGGGCTGCCATATCACGTCAAGGAATAGTCGGTCCCTCACTTTTTGGCGTGTGATTTAAGATTTTAGTTCCAGGAAAATTGAGTGTCAGGAAGTCAAGGATGCACATTTACTTATTATTGTTTTTAATAAACAAAATTGGAAAACTGCTCGTTAATTAAACAGTAAATAAAGCGAGTTTTAACTTATTCTATTACCTTTTTTTTAAGTATCAAAAACGAAAAACATTCTGAGACACCCTTTATATAGATACAAAGATGAAATTAGTCGCAGATGTTAGGTATTAATCCTATATTGAATTATGTACTAGTCTCCCGAAGATATTCTGGCTGGAACCTCTCCCCCCATACTTAAATAAAATAGGTACAGTTGTGAGGAAATCAGTTTTATTATAGTCTAAGATCCCCTTATAAAACGACCTTCACCGAGATGCTTATTTAATGAAACGTATTTTATATTTAATTTAATATGTCAATAAATATAATCCATATGGGTTGCCTAGCAAATTTCAGTCCAGAGTATGTTTAATTAATAATTTAAAAATATATTTTTTTAAACATTTCACCGGTATGATTATTAGATAAATTCTATACCAATCGAAAGTATGAAGCCCATAGAATATGAAAACGTTAGGTTGCCTATTCTTTTCCGGTCACAAATATCGAGTTGCCAGGTATAAACAGATAAATCTGTACTAGCATTTTGCAACGGTCTGTTTTTTGAATGAAATTTAAATGAAATTAAAGATTATTTTATTCTGAACACGGTGTTATAGGGTTGCCTGCGAAAAATCAGTCCAGAATTGCGGTTGTCGAATTTTAAAAAGTAAAATATTGCTCCGAGTGAATGTGTGCGACTGAGAGGTCCTAACCGACCATCCCATGCGATAGAAGAGGACACAGCATAGCAGCTGTTTAAAGTCCGCCCACTTGAAGAAAGAGAGTGCGCATGCTATTTGGGCTTGGAAAAGAAAAGGATAGCGATAGACTCGTATATACTATGCAGCATTTTGGAGTAGTTTATTATTTAAATAGAGAAATATTTTTTTTATTTTTTTTTAATCAATTCATTATTTATGTGTATATTTTTTATGTGACACTAAAGTATACATCTTTAGTAAAAAAGAAGGTTATAGTGATACATATATAATACTACCCTGATTAAAAATATTGATTGAAAAAAATTTAAAAATTTACTACATGCAAATTTTAAATCTATAAATGCAAACAGTGAAATTGAAATCAATTGAAACTATTGGAAAAAAATGAAAACCCATAAAAGTGATTTTTTTTAATCAGGGTAATCTTGCAAATTTTATTTTTATTATAAGAAGACAAAATAAAAAAACAACAATTAAAAAATTACTTCTATTTATTGTAAAAAATTAAAAATACAATTTTTTTTTATTTATTCTGAATCCGAGTCATCGGACATAAAACTACGATCTTCAACTACTGAATCTTCTTCGTCATCAGTCTCTGTTTCACTTTTTTCGACAATGTCTTCTATCTTTAAAGGTGTATGATCCCCAATGAATCCTACTGGTTTTAAATATTCATCTAAAAACCATCCGCAGTTCTCAGGCTCAAGTTTCACGCATATTGGATCCGTTGCATTAAGCCACATGGAATTTACGAAAATAGTTCGTAAAATTTTATTTAGAGTTAATGATATCCAGCATGGTGGTATGGAGTTGGAGTCGAAGCCTTTTTTTTTGTGCTCGCTGTCTTCTTTAAGAGTAATTTTTCATAAAAATACGATGTCTCGCATCATTCACACTGGTGCAGTTCCTGATACCGTACATACTAGCCGTAAATTCTTGAACGGTCTTCATTTTTTCATCAATGAAAATATCAGCAGCATCTGTTAATGATGCAAAAACTGTTTGATATTTTTCATTTTTCGAAAATTGTTGAAAAGGTTTTACTTTCCCTTTGTTGTAAAAGGCTGCCGTGTAATCGCAACCTGTAAATGCATGGAAGGCGGGAAGACTTTGGCATAATTTAATGCCCGACTTCAACGCTAAATCGGTGCAAATAATGCAATCAACAGCCCAGAAGTTTGGGACAGGTCTTCAACATTACTCGTTTCATCTTCAGCAACTGTAGCACAGGAATCGACACTAAGGTTCAACCTTCTAGTAGATACATTGGTAAGCTCCTAAAAAAAAAAAAATTGCGATTAAATGAAAATGTTTGATATATAAATTTGATAAACTTCATCATCTGCCTAGCCTTTTTCCCAATTTTTCTTGGGGTCGGCTTCCAGTCTTACCGGATTCAGCTGAGTACCAGTGTTTTACACGGAGCGACTGCCTATCTGACCTCCACAACCCAGTAACTGGGTAACCCTGTACCCCTTGGCAAGACTGGTGTCAGATCTCAAGGCTCTGACTATCCGTAACGACTGTCAAAGATCTTCAAATGACAGCCGGGACCAACGGCTTAACGTGCTTTCCGAGGCACGGAGGAAACTCGGTATGTTGAAAATGGTCACCCATCCACGGACCGACCTCGGCAAGCGTTGCTTAACCTTGAAGATCGACCCGTGCGGCTGTTATTATTAAGCCACGAGCTCCTCCACATAAATTTTATAAACTTCTTGATAAGAATAGTTGATTGAAAACATCCTCATTAATTGTTACAAAAAAAAAAGGAAATCAGATAATATTCTTGTTTAATTTATAAATTACCGTTTTTAAGTAACTTACAAAAAAATTATGTGTGTCGAAAATTAACAAAACCATATGTGAATTTTTCTAACAATTATTTAAACATGAAAAAAATATAGAAGATGTATTAGCTAAGATAATTTTAAAGATTCAATTATTATGTACTTACTGTATATTCAGCACTAAAATCAAGAAATTCTTCGTTATATTTTTTATTCAAAACGGTCACTTTTTTGTAGCACGTGGTATGATAAACTACAAATTGAAGAGACGCACTGGGTAGCTCAACAACATTGTATTTAAAGTGTTTTTTTTTACGAAAAGCTAACTTTAATACACAGTTTAAAAAAAAAAAAAAAAATATTTCTCTATTTAAATAATAAACTACTCCAAAATGATGCATAGTATATACGAGTCTATCGCTATCCTTTTCTTTTCCAAGCCCAAATAGCATGCGCACTCTCTTTCTTCAAGTGGGCGGACTTTAAACAGCTGCTATGCTGTGTCCTCTTCTATCGCATGGGATGGTCGGTTAGGACCTCTCAGTCGCACACATTCACTCGGAGCAATATTTTACTTTTTAAAATTCGACAACCGCAATTCTGGACTGATTTTTCGCAGGCAACCCTATACCACCGTGTTCAGAATAAAATAATCTTGAATTTCATTTAAATTTCATTCAATAAACAGACCATTGCAAAATGCTAGTACAGATTTACCTGTTTATACCTGGCAACCCGATATTTGTGACCGGAAAAGAATAGGCAACCTAACGTTTGCATATTCTATGGGCTTCATACTTTCGATTGGTATAGAATTTATCTAATAATCATACCGGTGAAATGTTTAAAAAAATATTTTCTTTTAATTATTAATTAAACATACTCTGGACTGAAATTTGCTAGGCAACCCATATGGATTACATTTATTGACATATTAAATTAAATATAAAATACGTTTCATTAAATAAGCATCTCGGTGAAGGTCGTTTTATAACGGGATCTTATACTATTAGAAATATATATGATATGAACGCAAGACAGTACGTCAGTGGAAACAATATCGGTATAACCGGCCTCTAATAGTATTAAAACTCTCTAATAGGCATAGCAGGCTCAGATTAAAGTGTTTCCATCGGCATAAAATCAATAAAAATAAAAAGCCTTAAATTTAATCACTTTCGTCTGAAGATATCTCTCTATCGTCAACGCATATATATATATAATTATAATGTCTTTGACATTAAGAGGTGTCGGATCTCCTTCAAACTTTCAGCTTCAATCAGGAAGGTTCGTATTAATTTTTGTCATTTATAATCCAGCCATAATCGGTTGCGCAAAATTTAATACAATGTTTGTCAGTAGCTTTTTTCCACATGGAAGCCACAAAAACGGTTCTTATGATTTTATTTAACTTTTTTTTTGTGCTGTCCAAGTGAGAAAAACCTAGAAGCGAACGAACTCCTCAGTGACCTCCAATACGGCTTCCGCCGAAATCTGAAATCACAAGGAGTGAGGCCATCGGGAGAAACGGGGTAGCGCAAGCCGTCTTCCTAGACATTTCGAAGGCTTTCGAAAGGGTCTGGCACGAAAGCCTTATTAGGAAGCTTCTTTCTATCGATCTGCCTAGTGCCCTGTGTGATTGGATTGCAGACTTCCTCAGGGAACGATCCATCCGAGTGGTTATCGATGGCTGCTCGTCTGGTCAGTTAGATATCAACGCCGGAGTCCCTCAGGGGTCGTTGCTCTCGGCAACATTGTCCATTCTGCACATTAATGATCTGCTAAGACCTTTGGGTATGCAGACGACAGCACTGTTGCTGAGAGATACTTGTCCAACGCAAGGGCTACTGGGCCTCAGATAGAGTCTCTCCGGGAAGCCATGGATGAATACTTTAATTGTGCGCACAGCTAAGAAGTGGAATGCCCAGCCGGAGTCTTTGTTTCCTAATATCTACAACCTTTGGGTGAATTATGAACAGTATACATCTGCGTACCCTTTTAGAGCGTACCGGCGTGAAGTTATGTTATAAAACGGTGTAAACAATAAACAGTAATGCGATTGCAGCAATCCCGAGAGTCTTGCCGTCATTTGCCAGGCCTAGCCTATTAGAGAGTTTCAATACTACTAGAGGCCAGCAGCCGAATTGCGCAAGTGAATTCGGCAAGGCGAAGGGTTTGACTGCTATCAAATCGACCAATCACATGCGAGATGAATGACGCGAGGTGGATTTGCGTGTGTGTGATTGGTCAATCGATAGCGGTCAAACACTTTGCGTTGCCGTATTCACTTACGCAATAAGGCTGAACGTTATACCGATATTGTTTCCACTGACGTTTATTGCGTTTATATCATATTTTTCTAATAAAACTGATTTCCTTACAACTGTACCTATTTTTATTAGTACGGGAGAGGGGTTGCGGCCAGAATATTTTTGTCAGACTAGTACTTAATCAATATAGGAATAATACCTAACATTTGCGACTAATTTCATCTTTGTATCAAATGACATAGATTGGGGGTCCGAATCGTTACCTTTGAAACAGTCTGCCGCTTACAGGAACTGGCAGACAAGATTATTCTGTAACTACCAATATAGTGCTATTTAATGCCACAAGTATCCTCTCGGTATCAAATGACGTAAGTGCCCTATAGTTTTTTCACGGGAAGCGATACTTTTTCTTGTACTTTCGGCCAATACAAATTCTTTTCACGATTTTTTCGAAACTTGACTTCACTTTTATGAAAATGTGCCAAGGGGCTTAACTTAGTATCAAATGACGTAGCAAATCTTGTGGTCACCGCTCCTACCATAGGCAGATTGAATGAAAGAATGAAATTTTTTTAATGGTTGAATTACCTACTTTTAGAAAGGTTAAAGGCGAACTTGTACAGCTTAGTAGTAAGTAAATTAAAAATAAAGCAACTTGGGCCTACAACTTTTATAGGAATTTAGGTACCATCGCATATTAAAACCTTGTAGGTAAGAGAGGTAGGTTGTCAGATGATAAACCTTTCCAAAAATATTAGTGTGCAGTTTCTTACTGGTAATATATTCCAAAGCGGCCCATGGCATGTGTCCATCCTCACAAAACATTTGCAAGTTCATCATGGCGCACTCGCGGTCGCTATTGTTAAACTCGTACGTGATGTTCCACCCCAGCGGACCAAACTTTTTACGCTCCTGAATTATGGCGTGGAACATACAAATGCCAAATAACATTGTGCGCCAGTCTTGTCCCAGCACTAAAACAGGAGGTTAACATGTAAAGGTGGAAACATACTTACGTGACGTGGCGTGGCGCCTTATTTTTTATTACATTTATTAAAACTTTATGCACAAGTATAAAGGCAGACTTACCGGTTTCTCAACACTCGATTATCGGGCTGTTAACATAATTGACGAATGATCGGCGGTTATCTGCTGTGATTAGCTGTTGAAAATTCACACAACAAATCACAGCAGATAACGCGTGCTTGACAATTTGTCACATTGTTTTGGATAATTTAGCGTTAAGAAACCCGGCCTTAATGCCTCAGGCATTTTCTACCACCTTAGGGTGGTGCAGGGATAAAATATGGCAGGTGCAACTAAATGAAAAAACAACTAGAGAAAGAAATATAAATAAATACAATTTATTATTTAAATACATATATACTTCGATAAATACAAACACATAAATAATGTTATTGAGAAACCGAATCCGAATCCGGTGATCGGAATCACCGGCGGAATCGGTGATGATTCTGCAAAATTTCTTGCGAATCTGCTTGCATGCCATCAATTTGAAAGACACCCGACTGGTTGCCATCCTGCAGCCATAGTGTGTAACGAATTCGGCAAGGCAACGGGACAAGAGTATGAACAATTGACCTATCACATAGACGGAAATCCAGATAGCGTCCTTTATCTTGCATGTGATTGGTCGATTGTTCATACCCTTTGTGAGAGAGCGCATCTTTTTGACGCATTTGATTAATTTGCTACAATACTCGTGATATGACATAGGCTTGAACAAATTCGTATGATTGGTGTATGTCGCGCCACGACTCGACGCAATAATGTGTAGGCAGCATAAAGGCTATCACATACACAAAGAAGTTATCTAAGTTATCTTTATTCAACTTCTTTCGTTTTCAGAGTGTATGTGTGTGTTTTTGGGAAAGAAACAGATTATTTCCGTTGCCGAATTAACTTACACAATTAGATAAATATTTAAGTGGGGCTCCCATATAACAAACGTGTTTTTTGTCGTTTTTAGCGATAATGGTACCGAACCCTTCGTGCGCGAGTCCGACTCGCACTTGGCCAGATTTTTGCAAATTATATTTGCTGAATATTGTATTCAAGAAATTTTCATAACCTCGTCGCTTTTAGAAAGGAATAGGTAGGTAATTAAAATTGCGTTTAAATTTTATTCGCTCATGCATTCAGAAAAGTAAAAACATTAACCACCGTCGGCAGTCGGGTAAAAAAGCACTTAATGTCAAAAAATCCTAAGACTAATAAAATTCTTCCAGTTTGTTATCTGCAGAACCACCACTGGTGATCCATTTCAAGAAATTCCCTCAATTACCAATTCTCATTTTAATCTATTACCTAGATTCTAATTAAGAGTCTTTATACTAACCATGATTCTCGAAGAAATCTTCTTCCATTTCTATTAGAGCTCTTTTTACATTCGCTTTTAAACCTCTCGGCGGTTCATTTGTTACTTTAACAGAATTCTGCAATACTGAGACAGGAAATTTGGGAGTGGGCATTGAGCTTAGGAAGAGGCGGAAGTCCGCTTGGGGCATGCCTGCTTCAGTAGACAATTCAGTTACGATTAGTTCAAGACTTAGCATCCACGAAGCAGCCAAGTGACAATTCTGAAATTAATTAACATAGGTAAGATGTTCCTATCAGAAGTACGGTTCCAATGTTTTATTATTATATTCATCTAGGTACAAAAACTGATCTCTTTGTTTGGGTTTCAGTTGTCCATACTTGTAAGAATATCCAATCGCCTTTGGGTTTAGCGGCCATTATCATCTTCTCAGCGACAGGTCCTTGTCCCTGTCCCAGCGAGATGGAATGCACTCGATCTCGCATGCCCATCTCTGTCGCAAACTTCTGGAAAGCTCCGAAAGGATCCGAACCGGTGCTTAATACGAAGACGAGCGGGATTGTTTCTGTTGTGTCTGCATATCTAGAACAAAGTATCGAAATATTGTTATGGATCAATTGATTAACCCAGTGCACTATGTTGAATAATGCCCGAGAATTATGAATCAAGTCAATTCGGGCAATATAATGAATACTGTATTATATATTTTTGAGATTCTCGGGACCCTAGGGTCCCGGACCGTTGAAAAGGGTGCCTGGGGCCGAAGCCAGCTTGCAGAGGCATTTTTAGACATGCAGCTTGAAATGTGACCAAACGATAATTATCCCTGTTTATACTACGCAAGTGCACCCATGGACAAAACCCGGCTGGTGCAGGACAATTGCAAAAGAAACTAAACACATTGGGCTATGGGTTTGGGAGGTTTCGTGGTTCGATTACCTAAAACTATAGAAGGACTATTGGGCCCTTTTTTATTTTTGATCACGCTGGGAAAAAATGCATACCCGCCCATTGGGGGAATGGGGACGGGCTATGTGGGACTCCCCGGAAAGTTCCGGTATACCCACTAAAATAACCCAGCGGCACTCCCGCATCGTCTGTTTGGAGGAGGACTGGGAAACTGGCACAGCCTTTACGTCCAGTCCTCCGCCGACGACCGCCCGCCTTTACAGCGGGGCCTTCACGCCCCTCCCTTAGTGGAGGGGCCCGGGAATGACCACGTGCTCGGCCATTCCCGCCCGTCGAGGGTGGTGACTAGTGCAATGCAGACGAGAGGCGCCCCCGCGCCTGTCGCCCGCTAGTCACCACCAGGAGGTGAGCGGCGGCGCGAGTGGATCATCCTCCCGCGCACGCTCCGCCGCCTCCTTTTGCGAAATAACGACTTCGCAAAAGGAGGCAACCGCCGCCCAGGCCTCCTCACTCCCCAGCATGGAGTTGACCACACTGGGAAGTGAGAGGTCCTGCCCGATCACTTCATTCAGGGCACGGCGCAGCTCTGCCCAGGCTGGGCACACCTCGAGGGTGTGCTGCGCCGTGTCCTCCGCAGCGCCACAAGTCGTGGCACCCCGGGGTTTCCTCCCTCCGGATCCGATGCAGGTGCGTTCCGAAACACCCATGTCTGGACAACACCTGCACTAGACGGAACGAGAGGAAACCGTGGGGTCGCTCGAGCCAGCCCCGCAGGACTGGACCGAGCGCGTTCAGCGTACGGCGGCCAAAGGCGGCGGTGGCGAGGTCCTCCGTGCAATGGAGGACAATTGAGGACTATTGGGCCCTGGGGCAACATATACGGAGGTACTTGCGGTGTGGAGAGGTATATCACGGCTATCAGGACAATCCCGGAAGTAGGTACGGTCAAGATTCCTACCAGCATCTTACTGGGTTATCATCCTTTATCCTTTTAAGGCAAGAGGGAGATGGGAGCACTGTCAATAAAGTTGCCTTTCTGCTGTTGCCGGAGATGACGACCAAGACTTCTACCTGAAGATCAGCAGCCTAATTGTTTAAGTGAATTCGACAAGGCAAATAGTTTGACCGCTATCAATCGACCAATCACGGAGCATCATAGACGGAAAATCACATCGCTTCTTTCATCTCACATGTGATTGGTCGATTGATAGCGGTCAAGCCTTTTTGCCTTGCCGAATTCACTTACGCAATTAGTCTGCAGGCCCGTCAGGTCGCCACTGCCCACCAGCAGCCTAATTGTGCACACAAAGAAGTTGAATCTTTATTCAACTTCTTTCGTTTTCAGAGTGTATGTGTGTGTTTTTAGGAAAGAAATAGATTGTTTCCTTTGCCGAATTTACTTAAACAATTAGGCTGCAGGTCGCCACAGAGCTGCCCGACAGATTGTATCTCTCTTAGTCTGGCCCCTCCTTCTAGGCTTACTGCGGCAAAATAAAATCTACCGGCACAAACTCATACTAGATAACACTCTCAGCTTTCACCAGCACATAGATGCCCTTGTCTCCAGAATTAGAAAACTAATATTTGTCATTAAAAATCTTACTCATGTTGCGCACACTGGAATTTTAAAAACGGTCTACTTTGCGATATGCCAATCACTACTCTCTTACTGCATAACTATATGGAGGGGTGCGACAAAAACATCCATGTTTCAGATTGAACGTGCACAAAGGGCAGTTTTAAAAGTGAGCCATTTCCTGCCTTTCCTATTTCCAACCAGAGAGCTCTATGAGAGAATTGAAGTTTTAACTGTACCTACGCCGACTCTTTATTTACAATACCATTTTGCGCAAACACTCTCACCTTACCTATAACCCTAACTTATTCAAGGATAAGGAGTGCATTACTCCAGCCAGATAATGTCGAAAATCGTCATCTAAGTGCAATAAATAATTAGATATACAGCTTCTGTAATTGGTAAGCAGATTTTTAAATTTGGTAAGCTGATAGTTTTTTAATTATTTAATAAAAACAGTTCCGGCTGGAGTAACGTTACCGCAGCCAGATCTTTTGTTTTCTAACGGGTTTGTTGAAATAATTAGGAGTTACATACATTAGTACTATATTGTTTAGTAATAATAAAATAAAGTAATAACGTGTTAATGTAATTATTTTATAAAGTAAAGGAATTAAATTAATTCATCATCGTCTGATTCTACTAGGTATTGCTTCTGCCGCCGAATTTTAAGGTTGGTCTTGTTGATCAGTTTTGGACTTGAATTTATATTTAACTGTGGATGAAATTTTCCTCAACACGTAGACAGAGAACCACAAACACGTCATTTGGAAGTTGATAGTTTGCAGTTACTTTTTCTAAGAAAGTCCAAAGTTTCAAAACGCGCTAGGCGCTAAAACGCGTATTGAACAAAAAAAGCACTAGATCTGGCGTTGAGCGCTAACTTGGCAGCACTAAGTTCAACTGTCCGAGTATCTGAATTGTGATAATTTTACTTCTTGAACTCTTTAAAATCATCTAATTTTTGAGAGAGTGAACCGATTGCGATGCATCAAAAACTAAATATTATTTCAAGTTACGCACAATTTTTTTGTATAAAAGTTATCTACATTGGTTTTGTTTTAATTTACGCAGCGACCACACGTGTGGTCGATGATTTTACGTGAAGCTGCACAAATAAACATTCAAACAGACAAAACATTCAAAAATGCTGGCAATATAACCACCCTGCCCTCAGATTACAAAACAGACCGCTTTTTTTTTGGATATATTTTCAATGTCAAAAAGGACTTTTCCACAGATTTAATAAAGGTAGGTACGTACATATATTTTATGTACATTTTACGTGAAGCGTGCACAAATAAACAGATAAAACATAAAAAAATGCTGGCTGATCCTTTAACACCCTGCCCTCAGATTACAAAACAGACCCTGGCTGTTTTTAGGGTTCCGTAGCCAAATGGCAAAAAACGGAACCCTTATAGATTCGTCATGTCTGTCTGTCTGTCTGTCTGTCTGTCTGTCTGTCTGTCTGTCCGTCCGTATGTCACAGCCACTTTATTCCGAAACTATAAGAACTATGCTGTTGAAACTTGGTAAGTAGATGTATTCTGTGAACCGCGTTAAGATTTTCACACAAAAATAAAAATAAAACAATAAATTTTTGGGGTTCCCATACTTGAAACTAAAACTAAAAATATTTTTCTCATCAGACCCATACGTGTGGGGTATCTATGGATAGGTCTTCAAAAATGATATTGAGGTTTCTTATATCATTATTTTCTAAACTGAATAGTTTGCGCGAGAGACTCTGCCAAAGTGGTAAAATGTGTGTCCCCCCCCCTGTAACTTCTAAAATAAGAGAATGATAAAACTAATAAAAATATATGATGTACATTACTATGTAAACTACCAGCGAAAATTGGTTTGAACGAGATCTAGTAAGCATTTTTTATTTAATACATCATAAATCGTAAACCGCAATTTACCAAGTACGGAACCCTTCGTGCGCGAGTCCGACTCGCACTTGGCCGGTTTTTTTTGGAAATATTTTCGATGCCAAAAAGGACTTTTCTACAGATTTATTAAATGTTACCTATTGAATATTAATTTAAAAACGTACTTATAGTCTCAGATAGTATCAAATAAAGAAGTAAGGCACTTCGAGCCAATGCCCAAACATTCGATGGTTAGGACTATCGCTGCATTGGTTTTTCGGCGAAACGGACGCTCGATCTAATGGCTATTCGAAATTGTGGTAAATCGATGCTATGGAATTTCGGTGATTCGGACCTTCGGTCTGATGACTTCAGGGAATTAGCCATCGGGGATATAATTATGACATTCGTTACAAGCAGTAAAGCAAAATCTACCACAATCTACCGTGCCAGTGCGGCAGTGCCTGAGCGAGTAGGAGGCAACATTGAGTGAGTGAGTGAGCAGTGAGAAAAGATAACTGTCAATGTCATTTCATGTCAATCACGTTCCCTCCATATTTAATAGTAATCTTTGCTCCATATATAGTATAGTAATAGATTGGGAAGTTCCCTCCCTTGTCACTCACTGATTACAAGCAAGCAACAGTTCAGTTAAATAAAAGCTATCAGAACAGAACCAACCAGAACTTGCTTGTTTACTGTTTAGTGCTTAGGCTCTGAACACAGAACATTTGTACTCTAGCGAGGCTCTGAACACTGTAGAAGTGTAGACAATTACTTGTGCATTCGTCATTTAGTCTTCGGTTCGCGAAGTGATACAGAAACGGCAATAAGAAAAACAAACTTTTAAGATAAAGCTAAAATAACTCTTTCACTGACCGGATGTTAAGTGAATAAGAAAACATGGCTGCAGCAGTAGAAGTAGATCCTAAGAAGGAATTTCTATTGAACACGGGGCACAAAATGCCTGCAGTGGGATGTAAGTAAAATATTTTACATTTCTTATAGAAACTACCCACTTCAACGAATTTGTTTTACAAAAATTGTAAAGCGATATCTCGCGATGCTTACTGTTCTTTTATCATAGAAACGTTAAGTTCGTAAGGCCTAAGCTTCAGTTTGACCTAAATAGAAAATAGCTGTTAACATAACTCTGGCACACACATTTAGCATTCAGAAGCTGGAGGACTGACTATTCTTGTAGTCTATATTAGGCCCTACAAGCATCACACATTTATCCAATACTTGATAGACCTCATGTACACCATGCTCCATACATATTGCTAGTGTACCTTCCAGCGGGGCAAAATAAATCAAAGTAAAAAAACATTCTGAGAAGGACCTATTTGTTTTTTTTTTACATTCATAAAGACATCAGCTATAACAACAGCATTTGAATGGTTCCTTCAACATGTTCTGAAACAATTTTGACTGTGCTAATGCAATTAACAATCTTAAAATATTATTGCACAATAAGTTGGAAAATGCTTAAAGGGCTGAACAAATATTAATAGCCTGTATCTGTCCCACTAGAGGGCAAAGGTTTCATCTTATACAGAAAAGTCATGAGCATTGATCACCATTCTTGCTCAAGACGGGTTAGCTATTTCAAATTTATTTTAACTATAAGTCCAGGTTTCTTCACAATGTTTACCTTTACCTTTGTCAGTGATGTCCAGAATAAAACTTAGAAAGTACATAATATGAATTGAAAATGTCACATTGATTCTTATTCTTGCTAGCATGGGAGGTCTTAGCCACTGGGCCAACATTTTAATCAGACGAACATTTGAACACCATTTTTCAATTGTTGACCATCTATGTGCCATAGACAGAATAATGTTTGGAAAACATAACTATTAAATGATTTGTGGTTCAAGTGGACCTTCAAATTAATCCTTCTTGACATGGCATCTCAAAGGTGACTTTTTTTAGTTCTTGTATACCTTGGCCTGGCAATGTTATCAAAATCATAAAGTATGTCTGGCCAACGCAGTCATGAACATTTACTTGTTTGGTTCTGCTTTGAAGCATGTAAAGTTTGCTAGATGCTATTACTAACACTACACTATAGCAACTACACACACTATAGCAACTACAGCCTGAGAAAAGCAGGTTGGCTCTGGCGAAAATGTTGTTACAGTAGACACATTGGTATCCATGTAAATCAAACATTATTTAAATTGTTAAATATTTTTGTAGTGGGGACTTATCGCATGAAGGATCAAGCGGAGGTAACAGAAGTTGTAGACCATGCTTTGGCAGCAGGATATCGTATGTTTGGTAAGTTTTACTTATAATACTTTGCATTAGAGATAAAATAGCTGTTTGGCCAGATTCTAGATATTTTGCCAATCTTGTAGCTGGATTGCCGGATATCAGGCAGATCATTGCCGTTTGGTGCATCGCAAGAGCTTTCGTGGATGGCGCACTAACGATCGGCCGGTCTCGGTCGAATTCTGGTCTTTTCGTTTATGAGCGAAGATAGCAACTGTTTCGTTTTTTGACTTGTTGAATTCTTTTCAAACACGATTGTTAGTTATTTGAAGTATTTTTATAACCATTCTAAAAAGATTTAACGTTAATATCTGGTGATGGCCTTGTTTATGAAAACAAGCGAAAGCGCTTGTTACCTCTTAACGCAGAGAAATTAGTATTCAGTCAGCATTTTGCCGTTAGTGCAAGTGTTAATTGATTTTCTAAATTGTAGAATGAAGGTTATTATCCAGTATCCGGCCGGATAGTAATTAGGCCACCCGATAGGTCGGATACCGAATAAAACGAATAACCGATAACTATCCGTTTTATCTCTATCTTGCATTCCTGGAAATTTAAACTGAACTACCTACATATTTTAATTTTGCAGTCGAAATTGAAGTTTTGAAATTATACAACTTTTGAAATTCAACATCAAAATGTTGTGCCTTATTTGTTATTGACGATGGTCTTCTATATATATCTATGTTATATTCTATGTATATAGATACTGCTGCTGTCTACCGCAATGAAGGATTCTTGAAGGAGGCATTGCAAAAACTACTGCCCCGTTATGACTTGAATCGTGAAGATATTTTCATTACAACCAAACTCTGTAAGTGTTGTTTCTGTAATGCTATTCAGATGTCAAACAGACGAAGACGATATCATCATTCATCATCATTTCAGCCGAAAGACCTCCACTGCTGGACATAGGTCTCCAACAGGCGTCGCCACTTTGACCGATCCCATGCCTGTCGAAGACGATATAATATGCAAAACTAATATTTGTTTTGGGGTTCGCTAGAAGAGAGATGGGACCGGTCAATGTGGCGACGCTTGGGGGAGGCATATGTCCAGCAGTGGACGTCTTTCGGCTGATATGTTGACGATGTTGTCGTGGGGGGTTATTTTCCATCTTACAAAACAGATTCTATAATAAGTAGTGCAGAATGATTTTCGTATGTTTCAAATAGTTTAATAATTACAGCACCTGCGGAACACGGCAATCCAGAAAATATCAAGAGGGCCTACTCTGTTTCATTAGAACAGTTGGGGATGGATTATGCAGACTTGTATTTGATCCATTTCCCTGGGACACAGAAACTTGCAGCTGATAATAAAAGAAATACTGAGCTTCGGCATGCAACATGGCAAACCATGGTAGACCTGTATGATAGTGGCATTGTGAATGCCATTGGTGTTTCTAATTTCACCAATTATCACCTAGAACTCCTTATGGAAAGGAATCATGGAGTAGTTCCTGCTGTAAATCAGGTATATTTCATGAAATGTACACAAATTATATAACCAATACTTCACAAAAAAAAAAATACATTGTTTTTTTACTTAAAAAAAATAATACATTGTATACATACTCTAATATTGTTTTTTCTCAAGGTGGAGTGGCACCCGTTCTACTATCAGATGGAATTACTGGATTATTGTAAGGCAAATGATATTGTACTACAAGCATATTGTTCCCTTGGAGGAAAATCAGTTAACGATGATGAATTAGTAAAACATCCTGCAGTTACAAAAATAGCCCAAAGTCATGGCGTCACCAATGCTCAAGTATTGCTAAAATGGGCAAGGCAACTAAATATTGCCGTCATTCCTAAATCAAGTAACCCAGTACATATAAAACAAAATATTGATCTGGATTTTGAAATTTCTTCTGAAGATATGCAAATACTTGGCAACCTTTCAAAGGACACAGTTAAATATGCATGGGATCCCCGTAATGTTGTTTAACAGAAGCGTGAAAAATGCACCAAATCCAAGAAGTGTGCAAAAAAGCATAAATAATTTCCAACTCCATACAAAAGTAGAAGTGTTCTTTTCATTAAAATGTTTCTAGCAAATAAAAATAAAAAATCTACGACAAACTAACCTGTTTTAGTGTGCTAGGATCATAGGATCAATAGTTAAGCCTAGCATTCTTTAAACAGCCTTGTCTGGACATGGACATGACAAAACCCCAGCTTGTTTTAATTAAAAGAATGCCCTAAGAACCCAAAAGTGGAAAAATCAAATGGAAGGACATTATATTTCAACATGTAAAGTGAATGATGGAGGAGTGGTGCATTACATTACAATTAATGTGTTTATTAAACATACTTGTTTCCATTCAAGAACAATTTAATGAATATTAAATTATTGCAGTGTTTCTATTAATGCTTTAAATGTTACTTATACTAGTGTTATAGTTGTAGTTAACTATGGAATTCCAGCATGAGAAGAGTGATATAAAATGGTGCAGGTTGGGCTAATAGCCATGTCGGTATTTTTCTTATAGTGTAAGATATATAATATTATTAGACTATGATTCATGAAAGGGAGTTGGGCTTCTTTATTCATAACTTGTCTATTTTTTTCAAATATGCGCAGAGACATTTTCATGTAAAATTTCCAGTGCTGTTTGAGATATTTATTTTTCTGGTACAATAAGAACAAATATCTTTTAGTAATAGTGAACCAGTCTGTAGCAGTAATAAATACAAAGTGAAAAATTGAAGCGTCTCTCTGTCTTGAAGTCCGCACAGCGGCAATGCGGTAGTGATCGTCAACGAGATATAATCACCTGGCGTGTAGTGTTTTTATGTAATGCATTCAAATGCAATCGTAGCAAGATAGGTATTAAAAGTTTTATTAATCGTTACAATGAATTAACATATCTTATATTATTAGGTGTTCTAGAGAACGCAACGTTGGTGATTTATTGTAATCTCACTTATTAAATATTGAATATTTAATAAAGATCAGTTTTGATGATGAACTATTGTTTTTTTTTTTTTTTTAAGTCTACCTACACGATGATTAATTACTCTCACCATATTAATATATATTTTATAGAACTCAATATAGAAAATAATAGATAGTTAAATCAAACTGTAGATGAATTATATATTATATTATATATTATATCTAGAAAATTTAATCTGTGTTTAACACAGTAATAAAATAGATGTTAAGTGATTTGGTACCTAACTATGGTGACCTCTTCTTTTTCGAGATCACTCTTCTTTTACTCTCTATATTATATGTAGGTATACTAAATAATATAGGTGGACCATTATTGAATGAGCTTATGAAAATTAGGAGGTGCACGTATTTCAGGCACTGACTTATCTAAAAAGATTAATCTATACATATTTTCTCTTGTATTTATAAAATCAAATAGTGATGATATGATTTCATTTTGTTGCTAAAAGTGTAAATGAAGTTGGATTTAAGCGTACGCGCTAAACTGTTGCATTTTTTGTTAAGTTATAATATATAACTATAGTATATATATTTTTGTTACAACTTTTAATAAGGCTCAAATATTTGCGTAAGCGATTGTCTACTTTAGCGAATCAAGATTGTAAATTATTTTTGATTGCGACTAAATATGCGACTTGATACAAATGCACCGTGCTTTTGAGAAACCATAAAACAAAGTCGGGCGTTCACGTCTATATCGTTGAGTTTGTTTGGGAAATCTAATATAAGTAAGTAAAATATTTCATGTAGGTAATCCAAAAAAATAATAACCAACGATTGTGACACACTGAAAGGTTTCTGGCCAGAACAAAATCATGGTGTATTACTATTTTGTAATTCCTCAACCCTTATTTACTGTTTTACAGTTTGGAATTCTAGTAGAAAAGAACTTGTGGTGTATTGCCAAATAAATATTGTTATTACAGTCCAAATAATATAAATGTCCATAGTATTGTCGTGAATGTTGGGATAAAGCCACAGCTAATAAGAAGCGAATATTATCGAATATACTATTCTACTAGATTCTATATTATAAATCTGATGTCTACCTACTATCATTAATAACTCATGTATTACTTGTTTGTGTGTTATTCAAAATAAACAACTAAATGTGTCATTAAGTTTTTCTGTCTACAATACTTACATTAAATCCGTGCAGATTAACAAAAAAATAAAACCAACAAAAGTTATACGTACAAGGTGTTCAGTTGAACAGTGGGACTTTCTACAAACACAGCTCCTAGACTGGTTGCGACGTATTCCCCAATTGCAAATACTAGTTTCTCCTCTTTAAGGCACTTCAATAACATTAATTTTTCAAATGAAGTCAGCTTCGTGTCCCAATCTATATTTAAGGGCTCAAAATTTGTTTTCTCTACATGGATATCCTGGAAATAAAAATATTATGTAGGTAAAAGTATAGAAATTGTTCCACCGACCTGTTTACCTAAAAACACGTTAGATTTTTATTAGTAGTTAGACATAGCTAGTGTGCAAAATAATGTAGTATTGGGTCTGAGCCCCTGGGGGGTAAATATGGGTAATCCCTCTCGTTTTTTTTATTACTTTTCCCCGTAGGTACATTGCAGGTACAGCTCGCGTAAAATCACCCATTCTATGAAAAGCGAGAACTGAAACGCTGCGCAGTACCTACTTTCGGATTGAAAGTAGCGCGTATATTGTTGTATCTGAAAGAAATCACATAGAGTCAGCTCGCTACTATGACACGGTAAAAATATGACGCGTACGTGTGCGGTCAGGGAAGCGTTAATAAATCTATAATATAAAAATGAATCGCAAAATGTGTTGGTAAGCGCATAACTCAACAACGCATGGACCAATTTGGCCAATTCTTTTTTTTATTTAAATTGTCGTTGAAGTTCAAAGATGGTTTTTACGGGGAGAAAAATTCTAATAATTGCAGGAAAAAAAAAATAGCCCTTTTCTTTTTCCCATACAAAAGATTTCTAACTAAAACGTAGAGTCAATTTGAGCTTTATTGCTATTGTATAAGCTATTTTTGCTTAGTGTGTGGTAGGGTAGTGTCGGGTAGGGTAGGGTAGGGCAGTGTAGCGTAGGGTAGTGTAGTGTAGGGTATTGTAGTGTAGGGTAGTGTAGGGTAGTGTAGGGTAGTGTAGGGTAGTGTAGGGTAGTGTAGGGTAGTGTAGAGTAGTGTAGGGTAGTGTAGAGTAGTGTAGGGTAGTTTAGGGTAGGGTAGGGTAGTGTAGGGTAGGGTAGTGTATGGTAGGGTAGGGTAGTATAGGGTAGGGTAGGGTAGTGTAGGGTAGTGTAGGGTAGGTAGTGTAAGGTAAGGTAGATAAATGTTTGGTATTTTTATGGCAAAACAAAGTTTGCCGGGTCAGCTAGTTAAAAAATAAAAATCTTTCCTACATACCTACCGGCAGCCTAATTGTGTTAGTGAATTCGGCAAAGGAAACAATCTGTTTCTTTCCCAAAAAGCAAAAAGTAGTTTTTGGGAAAGAAACAGATTGTTTCCTTTGCCGAATTTACTTACACAATTAGGCTGCGGGTGTAAGGCACCATAGTGACACGTTATTTCCATTCAAAATGTTAAAAAGTAATAAGCTATCAACAAGTCAAATTAAGGTGCTTAACATTTTCAATAATCAATACCATACAATCTTTCTACAGGGTAATCATTTAGTGAGGGTATAGGTCAGTCCTTTTTCCATGAATATTATTTATTGTATGGAGGTAAAGTAGTAATCAGAGTAATTACGCATTACGTCTACTATAGGTATTTATCCATCTGACAAAGTCACTTACCAAACTGAAAGACCCAAGTGTAATAGGAATTTTCTTTAGACAATCCGCATGTAGCCCCTCGAAGCGCGGGTCAGTTTCATGTAGGTGGTAAATGGCCAGCCACATTTGTTCAGTCAACGCTTCAACTGGAGGTTTCGTGGGTGGTACCTGGGATTTTTAACAAGGATATCTCGGGGCCTCTATATGTATTTACAAAAATGTCAATGGTGATCTCAGATCAAATAACTTTTTATTTGATCTGAGATGGTAATCACCAGGCGATGTAAAAGTGATATCTGGGTCTCGGCTACTACGAGGGGCATGCCAATAGAAATTAGATACTTACACCTACTTATAAATTATAAAATGTAGGTACATAATATTATAAGTATCTCCGAAATATTCACCTTGAGCACGTAGGTATACCTACCTACATTTTACTTTACGATTGAGTCAATTAGAAAATATCTCTGACCACGCTTCTCTTGCCTTAAGCTTTAGTTTTTCTTTGTTTTTTGGGAACATGTAAAAATCACTGGTAGTTAGGTAAGGGAAATATGGATATAAGGCGGGTTAGGGAGAATAGTCACAGTTTTTTGAGTTAAAAATGTCGAGTGTTCTAGCTGAAGTATGCGGCGCCGCATTGCTAGAAAAGGTTCCAGACTGCGGTCGCTTGTCACAGCTGATGTTACCGTTGCAGCCCAACTGTCACATAACATTCGACGTTCATCGTTCTTTGATCCTCTAGCACCACCTACAATAGAAATAAGACCCATTCTGCAGAAGAACGAGGCGACCCACCGACACCACGTCATTTCGTTGGAATTAGCTCATCTTCAAAGCACCATGCAGTCGACTGCCGCTTTGTAACGGGATCATATAGTTACATAATTAGCCATATTCACCCGTCAGTATATCAAACACGTTTCTTTTTCTCACCGGGATATAATGTATCTATGTATCACAGGTAATCTGTGCTATGTATCTATCATGAATAGATAGCAATCCACCCGACCGGTCTTTCTGCTCATAGTTAAGTTTGTGCGGCACCCATTTCGAAAAATGCGTATATGAATTATGGTTTGCATTGCTGATGATCAAATACCCAGTTCTCGTGCCAATGTAATTCGTTAGTTTTTTTATAAGTTTTTCGACTACACGAAAGTTTTCTTGTGTGACCGCGGTTGGCGGCTGACCTGCAGCCTTATTGCGTAATGAATTCGGCAAGGTAAAGGGCAAAGCGTATGAAAAATCGACCAATCACATAGACGGAAATACACATCACGTCTTTCATCCCGCTTGTGACTGGTACACTTTTCATACTCTTTGTCATTTGCCTTGCCAAATTCAATACTCAATAAGGCCGCTGCTATCTTTGCTTCTTCTTCGATACATCCCCTTTCTCTTTTAAATTCAACAAACCAATTAAATAGAATATCAAAAGCCATAAGCTGAAACACGGTAAAGATATCTATACAGTATTGTGACTCGGCCCTGACCTTAAAATAAGTGCCTACAAACGCGCGTCACCTAAACACGCGTTAGGGCCGCCCACCTCTACCTACTTGAGTTTCTAGTTTTGTAATTGTAAATATCTCAGATTATTTTCTCTAATCTGAGGTGAATATTATATTTTTATATTAAACTTATTTTAAATCTTACTAGTTAGGTGCCTACCATTTATTAATCTCATAAGTACTTAATCATTTCATAATGATATTTTTCCAATTAAATAATATATGTAAGTAGCTAAGTACATAAGTAAGTAGATAGCCTAGCCTAGGAAACTACCTACTAGTTTTTTTTTTAAACCGATCCTGTGCCGAATGTAGGTAGGTGACTCGTGTGAGACTATCACCCTATCCAGGTGTTTTACTCGGTGGAAAAAGCGAAATACCTCACTATTAAAAAAATAAACAAATTACGTATTATTAGGTTAGGTATTTTTTTTTTATTGTCTTGCCTTACGGAAGTTACAATTAATTAAAAAAATGTTATCTCTTGTTGCGTTATAGAAGAATTCAAGCAAACAAAATAAATATAGGCTATAATTGCTCTCTGACATATTAAGTAAGTAAGTACTTGTACGTATTTGAATAAAATAATCACAAATCGCACGCTTACTGCTTGCAAAACCATCACACCGTACGTTCGTCACTGCGGGGCGTCCGCGACTGGTAGTATATCGAGTGTGTGCTGAGCTCGAGTCACGTGGGCATGACTCGCGTTCCGACCGTTTGTATGAAGATAGAATACTGTATAGATATCTTTACCGTGGCTGAAAGCTCAAAACATTTGAACCTTTTTACCCGACGGAACCTTTGGACCTTTTTGCCGAAGGAGGGTAATGTGATTATCAGTCTATATACGTATGTATGTTTGTTCCTATGTGGCGTTCAAAACGCGTTGGCCGATTTTGATGATAAGTCAATCGATTCGTCTCGCTACATTCAAATTGGAAAATAGAAAAATGGTGGCTTTTGGGCGCCATATTGTGGAGGACTATTTTTTTGTCTTTCCAAACTCATCGTGTGGGGTATCAAAATAAAGAGTTTTAAAAGGTAATTTCAAAAATATATAACACATTTATGTGATGTAACTAAATCTTAAAAAAAAATAACTAAAAGTTATAAATAAAAAATGTTAATTCAAAAAACCCGACCGCATAAAAGCGAACTAAAAAGCCGTAAACAAGAAGATAATCATGCAGTGCAGTTTTGGTCAGCCAGTTCGCGAATACGTAGGTATCCTCCGACTGCACAGCATGATTTTCTTTTTGTTTATGGCTTATTAGTTCGCTTTTTAGGCAGTCGGGTTTTTTGATTTATTGAATTAACTTTTTTTATAGACATTAAATTAAAGGATTCTAATTTCTGTTGGGATGCCCTTTGCAAGACTTGCGATAAAATACATATCTTATTAGGTAACTATCTAAAAAGCATTAAGGCCTACTGCGTGATGTATATACACAACACAGATAATATAAATCTAAAATATGACAGAAAAAAAATAGATAGAAGCTTAGTTAAAGAATATCTTGCTGAATGTTCCTTATAGAGTTTAAAATGATATTTGAAAACTTCACCCTGAGAGAATCACACTAGGGGTTTTTTGATCGAAGTTGCTTTTTCCTACGATTGAAGTAGCTGGCATCGGTAAGAACCCATCTTTTGTAAAACTTATGCTTTTGCGATGCGATATCAACAAACAGGTACTTGTAAAAAAAGGATCATCAAGGAAAAAATACAAACTACCTACATAAGCAATATATTATGTACACACACTGCAAAATTAGCGGAACAAGAAAACAATATCGTAAACCTTTTTTTACCGTTACAGGATGGTTTTTATTTTGATTTATGAACGTCACTTCACGTCACGAAAAAATTCATTAACATACCGAGTTTTTTGTTTTATTTATAACGTTTATCTTTTCGAAGTTAAGTAGGTACATTGTGCCCGACTTAATCCAAACCATAAGTAATCTGTGTCCAAACCATTGAGATAGGAAATATATATGTCTATGGTCCAAACTGAGAGATGAGGAGAAATGATCAAAGCTACAGAGAGATGTGCAGCCAGCGTTGAAGCCAGAAATGAGCTGGAGGAAGTTCGAGGTGCAACAGTAAATGAGCTTTAGGTACGAATGAAGTTAAGAGAAGCTGGTTTTGGTTCGTTCGCGCCCACCAAAAGTCCAAAACATGACGTACACTACCAAAACAGAATAACTTGCTAGAGAACATCGACTTTGGTTCACGGTCTATGGAGTAATATAATGTTTAGTGATGAGTGTGGAAATCATTTGAATCGAATTGACGGATGGCAATAAATGTGTGAATTATCTGCCTCTGAGTAGCGCTTGCCAGAAGGTCCCGCCAGTTTGACTTCGCGGGACCAGGGACGTCTTGACATACTTCCTTTATCTTTAGAAGTACAAATGTCTTGTTTAGGGTACAAATAGTACCTACTTAAGTAGTACAAACACATTAATGTGATAAATTTTAAATTGGAGACTTGATCCCGTCATCTTGATGCTCACTGTTTGTGCCCGCTAAAACGAAGGGCAAAATTCATAATCCCGACACTTGTAAATGCGGGTGAACTTCGAACCGCCGAAGTTTAGGAATGTTACTTATTGTCTTTTCTGGGCAGGTGTAAACGAAAACGCGGAGGAAACATTCCGTATTATGTGATATTATTTTAATATGAAAATGTTTTTATAACTTAACTAACTTTCCCTATTTAAAAAATCAAAAGAGTGCAGTTTGCCCATAAAATCATGCTCACAAATAATGTTCTAAATGAGATCTCATTTTTATTTTAAGATGTGTATTTTAAGTATGGAGAGCTGTCTTAAAATAAGTCTTTTTAAATTAATTTGTTTTTTTTTTAAAAGAAAGACGTTTAATTTAGATCCGCTAATTTTGTCTGTTTTTGATATAAAATATAACTATTTCACATTTAGTACTAACCACTGCCGTACCGGCTGGTCCCCGTAGAATAAAATCCCACTGTTCTGGAGTAACATGTCCGGCATCCAAAAATATGGCCATGTTTAGAAGGAAACTGAAAACGAGCTTGTGCCGTTCAAATAGTCCCCGGGACACGTTCCGATAAACGGACAGAGTTATTTCACGCCGTAGGATATCCAGTCGGGTTTCAAGGACGTCACTTTTTTCACTCTTTTCTATGACTAGATTGAAGATCTGAAAAATAAGACGGTAATAAGTCCATATGCACTACGATTTTATCACCTTACTTACTTTTTGAAATGCAAAAAACAAGGCGTTTTTAGTTCGTCCACGCGCGTTTCTCTTGCATTTACAGCGAAGCAATCGCAAATAATATGCCCTTTTCAAGTTTAGGAGCGCAACGAACGCATGAAATAAATCGTAGCGTGCACGGGCCAGTAGTAAGCTCTGTTGGGTTGTACCTAAGTTCTGTAAATCCCACAGAAACGACATGTAACCCACCTATGTGTTTGGTTTGACATCTTACTAATATTATAAATGCGAAAGTTATGGAGTGTGGATGTAGGTTTGTTTGTTACTCATTCACGCCAGAATGCCTGAACGGATCTGGATGAAATTTGGCATAGAGTTAGATAATAGTCTGGCATAGCACATAGGATGATAAAACACTTTACACGCGGGTGAAGTCGCTGGCTGAAGTTAGTTTTATATATGTATTGCTTTGGAAGCCTCACTTACTCTTGCTTTTTTAGGGTCCCGTAGTCAACAAGGAAACCTTATAGTTGATGATTGGCCTTTATAGTTGATGATTAAGCCTTATGAATACTATTTAAGAACTTAAAAAAAAAGTAGGTAATCAATTCGACACATATTTATGTAATATTGTTGGAATTGCAGAATATTTACATAATTATGTTACTCTGTATGGGCTTCTAAACAACTCTGCCAAATTTCATAAGTGTTTGTACGTTTGTTTGTATGTATGTTTGTCCACGCATTTCGCCGAAACTACTTATTGGATCGTGATCATTCTTTTTTATTGGATTAAATATTTCGCAACTTGGGATTCGCCGTCGGATTCTTTAAGTTGATACACGTGTTAGTGAGATTGACTTACATGTTTTAGTATATTTCGTCTAATTGTTACGAGAAACTTATGCTAAATTTCCCTATTTAAGTGTTTGTGTGTGTATTATTCAAAAAGTGCATTAACTTTCCCGTTGTAAGTATGATTGACCCTCCTGAACCCCCAGACCCACCGGATGGACAGAGTGTGCCAGTACCAATGATGGACTCGTCTCCCCCGCTATTCACCCAAGATACGCCTCCTACATCTAGTAACAATAAACGCCGTCTGGAAAATGACGACGTTAATTTACCTGCTAAAAAAACTATTGTAGACCCCGCGACTGCATCTGCGTCGATCCAGACAGTTTTTATGCACCATAGTCTAACAATCGGTTACAAGGCATACGAAGTGAATGATAAAGGACCGTTTTTAGTTCATGTTTCGCGTACAGAACCTGATCCCTCGGCTGGGACTTCAATTAGACCCCTCAAGTTTGGCCAATTCCTTGTTACAAACAAAATTAAGAATATATTTAAGGATGGGGTAAAAAGGGTTGGTCGTAACAAAATAGCAGTCGAATTTAAATCAGCAAGTGATGCCAACAATTTCCTCGATAATCCACTGCTTCCCCAATACAAATATGTTGCCAATATACCAACCTACAATATCACCCGTATGGGTCTAATTCGCAATGTTCCAGTAGAATGGTCAATGGATGAACTTGTTGAAGCATTAATGCTTCCTGATGGGTGTGGATATGTTTTAAAAGCACGAAGGCTTAACAGGAAAAACTTTACAGATGGCAAAGTGACATGGATAGCAACCCAGAGTGTTGTCCTTACCTTCCATGGGCAGGTTCTACCCAGTCATGTTTACTGCTACCATACTTCTTTACCTGTTGAGATATATAAATTTCCCACCATACAGTGTAATAATTGCTGTAGGTTTGGCCATATAAAGGCTCAATGTCGTTCAACCCCTCGTTGTTTCCGGTGTTCTCAACCTCATTCTGGGGATGGATGTAATGTTGTTGAGGATCTGGCATCTTGTTTATTCTGTTCAGGGAAGCATTTCGCTACAAATAAGTGTTGTCCTGAGCATGACAGGCAAAAAAACATTAAATCTCTAATGTCCCAGGATAATATCTCATATGAGGAAGCATCTACTCATTTTCCCTCTGTGCGCAAATCTTATTCAGAAGTTGCAAAAGAAATGTTTTCTTCTCCATCTTATGGAGTCCAACCCCATAACGAATCACAACCAATTCCAACAACTTCATATAGAAAAACAATATTCACCAACAGACAACCTCGTCCCCAACTAGGTGTGGGGTATGATAAAAGGGCTCATAGATCCCTAACCTCCGAAATTCCTTCGTCCCTTCCTAATGGTTGTGCTTTATCCCAAACTCCTTCTCCTCCTAGTGAGAATATATTAGACCTACTCCTATCTATGGTTCTCAATTTAATTTCCAATAATGATAAAAATTTACCGTCCAACGTAGCAAGTAAACTCTCTCAAATCGTTCTTCTTATCAACAATGTATTGTGTCCGAATAATGCAATGGAACAGTAAAAGCATTAAAAATAAAAAACATGAACTTCTACATTTAATCTCAAAATTTTCTCCTTCCGTGATGGCCATCTCGGAGACATGGTTAGTCCCTGGATCCCTTTTTAGGGTTTCGGGATATGCCTGTCTGCGTGATGATAGAGATGATGGGTATGCTGGGTGTGCCTTATTGATTAGGCGATCCCATACCTACTCACAAATTACTCTCCCAACTCACAGTCGCAACATCAATGCAGTAGCAGTTAGAACTTTAAATACAACCTTTCTATCAATTTATATTCCTCATCCCCATCCCTCCCTTGGTCCAGAACTACACTCCATCATTGCTTCCCTTCCTTCTCCAATCATTGTAATGGGGGATTTTAACTCTCACCATGTTTCATGGGGTTCAAGCCATTGCGACTCTTTTTCCTCAATTATTTTAGATATACTGGATGACAACAGCCTTTGCATACTTAATGATGGCTCCCCTACTCGAAGAGTTCTTCCTTCCCAAGACCCAAGAAGCGCAGTAGACCTCACTTTTTGTTCACCTGTTCTATCTTCACTTCTTTCGTGGAATATTGCTGATTGCTCTTATGGTAGTGATCATTACCCTATCATAATCTCTTTTCCTCCTCGGTCTCATTGTCAAAATTCTCCCTCTCCTTTCTTAAAATATAGACTATCAAAAGCAGATTGGGTGGCGTATGCTTCAACGTTAGATAACAAGCTAGAATCTCTCCCTCCTCTAGTTAATGAGAATCCTCTAAGTGCATATAATGCATTTGTGGAGACCATCTTGTCTGCTGCGGACGACCATATCCCTGTGAAAAGGAAAAGGTCATTTAAAGTATCTCCTCCTTGGTGGAACTCTGAGTGTACAGCGATTGTACACCAAAGAAGTGAAGCTGAGAAAAAGTATAAAACTTATATGTCGATAGAAAATTATCTTTCTTACCAGCATATAGCAGCCCGTACACGGAGGTTGCTGTCATCAAAAAAAAGGCAAGGTTGGTTTACCTTTTGTGAATCATTGTCTCCACGTACTCCTGCTTCGATAGTCTGGAAACAGATTAAGAGATTCCGAGGATCACTTGTGACTGAAAACTTATCCACAAATGACCCTGATTTTTGGATTGATTCATTTGCGGACAAACTAGCCCCCCCTTCCGTCCCATTCATTGACTCACTCCCCATTCATTCTGCACCTATAATTTCACATGATAGAATGGACTCACCATTTTCAGTGAATGAGCTTCATAGGGCCCTTGATGGTCTAGTGGACTCCGCACCAGGAATAGATGGAGCTCCTTACTCTTTTCTGTGTAAGGCAAATGAAAAAGCAAAAGCAACCTTCCTCGGACTCCTAAATATTTTTTTTGATCAAGGCCTAATCCCAGAACCATGGAAAACACAAATAATCATCCCTCTTCTTAAACCAGGAAAGGATCCTTCAGATCCAAATTCTAGAAGACCTATTGCTCTGTCCTCTATTTTTTCTAAAGTCATGGAACATTTACTACGGAACCGATTGGAGTGGCTGCTAGAGAGCAAAGGTATTCTGGCTAAGAGTCAATTTGGTTTCAGAAAAGGCATGGGTACCATGGATAACCTCAGTTTATTAACAACAGACATACAGTTAGCTTTTGGTAGAAAGGAGTACCTTATAGGAGTCTTTTTAGATATTTCATCTGCTTATGATAATGTCCTTCTTCCGGTTCTCAGGAAGAAACTTCTACAGCTGAGTGTCCCTGAGAAGATGGTTAGGTTCATTTGCAATCACTTAATGGCTAGAACCATCATAATCAGAACTCCAAATGGCTCCCTCTCTCCCAGAGTTATCTGGAGAGGTCTTCCTCAAGGTTTGGTGCTCAGTCCCTTATTATATAACCTCTACACATATGATCTCGAACAATCTGTTAATAATTTCTGTCAGGTACTTCAATATGCAGATGATCTGGCACTATATTCTTCATCTCTTTCTGGTATAGAAGCTGCTGGTAAGCTCAACACTGCTCTTAAATACTTAGGGGACTGGCTATCCGACCATGGATTATCTCTGTCCGTTACTAAAAGTCGTGCTGTGATCTTTACGAGAAAAAGAATACTCCCATTAGTCAATATTATTTTTAACGGCGAGGAAATCCCTTTAAATGACCAGGTAAAATTCCTGGGTATCATTCTAGACTCTAGAATGACTGGGGTTCCTCATTCCAGTTACATTGCCCAAAAATGTGAAAAAGGTATCAATGTACTAAGAGCTCTATCTGGTGTATGGTGGGGTGCCCACCCTTATTCACAAAAACTTTTATACAATGCCATTATTCGCAGCCATATGGATTATGGATCATTTCTCTTGGACCACTGTAACAAGGCAGGCACCATCAAACTATCCAAAATCCAGTCCAGATGTCTACGGATTATCTTAGGCGCAATGAAATCCTCACCCATCAATGCTATGCAGGTAGAATGTGTGGAACCTCCACTTCATCTTCGTAGACAGTACTTATGTGACAGATTCTTTTTTAAATTGATACAAAATTCTTCCCACCCGCTTCCTGTCAAATTGCAACAACTGCAAAATATTTACCCTCATTTAGCTTCCAATAAAATGCCATGCCTTCTTCGAAGTGTTACTTCAATCTCCAACCTATCGCATCAAGTTATGCAGTTTCAACTCAATCCCCTTTTTTCTATCCCTTATGATGCACTTGTTTTTCGTCCCACTCTTTATTTGAATGTCGGAATTGATAAAGACTCGTTACTGGCTGCAAATCAATTTAATGAAGTGATAAATAAAAAATTTAATGGGTGGTTGAATATATTTACGGATGCTTCAAAAACATCAAATCAGGGCTGCGTAGGTGCAGCTGTTTGGATTCCCCAATTTAAAATCATCCTTAGTTACAAATGTCCTCCAAATACATCTGTATTTACAGGAGAATCAATTGCTCTATTAGAAGCCATCAATTATGTCCTTTCCCACAATTTAGATAAATCTGTTATCTTCACTGATTCCCAAAGTTGTATCCAGTCTATTCTTTCTAACCCTTTTCGATCTAAATCAAAATTTCCGATTATCCTTAAAATTAGGGAGGCGTTATACAATTGTTTTCTCCATAGGATAGACGTGAACGTTGCATGGATTCCCAGCCATTGTGGTATCCCAGGTAACGAAACTGTTGACTACTGTGCTAAAAATGCCATTCAAACTGGATCACCTCAACATTCCCATATTGTTTCTGAGGATCTATGTTCACTCGCTAAGCCACGTATGGAAGGATCCTGGGACCGGTTATGGCAGTTGACTAAGAAACAAACAGGAAAATACTATGGTGACATCCAACCTAACATCCCAGTAAAACCATGGTTTTTTAAGTACCGTAGACTAAGTAAGTCTTCAACATCTGTTATCTGTCGTCTTCGTCTCGGTCATGCCTGTACTCCTGTACATTTACATAAAATTAGGGTGAGAGACAATTCTCTTTGTGAATGCGGTATGGACGAAGGCACTACTGATCACTTGTTTTTTAATTGTCCAAAATTACAATCCCCTCTTTACAACATCCTACCCCCCAATATTCCTCGTCCCATTAATATGAAATGTTTATTATCAATTGTAAATTCTCCCTTTGTATACTTTTTGTCCCGATTTATTACGATTAACAAAATTAAACTGTGATATTATTTTTGTGTTGTCCCTATAGTATATTTTAACTTATAATACTAACACGGTGTGGTATAACAGTGTTGTCTCTTGTTTGTTTTAGGTAAATTTATCACCGGCCATCAGCGTCATAATTTGACAATTATAAAACTATTTTCTTCTTACCGATCAATCTCCTTCGTTTATCCTCTATAACCCTGACATTGGCGGAATTGTGTAAATTATACACATCTGGTGCCATTCAAACAAGAAGTGAAGTGAAGTATTTCGCAACTTAGAGAACAGTGCAAGTTTCATCAAAATCGGTTAAGTAGTTTCCAAGATATGGAACAGACAACCAAACTCCTTAGCGACAAATAGCACTAATGTGTAAATTAAGTTAAATGGGTATTTTTTCATTCCTTTAGGTACCTCACTATAGACTTTGCTCACTTTTTAGTGATATGGTACTAAAAGTAAAAAGACGGCAATATAAATTTTTCACAAAAAAAATAGCTGGCTAACAAAATTTTGCCATTTAATGCTTAATTTTACACAAACGGATCTCTGAATCGAAAAATGACTTTCACAGACCCGTAATATTTTTGAATGGCCTATCCAACGATACCCCACACCATGGGATAGACTAAGATAACTTTTTTATAAAAAAAAACCGACTTCTAAAGCAAAACACTAAAAAGTGTAAGTGCAAAAATAACTTTGTTTGCCGAAGTCGGTGTCGAAAAACGATGAATAATAGGTACCAAAGACACCGAATTCAGAAAACAAAGTAATTTTTCGCTATGTAGTGTTTTGCTTTAGAAGTTGGTTTAATTTTTTTGATACAATTTTTTTTATTTAACTTCTTCTTTTTGTTTCTTGTGTTGTAATTATCTAATTCGAAAATATGGGCGTTCATAGCCAAAGTTCACTTTTTTGTTTCTTCATCAAGTAGTTTTGGTTTAATACTTAGAGCCTAACATTTTAAATGTGTTAAATCTTCTTAATTGTTAGTCGCCAGATAATAGATATGTGCGTGTGTTGCAAACGCAGTTTAGGTACTCACACAGCTCATGAGCTGGTCGTCACGGGTGACATAGTTACTTCGATAACAATAGGAAAATGATAAGGTGCCTAGTACTGACCTGGTTGAAGTACTTCAGTGAGAATTGGTACATAGGGTCGATGTCTGCTAGTTGCGCTACAGCGAAGTATAAGACTGCTCCCCGAGTCGCCACCGTCCGGTACTTTTCACGAGCTGCCGATATGTTTAACTCCGTCGCTTCCGTTTCTTCTAACCGAGCGTTTATTATTTCTGATGTTTCCTATAATGAGTATTTTTTTTACATTGGTATAAGGTTTCATAGGCAACAGAGATTGGACACCTCTCGATTCGATCCACTGTCACTGTGTCAGGGTTTTTGACTACAATCTTAGCTATAATATTAGCTATAAGCTATTTCTCTGAATACAATAGTCCTGCCTGGGATGTTGGTTTGTTTTCAATACAAATTGATACTGCCATTATTGATTACTGGATCGGGCACATACCTAACAATAGATCGGCACTTCCAATATAACATGGTGTATTTTAGAGCAATCAGCTGATGAATAACCCTTAGGTACTACAAGGCTGTGCATATACAAGAGGTAAGTACCTACTTTTCGTTAGTAAAACCAATATAAGTGTATTCTTACTTTACTCTCGTTGAGCGTTTCTATTAGTTCTTCGTCATCCAGAATGTTCCCAGTCGAAGCGTATAGCAATCTGAGGATCTTGTCTTCAATCTCAAGCAGCGAGGCTTTGTCGGCGTTGATACGAACTATGAGCTCAGTTCGTATAATCTCTAGATCTGGGCGTTCCAATCTAACCACGTCGCTAATAACGGAAAATGGGGTTTAAAAACTCTTCAACTCTTCTTCATTAATAGAATTTAGTAGGACTTAAAACTATGTAGGTAGTCTAGTTTCCTGGTAGTTATACCTATCCTGGCGGCTCTTTAAGACAATATAAAGTACAAATAGATAGGGTTTTTCTGATTGCCTGGATCTATTAACTCAATAAATCTAGACAACTAGAAAAACACTATCACACCATCAGGATAAAGGCGATGCTACCAATAATAAAAGCAAATCTTCTCATGGGCTCGTTTTACCAATTCATCTTGACATCGATGAGAGCTGTATACACAGAGTGGCTGTGGTAATTCACGAAGGGACACTGTGAGCAGTTTCCTCAACGTGTGTAGTTACAGGAAAACGTTATCATAGTCACATTATGAGTTACCTATTTGAAGTTATTTCCATCTACAATTATAGATGTAAAAAAATATAATACCTCCTTAATGGTGCCTTTTTACCCGACTGCCGAAGGAGGGTAATGTGTTTATCAGTCTATGTATGTAAGTATGTATGTATGTAAGTATGTATGTATGTTTGTTCCTATATGGCGTTCTAGAGACCAAATGCGTTGGCCGATTTTGATGATTCTTACATCAATCGATTCGTCTTAACCCTGCGAGTGTCACTGGCTACATTAAAATTGGAAATAAAAAAATGGCGGATTTTGGGCGCCATTATGTGGGTTTTTTTTTGTTTCTTCTTCTAAACCCTCCGTGTGGGGTATCAAAATAAAGGGTTTTAAGAGGTGATTTCAAAAATATATAACACTTATATGTTTTAATGTACCAAATTCGAAAAAAAAAATACTGAAAAGCTGTAAATAAAAAAAGTTAATTTAAAAAATCTAAAAACCCGACTGCTTAAAAAGCGAAGTAAAAGACGTAAACAAGAAGAAATAATGTTGTGCAGTCGGAGGAGACATCTGGTTTTGGTCAGCCAACTCGCGAATATGTATCCTCCGACTGCACAACATTATTTTCTCCTTGTTTACGTCTTTTTAGTTCGCTTTTTAAGCAGTCGGGTTTTTTAGATTTTTTAAATTGACTCTTTTTATTTAATGGTGATGATCGATTTTGCTATCAAAGAAACACCGTTTTGAATTATTTTTTTTGAAGACTTGCATGATTCACTCGCATAAAGCGTGACCCTGATTATTCAAATATCGCTCGTCGCCCGCTGTGCATTCTTTGTGTCTAATATTGTAAACGACCGCATCCGTCACGATGGCTTTAAATTGGAGCATATTCTATCCTAATAGGATTAGGTACCTACATCTTATAAGAATGGAACTAGACCATCGAATCAAAGCGCAATGCAACTTTTATGAGAGAATACTGTTATCTAAAACAATTCGTGGTACTTTTTTACTAGTAGGCATTGATGTATTAAAAAGAGGTAGATACGGGACTGCTCACAGCTCTTGGTCCTACTAATCTAAGTGAATGCCCGCAGCGGGCACTCAGTCGCGCACGGCACATGGTTGATCCCACAGCTCAATAATTTCAGTGTCTTTATATTTTTTTGCAATAAATACGCACCAAAATGACTTCTTGTATAGCTAAACAGTGTTTAAATAATACCAGACAGAAAAATAAGTCACACGGGATCACTTACCAGTCGTAAGTACAGTCAAAAATGTTCATTTGTTGAAAATTACAATAATATTTAATGTTTGTTCGCCATATTTGTGAGAGCGAGATAGATATTACAAAAATGCGTGAGAGACACGATACGCACATATTGCAAAGTCATTTCATTCATTTAGCATTCGGACAACATTCGGCGGCTAACGCGATTTCACTCGCACTACAGCGCCGTCTCCTATCTCTGTCCTTGTCTATCGGTAACTGTAGGTTTGGGCCTGGTGATGACATTGAACACAGGTGTGTGAGTTTCGGTGCATGTAGTCGTGCGCCGAGCCCAGGTTTTCTGATCGCGATGTTAGCGCGTAACGTATCTTCCCCTTTTTAATACATCAATGCTAGTAGGTAAATTTTTCAACTATATTGTTGTGCTGGTGCAAAACTAAAATGCTACGTAGATCTGCAGTCTAATTGCGTAAGTCAATTCGGCAAAGCAAAGGGTTTGACCCCATGACAGTGTATTTTCATAAATGATCTTTCGAAAAGCAATCAATGAAAGCGTTCAATATTTTTTTGACAATACCTAATTAATTAAAAGAATTTGTCATACTCTTTCATGGGGTCAACCCCTTTGCCTTGCCGAATTCACTTACGCAATTAGGCTGCTAGAAGAAAACACTGTACCTACCTGACTGAACTGATACTTCAAAATCTATGTATGCAGTTAGATACTAATAGGTCTTTGTACCTTGATATCGATCAGCCATGCTAGCTTAGGTAAACGTGCTATGTACTACCGTTAATGTTAATGTACTGGCTGGGAAAACTAAAGCCCAGTTATTAAACTGTGGTTAATTAACTAAACCAATGATTAAATTTTTTAACCAGTTGTTTTAAATTTCGGTAAAACGCGTTTATTCAACAACTTATTTGATTATAATGTGTGGCAAAAAAAGCATATTAGGTACCAAAATTTGAAACCATTGGTTAGCTTCTTTAACCATTGGTTAACTACAGAGCAAAAACTGAGCCTAAGATAATAATAAAATTTAAGTTTCAGGTAATGATTAAAAGTAAAGGTTTAAAGAAGTGAACGTAAGTTACTTCAGTATTTTTTAATAAATAAAAGTACTACTAACGCCAGTAATTGATCCTCAAGTCCAGACACAGTCACAGTGAAGTTGACCAGAGTCACTTGGATGCAGATTTCCGGCAGATAATGCGGGTTCGCTAGTTTAGTCGTGAGATACAGGCGGAAGTTCGAGTCGTATTCTATGTCGCTGTCTCCCAAGTGGATAAGCAGTCTGCCCGCCTGTTGAGTTAAAATAATCACTTTTAACCTATAGTATTGCCGTTGCGCTTTAATTAAAATAAACACTTCGGTGTCGCAATTATACGAGTACAAATAGATTAGTGCCACAGCAAATATTATGTTGCAATAACAAAAGGCGCTATCGCGGGCTCGAATAATAAAGGCTGTTTTTAAAACGAGTGTGTTGTTACCTGACTTAGAAAAGCGAAACACTGAATGACACGTACCCGTAACTTTACTAATACGAAACACTTGACAACGAATGCACGCTTACACAAAAAACTTAACACCGTAGCCATGCGATCTCGAATAACCAAATCTCTATTTCACCAGTTCGAATCTCTTAACAACAAATGCGCGCTTCTACGAACAACTTATTACCGAAGCCACGCGACCACGCTTAGCCAAACTTCTAACGAAAAGGCACCAATAAATTATTAAATCCATCAAAAGAGCGCAATTTTTTTCAAAGAAAATGCGAAATTGTTACAAAAATTATATTTTTCCTTGGAGGATAGGTACGTCTTGTCGTCTCAAATAATGTAATATGTCTAATAGGAGTTATGTATAACATAGCTCAGGAGGTCTATTAAGCCCTAAAGAACTAATTTGACATTTGCATGCACGGTACTAAGCTACTTTCCGAATGCACGGTAGAATCAACTTTTATTCCATGTAAATTTAAAAAGTATGGAGTTTCTTGAGCATTCTTCTCCTTAACAAGCTCCTTTCCGAATGCACGGTAGAATCAACTTTTATTCCATGTAAATTTAAATTGTGACATTCAAAAGTGCCGCTTGGTGGCCCAGTTGAAATAAATATCTTTTGTCTTTTGTCATGTATCAATTTTGGGTTATAGGATTGTCGTAGAGATAAAAAACAGTTATGGGTAATATTTTTGCCCATGTAGGTTCCAAGGAAAATATAATTATATGTCGCCTTTTCTTTGAAAAAAAATGCGCTCTTAATGTTGGATTAAATAATTTATTGGTGTCTTTTCGTTAGAAGTTTGTGGCTTCGGCGATAAGTTTTTCGTAGAAGCGCGCATTTGTTGTTATGAGATTCAAATTCGTGTAATAGAGATTTGGATATTCGAGATCGCATGGCTACTGTGTTTCATTTCTGATATAAGAACGATAACCATCAATAAAAGAGACTGCCTAACTATTAATAAATCTGTGGAGTCTGCGTCGATAAGATTTCCTTGGTAGCTTGCATCGTATTAGTAAACTTACAGGGATGTGCTATTCGGTGTTACACTTTTCTAAGTCAGGTAACACACTCTTTTAAAACAGGCTGAGAACTTTAAATTAAAATAAAACACAGAAAATAGTTTTTTCATCCCATCTATTCGAAAAGGACGACTTGGTTCGCCTTTATGTGCACCCAAAGGTGGTGTTTTCTATAAGAAACTTTTAGCGGGCAGTAATGAGTTTTTAATCCTCTTTATAAGTGCGCCGCAATTATCTTTGCCGCGCACTTTTTGAATTTGGAACATCTTAGTGTTCAGCACCAAAGAAATCGAACGCAAATATTGTTTGAATAAAGACTGGCTGGTACGACGGCCCATAGTCACGCCGCCGGATGAATGAAAAAAAAAAACAAATTGAAAAAGCGCGAACTACAGCCCGCGTTTTCGTAAATTTTCACGGATTGTTAGAAATTCATTGTTTTGTTTTGTTTTGAAAAATGAGTTCTTCAAGTGACAGTGAAAGTATAGAATTTACTCCTGAAAGCATTAGAACTGACGCAAGAAATGTGATGGATAATCTATTACCTGCAAAATCCCGGGAGAAATATATGAAAGCCTATGGTAATTTTATTGAATGGAGAAATGCAAGAGGCGCCAAGAATTTTTCAGAATCTGTGTTTTTGGCCTACTTCCAGTACTTAGCCAAAACTAAACAACCTTCCACTCTTTGGAGTACATACTCAATGCTAAAATCAACAGTCAGTTCTAATAACGATGTAAAACTGGACACATATTCGAAATTAATAGCGTACCTGAAGAGGATGTCTGATGGATTTAAATCTAAAAAATCCAAAGTGTTCTCAGTCAAAAACGTGGAGACTTTCCTTAATGAGGCACCCGACAAAGTCTTTCTTGCCGTAAAAGTAAGTAGGTAACTATGTTTACGGTGGATTATTAAAATATAATCATAGTGTATAAAAATGCACATTTTATTGTAACCTGTAGGTACTTTGATAGATACTTGTCTTATTCACATTCGGTTTTGTTACAGGTGGCTTTAATTTTCGGATTACATGGAGCTTGTCGTGGCAATGAACTTTTAAAAATAACTGTTGATGATGTCGAAAATCACTCGGATGATTTACTGTTAGTAAAGCTGACCGATACAAAAACCAAAATTGAACGATCCTTCGTAATACGAGGAGAATACAAAACTATTGTACAGAAATACCTGGACCTGCGTCCTGCTGCTATGAAGATCAATCGGTTTTTCATCCGTTATCAAAATGGCAAGTGCTTCAAACAAGTGATGGGAAAAAATAAAATTTCTAACATGCCACAAGAAATTGCTACTTATTTGAAGTTACCAGATATCAAGCTGTATACAGGACATTGTTTTCGTCCTACTTCTGCTACCCTTTTGGCAGATACTGGAGCGGACTTAACTGTTCTCAAGCGACATGGAGGATGGAAATCGAGTGCTGTAGCAGAAGGGTATATAGAAGATTCCATTGAGAACAAGGCGAAAACATCTGAACGCATCGTGGAAAACATTAAATTGCAACCTTCAGTTAATCCATCCATACCACTGTCGCCGCGCCCATCTACATCCAAACAACGAGATTCACCGTCACATTTTCCTCAAAATTATCCAGATTCGGACATTTCAAACACGCAGAATATAAAATCTACAACAATCTCTATTCCTAATAAAACTGTAACAATAAATTTTCATAATTGCGAAAATGTCTCAAATGTAAATATAAGTTTTTAGTTGTTTTAATAAAGGATACTATTTAATTTCAATTTAGTTGTTACTCTATGTTTTATTAAATAATAATATTACAATAAATATGAGGCGCTTTTATTTTCTCATAGTGGGTGATGAAAAGTAGAGTGTATAACTCGGGCGCAATAGTTATTTATGCTACAAGTGCGGAAGGTAGGTGATTTCCGATGAGTGTCATTTTTATTCACGAGCGAGCGAAGCGAGTGAGTGGATAAATCGACACGAGTCGGAAATCATCTTACGTACGTGTATCATACAATATTTTACTATGCATTGTGCGAGGAAATAAACAAAATTAATAAAATGAAATTAATAAAATAGCGGGGTTATTCAAGCGCGTTCAACATATCCACAGATTAACTAATAGTTCCTCGGGCATATCTACTGCGCATGTGCGAATTGCTTTCACATCGTAACGCAATAAGGCACGAGCAAAATATACGTTCTGCCAAACATATTTAATTAATATTTAAAATTAATTTATTGATCAAAATCTAAATCTATAATAATTAAAAACGCCTAAAATAAAGTATTAGTTTTATTTTACCTTTTATATGAATGATAATCTGTACGTAACTAATTTTTAAAACTTTTCTCAAATAATAAAAACTCTATGCGTCGGGCTGACGTTGGAGTTAAAAATTAAAAAAGTACAGGAAAGTAAAAAGCACTAGTGAAAAAAAGTGACACTTTCCGCACAGTTTGGCTGCTTGGAAAACCGCTCTTTTCGAGGAAATGCATTGTAAAATATATTTTTGGCTCGGGCGACGTACTTTGAATCCCTCGCTACGTTCAGGATTCTACTAAAGAATCCCTCACTTCGCTCTGGATTCAAAAAAGCGCCCTCGCCGTAAAAATATTATTTTGCTCCCTTATGATACAATCTACTATTATATACTCTCATAACGTAATATTCGAATTATAAACTTCAAAACGAGTTTATATTGAAATACTTATAAACACAACACCGACATTTAAAAAAAATCATCTTTAAAAAAAGAACTCAAAATACAAAATATTGCTACCTATATATTACACGATATATTATTATTATACGATACAGGGATAATCCAAGAAGTTAATATCACCAAGGAGTTTCTATTAATTATTTAATGGAAAGCTCGTGTATAGGTCTACCAGAATCTCATGGCAAAAAGGGAGGATAAAAATTTGTTGTATGCAATACTGGGGAAATTGGATCAAACGATCTTGATACTGTTTAATTTTTATTTATGTCTTAATATTAATGAACATGAGGTACCTATATTATAGTAGTCACAACGAATCTTTGTGTCTTTGAACTTGGTCCAGCCAACCATTGCGTAAGAAACAGTTTGTCATCGAGTATACTGCATAGAGTAAGCGAGATAGGACGATGACAAAAAAGACAAAAGATATTTATTTCAACTGGGCCACCAAGCGGCACTTTTGAATGTCACAATTTAAATTTACATGGAATAAAAGTTGATTCTACCGTGCATTCGGAAAGTAGCTTGTTATGGAGAAGAATGCACAAGAAACTCCGTAAGCTTATGTGACACACATAAGCGAGTGAAAGAGACAGTTATACAATGCTATCTTCACCTTCAACATTGATACAAAAATAGCTACTGCGCGGGGTCTTGCAACCAATTCAGAGACACAAAGATCCACTGTGAGTATTATAGGTATGTGTATGAATAATGTTGTTATACATCGTGTTCTTAACATAGGAAAAATAAATCAATTGAATATTAATTTATGTACTAATTTATTATTTAGCATTTAAATCATACTAATAACTTAAAACCTCATTCAGAACTAGAAAACTAGAATACGATTCCATGAACTCCACTGGCATTTCAAAAACTTGTATCTTTGTATTTTTATGTCATCTCTCTCCATCAAAATGGTTCTTTTTCATTGGCATTTAACATATTCAAAACCAATCTCTTTATGTATAAAGTCTGTAAAAAATAATAAAATGTATCATGTTACTTAAAGTCATTCATCATCATCAGTCTATATTTTTTTTTTTATGTAAGTGTTATGGCCTGGTAGCTAGGACCTTTTAGCCACGTCTTTGGAAAGAGTTTTGGATCTTATATTTATTCTTTAGTATGCATTAGAATGCGGATGTAACAGATTCTAATGTTTTTTGGAGTATTTGACAGAAAATTGTATCGAGTCAGTCTTCCCAGTAAGCTTTGCAGAGGCAGTCAATACTACAATAAAATACACCGCTCCACTATCCCCAGATCGCTTTTGTCAATGATTTTACAAATTGTCCAGTTGCGAAGACAGTTGAGATACAAAACTACACCAATAATATATCACAATATCCACTAGGAATCAATTTGCAAATAATATTAACAGCCACTGAACTTCACTCGACAAAAGCCCGCCAAAAACTCCCGTCTATATACACGTCCAACTGCAGGGCGCAGATTATTACTTAATATTTTTCTTACGTCAAAGATTCTCAATCTCCGTTAAAATCAATATCTTGTCGAAGAATTAGTAACAGTTACATTACTGTTGCCATTTCCTTCCGGCCATCATTCGATGTGCCCTGACCTACGATTTACCATATAATAGTAATGGAAAGAAATTAAAATTAAGTAAGAAAAATATAAATTAAACTAAAAGTATCAAAACAAGTCAGTCCAACTTACCGGTCCACTCTACGACGCACTTTAAAATCAAAGATTGAGATTGATTTACGCCTTCTTCTTCCCTTATTTTATGATACACATTGAAAACAATATGTCTCGCATGAGATCGAAGTGGGTTTTTCGACAGTTTCACAAAAATAACAAACTTTCAAGATAATATCCAAAAATTTCAGCAGCGGTTGACACATCAAGTATAGTCCTCGCCAAACTTCTTGGCCGCCCTGAAGTTGGTTTACCGGATGCGCGAGGCACGAAACGGTGCTGTTTTTGTTTGAGATTTACTACTGCGCAGCCATTGTAGCCAACTTCAGGGCGGCCAAGAAGTTTGGCGAGAACTATACTTTGATTCGACAGGTGACAATTGACATTGCCATATGAAAATCACAATTTAAAAAAAATAAAAAATGCCATGAGATTCTGGTACACCTATAGTACCTATTATAAAAATTTCAAATTTTACTGGTCTGTGGCCACGCTCGTTTTAGCGCATGCGCGGTTAATGCTGTGATATGCTGGGTTTTGGTGCATTTCATACGTTTTGCTGTATTGAATTTCATGAGTTTTTTAATTCTTGCTTAAAAATGTCTGATATCAGTGAATGTGAAGAAAATTTGATTCCGCCCGATATTTTAGATGCGACGACGGAAATTACTCATAATCTATTACAAGCAAAGTCGTTTTCTTTCAACAGTATGAGTGAAGATAAAATAGCGTGCGCAACTCATTATTAGGTAATAAAACACTTGTGTGATACTATTATCACATTCGGCATCGCCTCGAGTGATAATCCCAAACTCGTGTTTTAAAAACCCCTATTATATGACCGTTGCATAAACTACTATTAATATCAATAATATTAGTTTCATTTGAGGAATTATTTTATGGCTTTTATGGATTTTAAGAGGGACTTTGCCTCTATATCACATATCAGCATCTGGGTATTTTATGACATAATTTCGGGCATGTGGCCACTTCGACTAGCGGCCATATAATATTATGTGTGCAAAGACGAACGGAAAAAAAGACTTGATTACTAGGTAGCTTTTTCGTGCCTCGATTGGAAAGCATTAATGTTGGATACATGTGGTTTCAGCAGGACGTCGCCACATGCCATTCAACGCGCGCTACATTTAATTTACTGAAAGATACTTTTGAAAAACGATTAATTTCACGAAATTAGTATACCTGTTAACTGGCTATCTCGTCCTTGCGATTTAGCCGCATTACATTATTTTCTCTAGGGATATGTAAAGTCGCATTTCTACGCCAATAAACCAGAAACAAGTGAGCAGTTGGAAGCCAACATTCGATGCCTTATTGCCGAAATACAGTCTGATTAACGAGTGTGTAAAAATTGGACCTCCATTACACCATGTACGAACTAGTAGCGGTGGCCACAGCACAGTCCCGAGGTTAATTGTGAACATAAACATTTCCCTCAAATAAAGCCATCATTATTAAAGTATAAAACATTTTTACCCGACTGCTGAAGGAGGGTAATGTGTTTATCAGTCTATGTATGTATGTATATATCCCACAAGTAAAGCCAATATTATTGAAGTTTATAACATTTTACTGTGTTTTATTTCAATGTATAGTCCTCCACCTCCTAAAAAAACATCCGATAATATTATGTTCGAGTTCTTGTTACAACCATAACCAGAGCGTTGTAGTAGATACTTGTTAACGCAGACTTCTTGTAAATTGACATGAATACTACTCTGACTTACGACATGCATTATGCTATAATTTTACAAAAAGATTACCTGTAGAAAAGTTTGCTTTAGAAGCACAGGCGCTAATGTGGCCTCGAGCGTCTCCCCAAGATCCTCTATGAGCATTGGCCAGCCAAGGCGGATGCAACTCTCAAGGATCCGCAGGTAGTTTAAATCGTTCAGTTTTGTTATCTTGAGCCCGCTATCTTTCTCCATGTTCCGTATCCATCTGTTAGCCTGCCATTATAATACAAGTTAATAGGAATTTCTTGTCACTATATATCTTCAATTTAATATTCCGGAAAATAAATATAATTTAAAATATAAATACAATCTCGTATCAAATAAAAGCAAATCACACTGTCAATATTTCATAAGTTTTATCAACAATGGTAGTACCTAATTTGTAGACTCTCTCTATGTTCCAGAGATGAAAGTTCTCATCTACCTACCATTCTAGACAGGTATAGATATAATTTAGCAAAATATGCACGGGCTTCGGCTCCGGCAATGGGGGGGAGGGAGAGGGGAACGCAGCCACCCACACAAATCCGATTCGATCTATAAATTGTTATATGGGCTTCGGACATCGTGCCAGAGCAGGATGTGCATATTGTTCGCTCTTTGCATTTGTGCAGCTACTTGGGTTATTATAAAATAGCTACCAGGCCCCTCAGAAAGTATTGCGAAAAAAAGTTTTTATATATGGGAGACTGGCCAGTTATTATGTTTTTCGAAAATATGATTATTTATAAGTAAAAATAAGTAAGTTCCAATTTCAAAATTTCCCTCCACATTTTTTGCGAGTTAATTCAAAGTATTGTGTCTCACTGAAATATGGATCTGCGCCGGGAACATTTTAGAGCTATGATTTTATACGATTTCAAGTGTCGCCTGAAACCGGATGAATCGTACGATAGACTTCAAATGGCATTCATGGATGAAGGCCCTTCCAAGGCAACCGTGTATCGTTGGTATAACGAATTCAAGCGCGGTCGACCAACTTTGGGGGATGACGAAAGAAGCGGTCGCCCTTTGACGGCTGTTACCGAAGAAAACGTGCTAGCAGTGAAAAATTTAATCCAAGACAATAGGCGAATTACATATCAGGAGATTCAACACATATTGAAGATTGGATCGGGAAGCGTTCACGAGATTCTACACAGCCATCTTCGCGTGAGGAGGATAGTATCACGCTGGGTGCCACACAACCTCACCGATGCTCAGAAGCAGGCCCGGGTGGAATGGTGCCGTGATATGCTTAACAAATTTGAAGCAGGCTCGTCTCGGCGTGTTTACGACATCGTTACAGGTGATGAGTCCTGGATTTATCAATACGACCCAGAAACCAAGCGCCAGTCGACTGTTTGGGTGTTTCAAAATGAGCCAACGCCTGCCAAAGTGAAGCGATCTAGAAGCGGGGGTAAGATTTTGATCGCTAGCTTTTTTAATTTGACTGGCCACTTGGTATCAATTCCCTTACGGGATCAAAGAAGCATTAATGCCGAATGGTATACTACCAAATGTTTGCCAGAAGTTTTCTCTGTTATAAGCAACAAGCGACCAAACACAGGGCTCCGCGGGCTACTGCTCCACCACGACAATGCACCTGCGCACACCGCACTCAAAACGAGGGACTTCCTGGACAGCACGCCAGTCAAACTCCTGGGTCACCCTCCTTACAGCCCTGATCTAGCACCGTGTGACTTCTTTTTATTCCCAAAAATAAAAAATCAGCTCAAAGGGATACAATTTTCGTCGCCGGAAGATGCGCTGGCTGCGTTCGAGCAGGCTGTAAACGAGGTGTCTGCGGCGGACTGGAAAAAGTGTTTTGAAAACTGGTTTAGGCGCATGAATCTTTGTATAGAGGCTGGTGGAAAGTACTTTGAAAAGATTTAATAAAAATATATGTACGTATAGAACAATTTTTTTAGTTTCGCAAAACTTTCTGAGTGTCCCACGTATATGTTTGTGACCTGTTCCTGTGGATCGATGGTGAGGGGCCATCGCCCGGCGCGCGTTACCAGGATACCGTTCTCCGTAGATATAGAATCGCGTGGCAGCCCTTGCGAGTTCCATGTCCGAATTGTGAAAGAGTCAGCCATTACTTCGATCAAACTGATGACAAAACATTTATATTTCAAATTGAGGGTAATTATCTTTCTATGCACTTGGTTTGCGGCTCGGAAATCTTTCAGGGTTTTTAGACGGCAAAAACAAATTAAGGGTCTGAAGTGGAACAGTTGACAATCGACATCTGAGATTTTGAGCCATGCCCACTGTCACCGACAGCTAAGGGCCAAACTTATATTGGAGCGAAAAGTTTTTGAAAATTAAATACACAAGGCCGACCACAGAGGCCCACATCATAAACGGACTCTTCGGATGAATTTGTGAAAAACATTACCGCGCAACCAGCGCAAGTTCTTATTTCAAACTGGCGATTAGTAACACAAAGTTTCTCTGTGATCTGACAGACCGCACAGAGAAACTTATATATACGGACAGACCGTTCACTGCAGAGACATTGTGTTACCGTTCACTGTTATTGCCTATGAATATAACATACAAGCCTTCGCCGTGCGGATTGAATAAATAAAACTCTCTGAATAAATATTAAAATTTGTCTGGACGACTGTTGGGGCGAACGTTAGAACGCAGTATGTGTAATTTTTGTAAATAATGGTATATGTATACTAATACTGAAATGGACTATGTAATGTTAACCTGAAAATTTTAAACTTATTTGGTTTGATTGGAGATGTTTTGAGATTTGGTGCTTTACTTATTCAATTTTATCATTATTTGCAATAGGGAAATCCCTTTAAATTGTAAAACCACATTAAATTAGCAAATATCCGGTACTTACTAAGTATTGAATTGTCTTGTTTAGAGATAAGTAAAATATCCAAAAGATTTAAGACACTATTAATAGGTATAATTTGTTTTTATTACGTACCAGTTCATTCCTATGCCTTGTTTAGTAGATACTCTCTTAAATTATTTTCATGTCTAATATTTTCTTATCCGGCCTGTATTCAAGTACCTACGTTTGACCGTGACTTCACTTAAATGTAAATTTTAATACTAGCTTCTGCAAGCGGCTTCGCCCGCGTTAATGTCGAAATTTATCCCAAGGTAACATATTCCCGGTATAAAAAGTATTCTATGTGCTATTCCAGACTATAATCTATCTGCGTGCCAAATTTCATCCAGATCCATCCAGCCTTTAGAATCCTATAAAATATTAGTGTGATGATACACTCAACTTCATTTTGACACTTGCTTTTTTTTTGTTGTAACAGTAACATGTTTGGATGTTGGAATATTTTGAATCATTATGCCCATTAGCCAGATATGATGTTTGCGCGCTCTAACTACGGTTTTCTATCTGCTCAATACCCACACCCCACCTTCTTACCTTGTCTCACTTTTAGTATTTAAGTTCTTCACACGCTAGAATTTGCGTTTTTCCAACAATTTACTCCTACTATGTCCTTCTCATACTAGATTCTGATTTTGTTCATTCTTCCATTAATTGGCTTTATTCGAATTTGTAAAGAGCGTATCATCCGACGCACATTTCACTGTCAATCTATTACCAATGACGTTTCTAATGAAACTTTTCAACTGACTGCTAGTCAATGAGGGCATTATGGGTTTGTGACTACTAGGAGGGATCAAAAAGTAGTGAGAACGACATACTCCTTGGTAAGAAAAAAAATACTGGCAGGCCTAGCTCAGATACATATTTGTAATATTAATAAAGAAAAATCTTCGATTCTCTTATGTTTTTTTCTGAATGTAGTCATTTGTTTGCTTCGTGTCGGAACGTGTTCTCGAAAATGGAGAAAAACGAAGTGCGCGGGCCGTTATTAAATACCTCTGTTTAAAAAAGTTAACGACGCAAGAGATTCATGCTGTTTCATCACGACAACGCACCCGCTCACAGGTCGGCAGTTGCGATGGCTGCCATTCAGCAAGCTGGCTTCGAATTGGTTGACCACCCCCCTTATTCACCAGATCTGGCGGCTAGCGATTTTTATCTGTTACCCAAATTGTAAAATACTTAAGGGGAAACGGGTACGAAGACGATAACGAGGTGATGGATGCCGTGGAGAGCTTTTTGCAGGACCAAGACAAAACTTTTTTTGTGAAAAGGATTGAAGCCTTGGTAAAGCGCTGGACTCGGTGTGTAGAGAGACTCGGAAACTATGTAGAAAAATAAATGATTAAGTTATCAATAGTTATTATATTCTATCTCATTCTCACTACTTCTTGATCCCTCCTCGTATTTGCACTGTTATTCTTTAACGTGTTGGTCCGACCCTAAGACAAACATCGACAAGGCCAGGAAAATTATGATGATCATTTCTGATGTGTCTATTCACACCATAATTTTGAAGTTTAGTTACCCTATGACTTTATTCCTAATCTATGTAGTTTGGAATGTGTTAGAATTAATGACTTTTAAAATTGTTACTAAGGCGAATGGCAACTCGGATTATAAATGTATTCCAATATTTTACATCCATTTTACTTAAATATTATGTCAAGTAAAATACTCAATCGATATAGAAGACGACTGTAAGCCCCATCCCTAACTAACACAAATTGACAAGCAACAATTTTAATTATTATAAGTTTTTTTTTATATTTGAGTTTTTTTTTTTTAATTTTAACTAAATTGTCTTTTTAATGCTTGTTTATGCTTTTAAATTATTATCGTTTAACTTTGTTTATTTATGTTACTTTCAGCTCTATGTGGATTAGGTCGTGGCTACACTTATGTTACCTTTTATTTTATTTTTTGTCTTTGTATTTTTTTGTGTAAGTAACTGCTGAATAAATACAAATCTATATATACAAATACAAAGCAGAGAGGGGAAAAGGGCTCACAGTGCATCAACAAATTCGTCCACATCGATGTCAACGGGAAACGTTGGATGTCAATGCTGATTCTCTGGCCGAGAAAAGGCAATCGTCGACTCTGATCACGTGAAGAGTCGACGAGCTTTGTGCTAATAACTCGAAAAATTCGATGCGCACTCGGACCCCATTGACCTAATGTTTCAACCCCAAACGACTCAAACATAACTGCCAATAAGGTTGTTACGAGTATATTTGCGCCGTTTGAGGTTTTCTGCACCGGCATCAGCTGCCCCAGTACAGCCCGCCGTGCTAAGAAGATGAGATAGCGCAAGCGTGTCGACACATGTTCCACACCAAAGGCAATAACTCACCTTCCAAGGCAGAAGTAAAGCAACTGTTTGTAAGTAACTTTAGTAACCGTTTGTTTTCCCAAAATAAATAAACTTATCAAAGTAATGACAACCGTTTGTTTTTAATTGTGTGTTGGTATTTTTGTTTTTTTTTTTGTGTTTGTTTATAGGATTTAGTGCATGAATATGGGCTACGGAATCCTCAAGAAAAAAACACACTTCAAAAAGCAGCAACGCAAAAGCAGATTTCAACAAGACGTGCGGCAAACCGCTAGAAATGGATCGCTCTGGGGGGTAACCACAAGCTCTTAGAGTAAGGTTATTTTGAGATCGAGTAAGTGACAGATGTATACAAGTCAGATACATCTGTCCCTTACTCGATCTCAAAATAACCTTACTCTAAGAGCTTGTGGTCACCCCCCTGGTGTGATTATTTGAACGCGTGGAGTTTAATTTGCTATTAGACAAGGTAGTAATGATTATGCCAATGTAATCTAAAGATCATAAGGAACAAATCAACATACTTTTCATTACTAGACACCTATACTACGGCCTTGTGCTAAGCTTAAAAAAAAGCGATTATCTCATTTGGTTTGAGTTTTAAAATCTAGCCACAAACATTTTTATGCCAGCCTGCATGAACTAGGTACGGCCATAATGTTGTATTCAGCTGGCAACCTAAGGAGTATGTACCTATCCAGCTGAATGTAGGTTCTATCTATGTATTGCCGCTTACAAGCGATTTGAAGTTACTCGTTAGGTATCGTTGAGTTTTGTTCGAAAGTTGGTTAATTATTAGAATAACAATTGGAGTTTTTTTATGTTATTGACCATTTCGGTCTTCTGGCCTAGAGTTGTAAATTTTGAGAAATCTTCTCAAACCACCTTTGGAAATTTATACGTGTCAAAAATATAAAATTAGAACTGTGTCCTTTTTAATAATCGTTGTTCGTAACTAGTTCTTAGATATACCTCGGTACCTACTCAAACTATTTTGTAAGGTCATAACAATTGGAGTTTTTTTATGTTATTGACCATTTCGGTCTTCTGGCCTAAAGTTGTAAATTTGGAGAAATCTGCTCGAACCACCTTTGGAAATTTATACGTGTCAAAAATATAAAATTAGAACTGTGTCCTTTTTAATAATCGTTGTTCGTAACTAGTTTTTAGATATACCTCGGTACCTACTCAAACTATTTTGTAAGGTCATAACAATTGGAGTTTTTTTATGTTATTGACCATTTCGGTCTTCTGGCCTAAAGTTGTAAATTTGGAGAAATCTTCTCGAACCACCTTTGGAAATTTATACGTGTCAAAAATATAAAATTAGAACTGTGTCCTTTTTAATAATCGTTGTTCGTAACTAGTTTTTAGATATACCTCGGTACCTACTCAAACTATTTTGTAAGCTCATAACAATTGGAGTTTTTTTATGTTATTGACCATTTCGGTCTTCTGGCCTAAAGTTGTAAATTTGGAGAAATCTTCTCGAACCACCTTTGGAAATTTATACGTGTCAAAAATATAAAATTAGAACTGTGTCCTTTTTAATAATCGTTGTTCGTAACTAGTTTTTAGATATACCTCGGTACCTACTCAAACTATTTGTAAGGTCACCGGTCTAATGACATATTATTACTTTGATAATACAAGGATTATACTTATAGATTTTATTTTGAAGAAATCTTACGGGCAGCATTAGCAAGCAATATATATATCATACGTTATCAATAAAATTTTCTAGCTGGGAACATCTCAACTCAGGGATACAAAATCCAGGAAAATGTTTGGAAACACGTATAACTATATACCTACTCACTTGAAAAGCGTGGAAGCAGGTATCTCCAGCTCCTTGCATTGGTCTATCCACTTGACGACCAGCTCACGCCTGTAGGTCGAAGGGAAAGCTCCGAAGTACGCGATGCAGCCGGAAGCTATGATGATATCTCCCGTCGCACAGTGCAAAGCAATGGTCGCGGCCTGTGAGATGCACATTAAACAAGCTTATTTTTTTTTTTTTAACAAGCATTTATACTAAACATTGCATTTTTTTAGGTACAGTCTTACCGCACTATTCCCAAATTAATGCAACTCTTGAAAGCCAGAATCAACAGTGGCGACCACCAGAAAAGCGCCGAGGCAATGAAGCTCGACGAAGTCCCGGAGAATGCTTTAACTGTCTTGGATCCCGCAACGAAATGAGTCAGAAAAAATAACGGAGGAGTAGGAAAAATATAAATTTCCTTTTCCCTCCATACCAAGCAGGAGCTAAAACAAACAAGGCCAATGTGCACAAAGGGTTATTTACGACTGGGATAAGCCCAGTCGCCTAGCACCACGGATAAAAATTAGGATAAATATTAATGGGTCCTAACAGGTCCTTAGCTGTTATATTTGATTCCAATAATAGGTATGGCAAAAACGCTTGAACGCACGGCAATTTGTTCTAGTTTCCACAAGGTCCGTATAGTAAACAATTTTTGATGCAGCCTGTACATTATTCAACATTATATTGCGTTAATTCTGCCAAAGAATACACTCCCATAAGATATGATATGCAGATTGTACATATTCGCAGTCAGATGTAGAACACTGACATAAAGGCGAGGCAACGAGCTTGAAGGAAAATAATTTAGTTTTAAAGTTACCATGCCCTGTGAGAAATTGGGCCACACAGTGATCCACCTCCAGCCACGTCCTGGCCAGCCGCACGCGAACGGTTGGAAAGAATTGGTGGAGGTATCGGCCCTTGATGGAATTAGCCCACCTACATAGCCATTCGGATAAAAGTTTCTCCCAGACGTCAATAGATGGTTTAAATAATCTAGAGATTTTCTCACGGTCACCCCGCGTTAAAAAGTCCACGTCCGTGGTCGCCCGTGCGGAAATAGTTATTTATGCTACAAGTGCGGAAGGTAGGTGATTTCCGATGAGTGGCATTTTTTTTCACAAGCGAGCGAAGCGAGTGAGTGGATAAATCGACACAAGTCGGAAATCATCTTACGTACGTGTATCATACAACATTTTACTATGCATTGTGCGAGGAAATAAATTAATTAATAAAATGAAATTAATAAAATGGCGGGCTTATTCAAGCGCGTTCAGCATATCCACAGATTAACTAATAGTTCCTCGTGCATATCTACTGCGCATGTGCGAATAGCTGTCACATCGTAACGCAATAAGGCACGAGCAAAATATACGTTCTGCCAAACATATTTAATGAATATTTAAAATTAATTTATTGATCAAAATCTAAATCTAGAGTAATTAAAAACGCCTAAAATAAAGTATTAGTTTTATTTTACCTTTTATATGAATGATAATCTGTACATAACTAATTTTTAAAACTTTTCTCAAATAATAAAATACAGTCTTATTACAAAAAACTCAATAAACCTTGGTTTAAACCTGGCCCATCAAGTCCAGGCTTATCTGCAAAACCATGGTCTAAATTTGTCCGTATTACAAAACTTAAAAAAACCCTGGTCTTCTTAGTACCGTCATTTGAACCATTGTCAATATATCAACCACAGAATAAAACAAATATCATTCGTTCACCATAATATCGTTCAATTGCAACGTTCCGTATGCCCAGAAAAGATAACTTTTTGATAATACGATAAGGATTAAATGATGTTTAGGAGTGTTAAAATATTGACACTTTGTTATTTTGCATGTATATAAACATTAGTTATTTTATCGATTGCAGTTTTGTTTAGGTTTAAGCACATTACTTAAATTCGTATTAATTACTAATAATACATCTACGTACGTGTCACGAAACGTAACATTCTCGCACGTTACATGAAACCATAACAATAAACAAAACCATCGCTCGTTGAACAAAGTTCACAAGTTCATTCATTAGGCTTTGGATTTTTAAGTTCTCCAAGTCTCTTTTATAACAATTGCCTCTTTGTTAATAATGTGATAATATTTATGAACTTGTGATGGACCAACAAAAAAAACATCTGAGAATTGGAGTACCGAAGAAAAAGTAATATCCTCAATATCAATTAAACCCACCATGTTAATATCCATTTTTGGGTAAAAACAACACAACACAATGAAAAAGATTCTATAACCTAAAAGAAAAACTTTGACAGATAAGACTTAGACCACCGTTAAACTAGGGGCCGCCGAGGTTTAGCGTTAGACCATGATATGGTCCATGGTTTATCGCTAAACCATTATTTGTAATATCATTTTTATTTAAACCATGGTTTATAGAGATTTAAACCTGGGTTTTTAGTTAAACCGCTTTTTGTAATAAGACTGTGCGTCGGGCTGACGTTGGAGATAAAAATTAAATAAATACAGGAAAGTAAAAAGCACTTGTGAAAAAAAGTGACACTTGCCGCACAGCTTGGCTGCTTGGAAAACCGCTCTTTTCGAGGACATGCATTGTAATAGTAGATTGTTGCATCGAGCGCAAAGTGAGTTAATAATGCACGAGTGTTATGTTGGTGCCCGAGCGCACGCGAGGGCACTAAATTAACACGAGTGCATTAATTACTCACTTTAGCGAGGTGCGTAATCTACTTTTCTTTCAACTACCAATCTACCTCTCATCTATTTCCATTTTTTTATACTTTTCTTGCTATCAAAGTTTTACAATGGTACAAAATGCGGGGCATTTTTTTCACCTAATTGGTTTTATACGCCGATTTTTTTTCTCAGCCAGTACTCGTACCACGCCAGTATCTTTTTCGATCTACTGCATATATTTTATATTAAAATTAATGGGAAACATTAAACCTCTGTGGTAAATTTATATCTAAACTAGCTAACCCCCGCGGCTTCGCTCCCGTCAACTGGCTACCAATCTACCTACCACTACCTACCTACCCTGCCTTCCTTACCTACTCTGCCTACCCTGGATACCCTGCCTAGCTTATCCTGCCTACCCTGCCTAGCCTAACCTGCCTAGTCTAACCTGCCTACCCTCCCTACCCTACCTACTCTACTTACTCTACCTTCTCTATCTACTCTACTTACTCTACCTAATCTACTTACTCTACCTTCTCTACCTACTCTAACCTGCCTACCCTTCCTACTCTACTTACTCTACCTCCTCTATCTACTCTACTTACTCTACCTAATCTACTTACTCTACCTTCTCTACCTACTCTACTTACTCTATCTACTCTACTTACTCTACCTTCTCTACCTACTCTACTTACTCTACCTACTTTACTAACTTTATCTTCTCTACTTACTTTACCTTCTCTACCTACTCTACCTTCTCTACATACTCTTCCTACTCTACCAACTCTACTTACACTACCTTCTCTACCTATTCTACCTACTCTACTTACTCCTCTTTCTTTACCTACTCTTCTTACTCTGCCTTCTCTACTAACTCTTCCTTCTCTACCTACTCTATTTTCTCTTCCTTCTCTACCTACTTAACCTACTCTACCTACTCTACTTACTCTACCTTCTCTACCTACTCTACTTACTCTACCTTCACTAGCTACTCTTCCTACTCTACCTTCTCTACCTACTCTATACTCTACCTTCTCTACCTACTCTTCTTACTCTACCTTCTCTACCTACTCTACCTAATCTACTTACTCTACCTTCTCTACCTACTCTACTTACTCTACCTACTTTACTTACTTTATCTTCTCTACTTACTTTACCTTCTCTACCTACCCTACCTACTCTTCCTTATCTACCTACTCTATACTCTACCTTCTCTACTTACTCTAGCTTCATTCTCTACCTTTCCTACCTACTTTACTTACTCTACCTACTTCATCTATTCTACCTACTCTACCTACCCTAACTACAGTACCTACTCTTCGGCTTTATAATATTTGTTTAGATAAAATATACAAAATAGTGCATTAAAGTAAAACAGTGCAACAATGAGATTTCATATAACTTTTCTGCACTGTTTTGGTTCTAAGCAATAAATACGTACTTTGTGATCAGTTTTGTAGTAATTAATGATAACATTACTACGTAGTTGGAAGAAAATTACATTACAGCACGTTGCTGAACTTCATGGTCGACCGGAAGTACGCCAGCATCGACCGGTAAGGCCTCAGTACTAACCGTCCTGTATGCTTTGCGTAAGAATATCAAAGCTAAAGGCTGACTTTGAAGTAATTTACGTCGTACCGCCCCTATGTTGGCCCTATCAGCCCAAACAGGCGCCCCATAGCACAAACAACCCAAGTAAGTAGCCCTATAAATAGTCTAAGTTAAAAAAGAGAGACCCCACGTAGATTTAGATATTCTCGTTAATGCATAGTTGTATTTTTTTCACCGATTTTTTTTTATGATCTATATATGCAAAATTCCTCTCTAACACTAGACCAAGATAGCACACGGACTGCTTCCTTAACATTGCATTGTCACGAGTAACATACGTGTCTGCAAAATTTCAGCTCAATCGATCACTGTGAAGTCAGTTAAATTTAACTTGCAATATTTGATTTCCGACACTGGCAACCTTATTGCGTATGTGAATTTGGCAAGGCAAATGGTTTGACCCCATGAAAGAGTATGAACAAGCGGCCAACCACATAGACGGTTTTTTTTTTTTTTTTTTTTTTAAAAAAAAAAACGTTGCCCCACACTAGGAATTTCTTCCTGTATCGTGGGTGCGTTTACAAACATATAAACTCACATACACAACACCCAGAGCCGGAACAACTATTTGTAGGTCATACAAATATTTGTTCCGTGCGGGAATCGAACCCGCGACACGCAGCACAGCAGTCAATCACTGCGCCTAAGGTCCACGTGTAAAGACGGCCCTGTGAACCGGACTTATTGAACAAATGGTCAGCGACGTGGTTACCTTGACGCTGTCTTCCCAGCGTGTCTGCTCATCGGCCAGCGCTTGCGTGAGCCGGCCGGCGCGGGAGAGGCGCGCCGCAGCCAGGTCCACATCAGCTTGTAACCTGAGGCGCTCTTCTTCAACAACCTAGTATTAATATTATAATTTTAGTTCAAACAGCAATTAGCTCGCGCTCACTAAGCCCATATTACAAGGGACAATGAGACTTCTAACAAAACTGGCGAATACACTTCCGGGCCACCTTGAGTTTAATGTAGGCTTAACCTGCATCAAAACATAAATACTACTCACCTTTACGTATACTACTACAATTTTCAAATTTTAATTCTAGTCTAGTCAACAAATGCTTTTTGTTTCTCTTTTTTATAATAAAATGATTATAAAAATAGAATTAATAATTTTATATAAAAAATTAAATAAAGATTTTTTTATATAAATATGAACAAGGTGTCATTCGATTCAGAATAGCTTGTTGATTGTAGATGATTTATGATAAAAATAAAATTTTGAAACAATTTATTACACATTTATTACCCAAATACCGCGATAATGGTACGGCACCATTCATGCGCGAGTACAACTTTTTTTTTATAATCTTTTACAAGCTATTTCAAATCGTATGACACCTGCAGCCTAATTGTATAAGTAAATTCGGCAACGGAAACAATCTGGTTCTTGCCCAAAAACACACACATACACAAAAAAGTTGAATAAAGATTCAGATTTTAGTTGAATAAAGGTTGAATCTTTATTCAACTTTTTTGTGTATGTGAGTGTTTTTGGAAAAGAACCAGATTGTTTCCGTTGCCGAATTTACTTACACAATTAGGCTGCGGGTTCATATTTTCCCAACTCTGCTGAAAAAAGTTAGTAAAGCATATTTTGTTGACTAGACTATTTAGTCATAAAAATACTAAATTCCCAAGCTAAAGCTATTTAGCTTTTCTTGGGAATTTAGTATTTTTAATCTGTTTACTTATCTAGTGTAATGCTATGTATGCTACACACGTACGAAAGGTATTAACGTGAACATAACATTGCATGGGTTTCAGAAGAGAGTTGGAATGTTTAAATGTATAACTATCAAGATTTAACAATAATGTATAAGATGTCGGGCCGGTTTCTAGATTGAGAATTTGGTGTTAACAACGTGTCGAATCCCATTTGGTGCCAAATTTTTACATGTTTTCAGGCTAAAGTAGAGTTTGTCAAATATGTATAATATTCACAACGGAGTGTCTCTGAATTGGCTACAAGACCCTGCACAGCAGCTATTTTTGTGTCAATATTGAAAGCATTAGTTATACTTTTTAGTCTACTTTCACTTCCTTACGTTTGCCGCATCATCCTATCTCGCTTAGTCTATGCAGTTAAACCGTTTCTTGCGCAATTGTTGACAGAGCCAACTTCAGAGACACAAAGATTTGCTCTGATTATTATACTTAACTTTAAATTCTTAATCAGGCAATCGGGGGATTGTGTTCATTACTAATTGTGAAAGTTCTAGACGAAGGCAAAGTCAAAATTGTTAAGAACCAAAAGTTCTAGACGAAGGCAAAGTCAAAATTGTTAAGAACCACAGCAACTGTTCAATATGTAACAAATTGCCGATGCAGAACATTGAGGTACCAGTCCTAAGAACCTGTCTACCTGTATATTGATCTCAGTGCAACGTGTCATATTGTATCCCGCTTGTGCATAAATTAATCAAGCTTGCGTGACGAAGACAGATGCTGTTATCGATCAGGGACCTTGGCCAGTCTGAGCCCGCCCCGAACGACTACTAATTGCGATGCAATCCCACCGCACTATTCCCAAACCACTGCAACTCCTGAAAGCCAGAATCAACAGTGGCGACCACCAGAAAAGCGCCGAAGCAATGAAGCTCGACGAAGTCCCGGAGAATGAATTTAACTGTCTTGGATCCCGCAACGAAATTAATCAGAAAAGAATAATGGAGTTGTAAGAAAAATACAAATTTCCACTTAATTAATTGCGATGCAGTGCGCTATAAGTATAAGCAATATTTTTATACAAGACAACATACAGTGAGTTCATCCAACATCTTAGCGAGCTGGGCCTCGATGGCCTCCACTTCTCTTTGTTTGGCCCTCAGGACTGCCATCACATTCTTCAGTATAGCCGCAGCTTCTTTATGTCTATGTAACAAAACGTTTTACAAAAAGGATGTTGAGAATTTTTGGGATAGTGCTTCCAATCATTCATAAGTTGCTAATATATTTATAATTATTTTTAAATTCGACCATAGTTACAAAAACCATGTATTAAACATTCTGTTTCAAAAGAGATTGGGCGATTTGACTAACCACTGCTGAATAATTTTGTGATATACCTCATTCCAAAGGTATTATAATAATTGCTTAAGGTTCCCCTAGTCGACGGCACGAACTATTTTGTGCGCGATGCATGCTATCTCATCCGACAACACGTGCGAAAGATATAGATGCTGTGATGAGCAGTAAGAAGCTAATTCACGTACGAATTAGCACTTTTGCAAATTTGTATCGAAATGGATGATGATTTAGGACGAAAACGATCGCGCGAAATTTGTTAAACAGACCTTTGGGAGTCTAGATATCATGAAAAAACGACTAAATGTATATTTTCAAAATATTTTATTTGCATTGATGAATTACTAATCCATCCCTGTATGGAGGCCGTTTTGCAATTTTCTTTCTTCTTATGGTATTTATTTCCGCCCAAAGATGCGTCTAAATTAGTGTTGAAATATGGAACTTTCGACGCTCATAACTTTCAAATATATATTTTTTTACTTTTTTGTTTACGAACGTACATCGTCAAACAATGGAGTAATCGCTAGAGTACGTACGGTATGGAAGAATTTTCTATTAGTGTAACCTTAAGGATGCCTTGCCACTAAAGAGGCGCTATTTAGCATAGCTTTGCCTGGGTCTGGAAAATGTTCGCTAATAGGACCACTTCATTTTCTTAGTCAGGCTTAGCGCAGCGGAAAAGGCCTAGCAGAAACTACTTATTTTTACATGTTAAAAAGCGAGATATGTGTGCGAGGTATGGTATGTGTGCCCCGCTTTGCTACACACCGTGTATTAAGGTTGAACTAGTCGACGGCACGAACTATTTTGTGCGCGGGGTTAAAATGCATGCTATCTTCTCCGACAACACTGGCGAAAGAAATAGATGCTGTAATGAGCAGTAAGAAGTTAGTTCGTGTACGAATGAGCACTTATGCAAGTTTGTAGCAAAATGGATGATGATTTAGGACGAAAACGAGCGCGCGATTTTTCATAAACAGACCTTTCGGAGTATAGATATCATGAAAAATCAACTAAATGTATATTTATAAAATAACATTATTTGCATTGTTGAATTACTAATCTATCCCTGTATGGAGGCCGTTTTGCAGTTTTCCTTCTTCTTATGGTATTTATTTCCGCCAAAAGATGCGTTAAAATTAGTGTTGAAATATGGAACTTTCGACGCTCATAACTTTCAAATATATTATTTTTTTACATTTTTGTTTCCATACACGACTAGATAATGATGAGACAAATTGATATAATTTTTTATTTTGAACGTACATCGTCAAACAGTGGAGTAATCTCTAGACTACGTTTGTATGGAAGAATTTTCGACTAGTGTAACCTTAATGTACACAAAAAGCTTTTTATTTAATTTGCTTTTAAATAGATACTACTTTTTAAGCTTTTTTTTTTGCTACTACAAATACACTTGCGTATTGTATTCCGTACATTTTACAACGGGTTCCGTATTTTTTAACGGCCTGTGTATTGCTACAAAAACTGCGGCGTGGTCTGCGTGTGAGGCTACTACTTTTATGTTAAACTTGTTCCGACAAGTTTAACATAAAAGTCGTGAGACTTCCACTGCCGTGAATGTGTTACTTGCGGAATAAGGTGTAGAAGGCTCTTTAGGTCTTTAATTATAGATTCGGGAAAGAGCCTAAGTAGGCCTACCGCGAATGTTTCAAAATACTCTATTTCTTTTGTATCGGAATCGGGAAACGAACCCGCGACCTTATGGATGAAATTGTAATTGTATCGTACTTACGCAATAATCTTAGGCTCCACAACTCTGAATACTTTGGCATACATGTCGATGGCCTGCACCCAAAGCACCATGGAGCGGCATACCTAAGAAAACATAATACAATTACTATAGTTAACAAGACGATGCTGGCTCATGGGCCACAAGCCAGTATCGTCTTGTTAAAAATATAAGTTGTGGCTATTTGGGATAACAAACTTCAAATATACACATTTATTTACTTTGCCATAAAGCATTTTAATATATAATTAATTAATGCATAAAACAAATAAAATTTAAAAACCCCCGATTCATTATTTTTTCATTCTACATAATTTATCTAGTAGACACGCTTCGATTGACAATCTATTTGAACTCGTAATTATGACACGATATCTTGCGAACACACCCACCCTATTCAAACAGTATAGCTTTAGAAAGGCTGAACCGATTTTCATCAATCATGATCACTCTCGATAAAGTCACCTTTCAAACAAAAAAAAAAGAAATCAAAATCGGTTCATCCGTTTAAGAGCTATGATGCCATAGACAGATTCACAAACACAAAGATACACTCTTCAAACTTATAACACCCTTTTCGGTCGGCTCCTCGCGTACGTGGACGGCGGCGCTTTGCTGTTGTCGCGCGCGCTCGTGTGTTGTCGCCGGCCGGCAAGTTGTTTCATTTAGAGATGGGTCGTCGACGTATTTTTCGTTAACGAAACTAGACCGTCCATCTCCGTTGATCGACGAGTCGATCAACTAGTTGAATTTATCGACTAGTTCATAACGTAAACTATGTTAAGTAGACGTTCTTTATAAACTTTGAGACGATGCGACGCGCGGCGTCTACGTCTCGACAGCAACTTTCAACTTCCGATTGAATGTAAACAAGTACAAACCGGTTTACATCGCATCGTTCGATCGGTCAATCGCTTTACACTTTTGCTCTCGTGAAACTATTGCCGTCCTTTTCTTCTTAACACAATGCATTTTTACTCCAAAATGACATTCGGCCCATAGAAATTTACACTCTTTATATCTAGAGTTAGAGTTCATATTAATTTGCTCGATGTTCGTCCGTTGTTGTTAGTGTTTCGGACCTTTGAACTTGTACTACCAAACTAAGTTCTCACGTCGATCGTCGCGTTACAAGTCGACATGAACATAGTCGCGTCTCAGTTTAGCCGTCTACGAATTCAACAAGTTCGTTGATTATCGGTGAACCGTCGAACCGTTCATTGTACGTCGACGGTCGAATTAACTAGTTCGTTCATTCAACGCCCATCGCTAGTTTCATTCAAGTTGTGCGTTGAACTGTGACTGACGTGATTTATTTATTTGTTTATTGTTTTTCGTGCAAAATGAATATGGATACAGATGAAAAGCTTAAGTACTTGTTTATTTGAAAAAAAAAACTGACTGCGACACGAAAGCAGAGAGCATGCTAGCGGTTGCGCGAGCACGCGTGCGCATGTGCCCGTGTTCCAGCTGTCGTAGCCGTCGCGCGACGCGACCAGTAGCCGATCGCGTCGGGTGGACGCGGTCGGCTACTGGGGCATGCTGGCGCATCCGCTGCGACGCGCTGCGCAGCGCCTTTGCGTCGCCCGGTTGGTGGAAATCGTACTTTATACCTTTGTATGTTTACCATGGTGCGACGGCATCGTCAGTTTCTCGGTTCGAATCCCGAGAAAGTGTTAGGGTTTTCCATATCATCCAAAATACATTTCGTAAATAGTGTCGGAACTTGTGCACCGCTTATCTAGTTAATCGAGTCTAATACTCAAAGTGAAGAGCAGTGTTGACCCAGCGGTAATAGCCCCGACATACGTGGCGTAGGTCGTGAGTTCGAACTCAAGCAGGCACACTACTTTGTGTAAAATATTTCATCACCACTACCAAAAAAACACACGCAACACACACTATCACAATAACATCCGCATCTTGTACCTAATTTCTGTGTACATAAATCATTATTCTATTCTATTCTACTCTAAAAGCGAGGTGGTTCCTCACCACCTCGCAACCAGCCGGTATATCCTAGAACCAAAAATTCGAAGACATGTGAAATCCACCAACCCGCACTAGGCTTTCGTGATGGACAAAGATCCATTCCCTCTCTCACAAAGAGGAGGCTATGTCCCAGCAGTAAGAACATTAAAAGGCTGATGATGATGAATACGTAAGGTGAAATGCGGGTGTATTTGAATGCCTTACCTAATATTTCAAAGAATACAATGATATGTGAGATGTTGTTACCTTAGAGACTCTAACGACAGTGTCTGGGTTAAAGTCCTTATGAGTGAGGTATACTTTCAGCTTCTTCAGCGTGGCTTCAGGTATGTGATCTTTGTCATAGTCTGCAAGCCTGCCGATGAAGTTCACATCAGCCAGCAGTCTCTTTGTGGAGTCCCAGTCAGGCCTGTAACATGACGTAGGTAAATATTAATTTATAAAAAAAAACCGGCCAAGTGCGTATGGGGCCACGCGCAGTAATAGGGTTCTGTAGTTGCATAAGAATGTGGACTAATAAGAGGGTTTTTTGTTGTTACATGAATATTAAAACGGTTTCAGTGGCTCACAACGTCTAAAAACGTGCCCACATAGGACGATGGTAACTGAAGAAGGAGTTATGAAATAAACTTCACAAGTGAAATTAATAAAATATTATCTATTTGAGTAGGTACCACCGCGGTAGAGGCAAGCGTTTGTAATAAAGATTTATAACCAGCGTCACCTAATAATTTGAATAGAGATGAGATAGGAGAGATAGTCTAGAGATAGGAGAGAGAGGAGATAGAGAGAGAGAGAGAGAGAGAGATAGTCTTCTAAAAATAAAAAAATACAAAATATTTACAAACCGAAAACAAATATTTTAGTATGAGTATTTTCAAACTACCAACAAGTAAAATTTAATTATACAATTATAGGAACAAACAATCAACGCATACAAGCTGTAACAAATAATCTTTATGGAGGACGTCAATTGCGAAAGTAGCCGATACGAGCCGCGCGTTAGAGCCACGGGGAATGTTGTGATTCGTTCCTGGATCCTCACACGCTCACGCTGCTTGTTTCATTCTCTTTCGGCATTTGAAAAAAGTTGAATGTATTTACTATTTCGTTCTCGAAAGTTCTTCGCTACTCAATTAGTGATGTTGTCGGATCGTATATTGACTTTATAGATGGATATCGACAAAAGAAAACAAGTAATTTAATATTTCACTAAGATAATATTATAAATAGGCACAACCGCCTCAATGAGCATAATTAAATTAGTACATAATTTCAAATAATTGGAAAACCGGTCCTCAAGGCCCTTCAGAAGCTTTTTGATTCCGTCATAATCGAGGGCAAAACGCCACAGGCATGGTGCGGGGGTGTGGTGGTACTCTTCTTCAAGAAGGGCGACAATGCCCGGCTGAAGGACTATAGGCCCATCTCGCTTCTTAACCATGTTTACAAGTTGTTTTCAAGAGTCATCACGAATCGTCTCGCGCGCAGGTTTGACGATTTCCAGCCTTCCGAACAAGCCGGCTTCCGAAAAGGCTTTAGCACCGTAGACCACATACATACGCTGCGGCAGGTTATACAGAAGACCGAAGAGTATAACCTGCCTCTCTGTTTAGCGTTTGTGGACTACGAGAAAGCCTTCGATTCGATTGAGACTTGGGCTGTACTGCAGTCTCTCCAACGGTGCCAGATCGACTACCGGTACATTGAGGTGTTGAAGTGTCTGTAAAAAAACGCCACCATGTCAGTCCGTCTTCAGGATCAGACCTCGAAACCAATCCTTCTCCAGCGCGGCGTAAGACAGGGAGACGTCATTTCTCCGAAACTGTTCACTGCTGCGCTGGAGGACGTCTTCAAGGTTCTGGACTGGAAGGGGCTTGGCATCAACGTTAATGGCGAGTACATCACTTACCTTCGGTTTGCCGACGACATAGTGGTCATGACTGAGACCATGGAGAGCCTCAGTAAAATGCTCGATGACCTTAGTAGAGCTTCCGAAAGAGTGGGTCTTAAAATGAACATGGACAAAACTAAGGTCATGGTGAACGCCCATGTAACACCCACTCCTATCCAGATCGGAAACTCTACACTCGAAGTTGTAGACGATTATGTTTACTTAGGACAAACGGTCCAGTTGGGTAGGTCCAACTTCGAGAAAGAGGTCAACCGTCGAATCCGACGACCTGGTTAAGGTTGCGGGAAGGCGCTGGATGCGAGACGCACGGGATCGGTCAATGTGGCGACGCCTGGGGGAGGCCTATGTCCAGCAGTGGACGTCTTTCGGCTGAAATGGTGATGATGATGATAATTTCAAATTGATTTTATTTATAAAAAATCATCTAAGATATCAAATAAAAAACAAAAACCGCGTTTTATTTTTTCGAATTAAGAAATCGAGCATCTATCGATATCGATAATGTAATTAACAGATAAATTTCAAAATTTAAAAAAACCCCGACACATTTTTATTTCATGCTACATAATTTATCTAGGACATAGTAGAGACGCGCTTTTTACGTCGATCGGCAATCTATTGAACACGTTATTATGACACGATATCTTGCGAAAACACCCCGATACAAGCAGTAAAACGCCCATAACTTTTGAACGGCTGAACCGATTTTATTCAAACATAGCTAAGAACACTCTCGATTAAGTCAACTGTTAAACAAAAAAAAAAAATCAAAGTCGGTCCACCCGTTTGGACGCTATGATGCCACAGACAGACACACAGTAACTAACGTCAAACTTATAACACCCCTTTTTCCGGCGGGGGTTAAAAATGCAATGTGTTATTTTTATTTTTTTTATTTTTTGGATTTGGCGTTGCACTATTCGTGCTTACTGACAATATTTAATCTGCTAATAACAAAACGTAAGAATTGATAACTCCCGAAATAAAAAAAATATTAAAAAGGGAAATTTGGAAACGAAAAGGAGAATAGTTGTTTAAATAAAAATAATAAATTGTAACCAATTTATCAGTTTACTAAAGGAATATAATACAACAGCAAACTGTCACCAGGTGACCTAATAAAAGGGCCGACTCGGTGCGTCTATTGATCTATACACTAAACTAAAAACTATTTAATAAATTATGTATATCGGCGCAAATTCAACATCAATACCGACGTGAGGGCGTAATCGAGCGTCGAATAAATTATGATTGTTTATTTTAAGTTCAAATAACGTGTGATTGCTTATTTGAATATTTAAGTTGATAAAAATCTCTCAAATGACTATTTGTTTATCTTTACTCATTTTATTACTCAAAATTATTAAAAACTAATTAATCTTTACTTCATAATCCATTTTGTGATTTGTAAAATAAAAACTAGAATTTAAAAACAGACAACAAACAAAGACAGTCTATTGACTTAGTCAATAGACTTGTAACGACTCTAACCGAAGTTCCGTATAAATACGACCGCCCGACCGCTCACAAATCATCTTTCAGTCCGGTTAAGCAGTAGCCAATCACTTTGATTGAATCTGCGAGACGCCACTTAGAAAAAAAAAAAAAGCTCACAAATCATTCTAAGTCGAGTCGTCGGACGGTACGGAGCTCCGGAATATTGTGAGTAATTCTTTATTGTTAAATAACTATTTATTGTGTGCCATTGTGTGTTATTATTGTGTGCTTTCTGCCAGCAAGAATATAAGTTGATACTCTTGAAGACAAGTCTTTAATTTTCAACATGAGTAACCATCACCAGCACCAACACCATGATGATAATGGAGATAGTGACGTCAGCATTGCTGACGTCACTCTTTTTAAAAATAACCAGGGGGCCCGTCCCCCGTCATGTATATACATATTAAAATTTACTTTTAAATAGCTATATCATTATTTACAAGGAAAAGTGCAATGGATTTATAAATATCTAAATTAAAATAAAATAAAATACATGAGATAGAAGTGGGAAAAGGGACTCGGAGGGAAACAAGGCTTTGGAAAAGTAAGGAATGGTCATAAAGGGGGCAGGCAAAAATAAAGTGGTTCAGGGGGGTAACCACAAGCTCTTAGAGTAAGGTTATTTTGAGATCGAGTAAGTGACAGATGTATACAAGTCAGATACATCTGTCCCTTACTCGATCTCAAAATAACCTTACTCTAAGAGCTTGTGGTTACCCCCCAGATCTCCCACCTCAGCGCCACACTCACACTCAGGGCTCTGCACAATGCCAAGCCTGGCAAGATGAGCTGGAGTGAACACATGACCCAATCGCATACGTATGATTATGGTTGTAATCTTTTTGCTTAGCTTGTACTTGCTAAACCAAGGTTTTACAGGAATGGATGGCTGGATAGTACGATAAAATTTCCCTTTCACTGGTTGCCCTGACCAAAGCTGACCCCAGAACTTTATTTTTTGCATTTTCTGAGAAAATTTACCATAGTAATGTATATTTTTTTTACGCCATCAAAAAGTAGAGATTTCAACGAACAAAGAGCCCACCGACTTTTTTAAAAAGCTGATATTTTGACGTCAGAATTATCGATTGAAAATTAGGGTAGTTTTTTCGATATTAAGTCAAAATAAGGTGAAAGAATAAATATTTTAAATAAAAAAAATTACAGTGTGTTTGGGACATAAAAAGGTAAGTTTTTACCAAACTATGTGAAAATCAATAAAAAATTGTAAAAGATAAAAATTAAAAACCAAAAACTTGGTTATTTGAATTTTTCACATACATTTTGAGGTTATGTGAAAAAAGTGTCAATTCAAAAGTAGTAGATCTTTTTATTATCTACAACTTTGCCATTTAACTTTTTTCCATAGGACTTGTAGTTTTGCCGGCAATCAAGATAAACCATTTTTTACCCTTAAAACTCACCCCCACCCACTTCCCGAACTCGGATCGACCGTGATTTATTTTTCCTTTCATTTTGATCATATTCCCCTCCTTTTTTAATGGGTTTCATCCTACTGTAATTTTTTTTGGTTTCAAAAATTATCGACCCTGGTCTATTATTGCTATTCGTAGTCTTGACCATTAACTGTTAACCTCGAACATTCTAAAGTGATCAAAATCTACGGTCAACATCAGACAGACTAGATACGTAGTGGTACTTACGTAGTTATATACTAAATCGCATATGATTGATTTTATGATCCGTGGACAGGTAGATATGGAGAGAAGAATTCGCAGCCTTCGCTCCTTTGATATCGAAGAGGACCCAAGTACTATATTAATGACTAAATGTATTGTATTACATCCCCTTTGATCGGGGAGGTTATATGAATCTCTTTATATCATTAAAAGGAACACACAAACTGAACCCCCTAGAGTCGAGGGTGGCCCACCTACGCAGACACAGTAAATCAATTTAGTAGCGTTAGAACTACGTACGATATACGTATGAAACCTATCATGCCCGTGTAGGTTATATAAACCATTCATGCCCTAGCAAAATCATAAAATTATAGTATGACAATATCCATAGTCATCCAGGGTTTCGTCTGCAAAAAAATACTCGAAAACCTATCTCCTACGAAACTCGGAGCATCGTTTAATCGTTTTACATGCAATTCTCTTACAATTAATTTCTTAGCAATGAAATTAAAGACATAGCTAGTAGATTATGATAGTGAAGAAGATTTAAACTAAACTAAATTCTTTAGCGGCGCAAAACTCATGGGGGCTGAGTCACCCACGTCCGTAGGAGTGTAGGTGCCCCATTTGATTCCCTACACATGGCCCCCGAGTGGTGCAAATCAGGTGACTCCAACTGGTGGTAGGCTTCGGCCGAAGGCTTGCGACCACCTACCGGGCAAAGACGTACCGCCAAGCGGCCTAGCCGTGTTCCGGTACGATGCTCTGTGTAGCCAACTAGTTGGGTTGTGACAGCTGTTCCACTGCAGGAAGACCAGCCTGACGCGCACTGTTATGGATGTGTCGGGAGATTGGACGCGGAGGATAGCGGGCTCCGAGGCACGGTGCGCCGCTGGCCGACTGCAGGTAGTTGAGGGCCCAAGTAGTGTGTGCTAGCCACATACGAAAAGCTGCCCCACCAACTGTCGAAAACGCCCGGATCGCACCATCGTGCTGGTTGGAGACCAAATGGGAGGGCCCGATGGACATTTCGGGGGGGCTCGGGCGTCCCCGCAGTCTCCAGACCTGTGCCCCAATGATTGCGTCTTTTCAGTGCGTGTGCACTAAAACTAGACTGATGCACTAACACCTGGAATCTACTGCTCTAAAACCCGGCACCTACTGCACTAAAACCCGGCACCTACTGCACTAAAACCCGGCACCTACTGCACTAAAAACTTTGGGTATGCGGACGACAGCACTGTTGCTGTGAGATACGTCTCCAACGCACGCGCTACTGGGCGTCAGATCCGGGCTCTCCGAGAGGTCATGGTGGGGTGCTTGAATCTGTCCTTGAAGGCAGTTTCCGAAGGGACGAAGCCAATCTGGTCAGGTTCAATACTGCTAAGACCTAAGCGTGTCTTTTTGCCACTAAAAAGAGCCAGTTAAACCCGGCCCCTTCTTTCGAGTTGTGACCGTGCCGATAATGGACCAACTTGAGCTTCTTTGCGTTACGTTGACATCGACCCTCAATTTTGGTCCATTAATTGAAGCAAAAGTTCAGCTGGCTGCCAAAAAGATAGGGATCCTTGCAAATGTGAGACGGTATTTCACACCAGAGCAGTTGCTCAACTTGTATCAAGCGCAAGTTAGATCATGCATGGAGTACTGCTCTCATCTCTGGGATGGAACTGTCCACCACCACCAGCACACCAGCACAGTGGACCAGCAGGATGCACTTGAGTCGATCTAAAAACGGGCCAGAGGCTTATCGGCAATGAGTTACCGGTCGAGTCTAGGCTCCAGAGCCTTGAACATCGGCGCCGTGTTGCCAGCCTGTCGGTTTTTATAGGTTACATTTCGGTGAGTGTGCGTTGGAATTGAATGAACTGATTCCTCCTAGCCCGTTCCATCATCGGACTACAAGACGTACGGCGATGCGTCATCGGTACATTGTGGACAACCCACCAATACGCACTAAACGTTTTGGGAATACTTTTATTTTGCGCACAGCAAAAGAGTGGAATGCCCTGCCGGTGTCTGTATTGCCTGATAGCTACAACCTGGGCGTCTTTAAGTCAAGAATGAATAGGTTTCTTCTAGACAAGCGTTCTTCATCGACGACCACATCATCGCTTACCATCAGGTGAGGTAAAAAACAAGCTCCTTATCAACCGTTGCAGGGTAAATAGCATAGATAGGCTAAGTTAGTACTTAATATAAAGTACCACTGCAGCAATCGTGCATGGATGTTGAGCGGCCCCTTGAACTTCGGAGCTCCAAGGCACTGCCCCACTAAGCCATACCGTAGCTACGCCACTGATATCAATAACTATAAGTCTGTAGCGGCATCAACGCCGTCCCCTATGAACTAATAACATGACGTCAAACAAATCCTGCATCGCGTAAGCTAAGTTTTCAGCGCGAGGTACGTACGTACGCGCGAACGTACGTATACAACATTCCGACATCAACCGTTGGGTTAAAGTTAGTAGTAGTAAGTTAGTTTCATAGATATAATAAGTTAGTTTAGTTGCCCGAACCAAAAAACCCGTCTGGTCGGAGGATCCTCTCTTTTCTATGGAGGTTTGCGGGACCTTACACCCTGTTAAGCACACCTCCAAAAGCCTGTTAAGTTTTGCCGAACGAATAAGGTAGGTTTCATTTATGTTGTTGATTGATTAATTTTGTTTATTAATACTAACTTTGCACCAAGCAGTATGCAGACAGGTTCCATGACGAATCGTACAAGCACAGGAGGTTTCTGAAAGGCTTTCAGTTCATTGATGTCCGCTTTATTGAGCGCCTTTAGGGCCGCTTGGGCGGCATCCATAGCGGGCATCGCGAGTTGTAAGTCCGCTTTCGCTTCATCTGCGATTTGTTTTACCTCTTCTGCTTTTATCTAGGGACAAAGAGTCAATCAGTAAGAATAAATTATTATTTGTACTTTTAATCTCTTTAAATTTGTGAAGCGTACCTTGGCAGCAGCTTCGTCCTTCAAAACCGAGTTTTTCACTTGATCAGCTGCTTTCTGTTCCACTTTCAGCTTCGTAACCAGAATTTGCCCTTCTTCTGCTTTCAACGCGAGTATTGGCTCCATCTCACGAACTTGCTGTTCCATCACACCCACGACTTCGTATGTTTCGTAAAGCTTCTGGGTACGTTGAATATTAAGGATAAGTATTAGTAAAAAATACAGTCGACTTGAGAACCTCCTCCTTTTTGAAGTCGGTTAAAAAGAGAATATTGAGATGGATGTGCTTGTGGTGAAAGAAAAAAAGAAAGCTATGATAGGAAATCGTTTGACTTGTTATGGGAAAGGGAAAAAAAATAAGAAAAAGAAGAACGAAAGACAAACGAAAAGAGAAACGATGAAGAGAAGAGAAACGCATTTTACGCATGTATTCAAAGATAAAACAGAAATCCTTAGTGAGTGGTTTAGCGGTTACGCCCGCGTGAAAGTCGAACATTATTCCAAGGTCATATAATCCCGGATTCGAAGGATTCTTCCTTAATCAAGGACATGGTCTATCTGTGTGCCAAGATTCACAAAAATTTCTTTAATTTACAAAAGTCATCATTATCTGTGGTACGAAAACTTGTTTATATCTGTAGTAGATACGGTACTCTGAAAAGGGTTGCTAAGCGACCGCGAACCCTTGTTCAAGGTCATCTTCTCCCCTCAAGCCGTGACATTGAAAAGCGTTCCCCTAGGATTGCATGCCCCACTTCCCGTTTGTTCCAACCCTCAATTTTCGATGTCTCGGTACCAATATTTGTGAGCAATTATTTGGTGTAACGAGTTTTATTGAAGGTCAGAGTGGAAGTCAACATTTATGAACTGTTATGATTAGTTGTTGGTACCATCTCTGAGGAAAATTACTTTTATTAAAGGAAGTAATTCACTTCTCGAAGTTTCGATTTATAAATTGGAAATGATACTTATAATAGGTCTGTTGGAACCCCGGAGCTCATAAGGATTTCGAGCAACCATATTCTGGGCGAAAATTTGATAGCCGAGTAGGGTGTGGTATGTGGGGAAATAACGCCGAGAATATAGACTGAAAAATTTCATATACTTAGTTTTATTTCCCCTGTGGTCAGGGGTACATTTTAATTTTTCGATAAAAGACACTTTTTATTTTGATCTTCAGGGCGGCTAATTTTCTATTGTTTCCCCACCCGGTCAATAGAAAATTAGTAAAAAAATAGAAGATAGACTAAAAATAGAAAATAAATAGAAATAGAATAGAAAAATAGACTTAAAAAGCAAATCTGACAATGAAATTTGTGGGCTTTCCCTAAATCTCACGCATCTGAAAATTCTAATTTGGACCTTTTTACCCGACTGCCGAAGGAGGGTTAATGTATTTATCAGTCTATGTATGTATTCACAGACATAAATCTATGTGGCGTTCTAGACACCAACCGCGTTGGCCGATTTTGATGATTCTTACGTCAATCGATTCGTCTTAACCTTGCGAGTGTCACTGGTATATTAAAAAGAAAATGGCGGATTTTGGGCGCCATATTGTGGGGGCCCAAATTTTTATTTTCTTTTAAGCCCATCGCGTGGGTTATCAAAATAAAGGGTTTTAAGAGTTGATCTCAAAAATATATAAACGTTAAATTCGAAAAAAAATGTTGAATAAAAAAGTTAATTCAAAAATACGTAAACAAGAAGAAAATCATGCTCTGCTGTCGGATGATATATCTGGTTTTGGTCAGCCAGCTCGCGAATAAGTAAACAGTCGGGTTTTTAGATTTTTTTAAAAGGACATTCAGCGCGAATAAAATTTATTCTGTGCAATAGTGTTACCTATCCTGATTGTAAATGTATCAATGTCAGAGGGGATCAATGGAGCCTTTTCGAAAATATTACGGCATTTCGTTGTTTTAGAGTACAATTTTACGTTTATCTAAAAGGTAGCACACCTAATTAATAGTTTGCCGTCCTGAAGATCAAAATAAAAGGTGTCCTTTTTCGAAATCTGAAAATGGACCTCTGACCACAGGGCTGAAAGTTTTCAGATATATTCATATATCTGAATAACATATTCTCACAGTACTACTACTCAGCTATCTAGTTTTCGCTCTAAATATGGTTGGTAAAAATTCTAATGTGCTCCAAGTAGTTGGATGCTCTATTAATTTTCTAAAATTATGTTTTTAGGGTTCCGTACCCAAAAAGTAAAAATCTAGACCCTTACTAAGACTCCACGATCCGTCTGTCTGTCTGTCTGTCCATCTGTCACCAGGTTGTATCTCATGAACCGTGATAGCTAGACAGTTGATATTTTCACAAATGATGTATTTCTGTTGCCGCTATAACAACAACCCATAGAACAAACGTATTTTTTTTGCCGTTTTTTGCGATAATGGTACGGAACCCTTCGTGGCGAGTCCGACTCGCACTTGGCTGGTTTTTTATTCAGACAGTGCAGACAGACAGGCAGATGAAGTAAATTTCTTTTCGTCGGTACTGTTTGGTAATCAGAAATGAGAATATCCGCAGGCGGACCAAAGCTACCGACATATCCACCGGCACATTGCTATCAAAACGGATGGTCAATGGGGCCGAAAAGTTCTGGAGTGGCGACTGCGAACCGGAAGACGCAGCGTTAGAAGGCCTTCCACTAAGTGGACAGATGACCTGGTGAGGATGGCAGGATGCATGGGACTGGTCAATGTGGCGACGCCGACGCTTGGGGGAGACCTATGTTCAACAGTGAAATGATGATGATGACAAACATTTGGTAAATCTACTGTTGTTGCTGGGCCGCAAAAGGAATGATATGAAAATGCTTAGAGGGATGGCGAATTATTAGAATAAGAAATTAGTGTGGGTGAGAAATTCTGAAACTTGAACCGGTGACTAAAACTGTGTAGAAATCAGTTGTCATGATATGATCATATGATGCGGAGACATAGGAAAATGACATCAGAAAAGTAATATAAAAATTATGTTAATGACGTGTTTTCGTTTCCATTTTATGTTTATATATAAAACGTGGCATTTCACCATCAGCTTAAGGATTGACGATATTACCTGCAATCCACAAGATATTCTGTCCCTGCCGCGGATAATTTGCTGTTGTTTCTTATCCAGCAGCATCAAGTAGAGTTTGAGCAAATCGAGGTAACTGCTAGGCGTTGTGTAGAAATAACGCCTCATCTCTTGGAACAACCGGTCCGTCATTACATCCACATCCTTTGTAAAAACATAAAAAGGTAGTTAGATAGAGGTGCACCTAGACAGAAGAAAGGCACAGGAGAAACGAGATAAGCAAAAAGGCATCATGCAGGCAGTATGTGCAGCGATATTTATCGGAAAATAAAGCTGCGCTAGTATCTGATAAGGCCCACTGTTGATGCCACAGACACATTCACGGTAATGGAACAAACAATATTTTTTTTTTTTTATCAAATCTATAATAATAAAATAGTATAAACACAGAAGGTGAGTCGAAGTATGTATGTGTGTAAAGTACAAAACAAATATATAAACAACCTTACACCTACAGTACACCCACATTTCGTTAGTTATGTTGAAGTCTCATTATAGGCAGCGAGTCTATTGCCATCAACCGGCCACAATTCGAGACTATTGACTCATCATCATCATCATCAGCCTATTAATGTTCCCACTGCTGGGACACTGGCCTCCTCTCTGTGAGAGGGAATGGGCCGTAAACCACCAGGCGGGCCCAGTGCGTGTTGGTGGATGTTACAGGTCTTCGAATTTTTGGTTCTAGGACATGCCGGTTTCCTCACGATGTTCTCCTTCACCGTTTTGAGAGCAGTGTTGATGAAATAATGTACACAAAGTAGTAATAGTAATAATGTACGCCTGCCTGGGCTCGACCCCACGACCGACAACTTGTAAGTCGCGGCCGATACCACTGGACCACCACTGCATTCGAGACTATTGTCTATTACTTATATTTCAGATGGACAAACACAATAACACTTTGCAATTTTGCTATATTATATCCATCATCAATATATATTTTCGTGAGGTTTGAAATGGCTTGAAATTAGTTGTTACGTCTGCTACTTGAATCTTTCGACGTGTGGATTTATTTTGACTAGCTATTCGAATTCAAGCCTGAAGTAAAATGTCTTATAAATGGAATTTTTCGAAAAGGCCGAAAGTATAAACGCAGGTAGCTTGACCGTCTGACTTTGAACTCATTGGCATCGTTCCAGAGATTTAAAGTGGAACTCGCAATGTTCGGTTAAGTATTGTGTTCTTGTAGACACGAAAGAGAAAAGCTATTTATTTCATGATGCTAAGGTATGTATTTTCAGTCTTGGACTCTTAGGTCCTTTAATAAAACTTGATTTGACAAATAAGCAATGAATTCAATGAGTCAAACGAAGTGTTATTGGTCGGTAAAGGGTTGACTGAATTTTTTACATCTGACCTCGTAAAGTGAGTCTTAAATAAATGTGTGGCCGTTTGCTGGTTAAATAGTACACCGGCGTATCGCTCTAATTAGCGGTAGAGATTTGACAACTGCAATCACTAATCCTTATGCCCAGGTTTCGTCACGACGTTTTCCTTTACCGTTTTGAGAGCAGTGGTGGCCGAGTGGTAACGGGTGCGACTTACAAGTTGTGGGTCGTGGGTACGAACCCATGTAGGTGCTTTACTTTGTGTAAATTATTTTATCGTGCTCTCAAAACGGTAAAGGAAAACATCGTGAGAAAACCGGTATGTCCCAGAACCAAAACTTGGCAGACATGTGACATCTACCAACCCGCACCGGGCTCGTGTTGTGGATTAGGGGCCATTCCCTCTGACAGAGAGGAGGCCTGTGTCCCAGCAGTGGGAACATTAAAAAGACTGATGATGATAATGAATCCTTATGCCAAGTTGAGGGTTTTATTTTGCTTGCCATTATGTCCAATTTCTGGACTAAGGCCTTCCACCATTTGCGAGATCGCGCTTCCCACTTCCAGTTTTGGCGAAATCTGTCAAGTTCGTTCTAAAGGTAATTAGAGTTTTGAGGAATTAATGTTTCGAAGCTTTTATTTTTAAAACAGGAGTTACCTGATGCATGGTGACGCAAATAGTTGATATTTGGTCAATGATCGTTTGGTCCCCGAGCGGCTGTAGACATTGCTTGGCTACCGAGAGCAGCGCCTCTGGCGGCCATTTTGTGAACCAATCAATAGTGCAGCAGTTCACCAGAGATGGGAACATTCGGCAGCGACGTCTACGAAATATAAAAGTACCTAAGTTGAAGTACCTACATAAAATAAATATTATAGACCAGGAACATTGATGTACGTAAGTAAAATTTTCATCATGCCGAGTCGAGGGAGCATCATAATCTTCATAAGAACCTAAGGTTGAAAAGTGCGGCTTCTTAATAAGAAGTACCTAGTTAGAACTTATCCATGAAACTAGGACACTTGAATACGACACTTTTATTATCGAGAAATAGTAGGTAAAACAGGATCGTGCCCTTTATAACAGAGTTTCGTTTTGCGTTATATCATTTATAATACGGTTAAAATTGTAGTGCGTAGTACTGCAGAATGCATCGAGGAGCGCAGGGCGGGGAGTGACGAGTGGGGTCGGCGGGGAGCATTACAGAGCGCAGCCGTCAGCCTCCCCTTGCTCTGCACCCCTTCTGGCCTTAATCAACAGTTATTGATCCAAAACCCTAACAGTCCTAACTTGTTTATGTTATCTGAATAATTTGCTACATTCCCCATGCTTGAAAGTTTCTCTTCACCAAATCTAGATCCAAATTATGCACTTTCATTTTCAGCGAGCTCAACGTAGAGTCGTCGACTAATTCCCCAATGCAAGAGTTGGCGACCATCCAAGATTTGGGTGAAAGTGCAAAGTAGGCATTTGTAAAGGCCTCCTGGTAGTTTGGGTATAAATGCTTATAATGTTCAACATCTAACTAAAAAAACCGGCCAAGTGCGAGTCGGACTCGCGCACGAAGGGTTCCGTACTTGGTATATTGCGGTTTACAATTTATGACGTATTAAAAAAAAAACTACTTACTAGATCTCGATCAAACCAATTTTCGTTGGAAGTTTACATGGTAATGTAAATCATATATTTTTTTAGTTTTATCATTATCTTATTTTAGAAGTTACAGGGGGGGGGGACACCACATTTTACCACTTTGGAAGTGTCTCTCGCGCAAACTATTTAGTTTAGAAAAAAATAATATTAGAATCCTCAATATCATTTTTGAAGACCTGTCCTACTACCTACTATAGATACCCCACACGTATGGGAATGATGAAAAAAGAAAATAGTTTCAGTTTCAAGTATGGGGACCCCCAAAATTTATTGTTTTTTTCTATTTATGTGTAAAAATCTTAATGCGGTTCACAGAATACATCTACTTACCAAGTTCAACAAGCAACAACTTTCAACAGCATAGCTTATAGTTTCGGAAAAAAGTGGCTGTAACATACGGACGGACAGACAGACAGACAGACAGACAAACAGACAGACAGACATGACGAATCTATAAGGGTGCCGTTTTTTGCCATTTGGCTACGGAACCCTAAAAAGCAAAAGAGGAAGTTATATTTTTATCATATTACTAGCTGTCCCACGTGGCTTCGCTCCCGTCAACTGGCTACCTACCTACCCATCTACTCTACCCTACCTACTCTACATACATGATTGTTGCGTAACTTAAACCGTTTACGCAGCGCACGCAACGGAAGCTCTCAAAAAGGAATATTTTTTGCCGTTTTTGCAACATTTTTCATTTAGGCTCAGCTCCTATTGGTCGTAGCGTGATGTTATATAGCCTATAACCTTCCTCGATAAATGGTCTATCCGAGACAAAAATATTTTTCAATTCCAACCGGTAGTTCCTGAGATTAGCGCGTTCAAACAAACAAACAAACTGTTCAGCTTTATAATATTAGTATAGATTAAACTCTAATGATTTTAAATGCGTTTTAGATTTTGCCGTCCTAAAAAAATAGAAGTACCAACACTAGTATCTACTAAAAATCACCTGTGAAAAAATGTATGTAGTGATGTATTAAAAAGAGGCCGAATGTAAAATATATCAGCTGCCATTAACTCAGGTGCCGTTAAAACGGGTATCCAATGTGGAATACGTCAAGGATTCTGGTCTGAGCTAGTCTCGCGGTCGAAACGATTTTAGATGGTTTAAGCTTTTTACTTTTAGTTGCTGTCTTGCTTGACTGACCTTAAAATGCATGTTAGTGCGGCTATCATACTAGATATAAGAGTTAAAATGCGTATTTTTGATTGCTAAGGCTGTGTAGGTAGTTGAGATAAATGACTTATCTAACATCCTAAGTAATCAAAGAAACCATACGAAGCTCCTGTAAATTGCTAGAGGATGGATGTGGTTTCATTGAACCAACACATCACAGGCAGTACTGTGAAGGACTGAAGGTTGCTACCTGAAAATATTTCTGGCTGCTTTTGAAGTGTCATGGGGCTTAGAATCTATTAAAATTGATGTAAAAGTAATTGATTGTTTAGTCCATCAGATGTCAAAAAGCCTTATGCCTTACGTGCGTGAAATAACCCTGTTAAAGTGATATTAATGGGAATAAATCCTAAACATGCGCAAATTCGCCTATCATTTACATAAATTCGGGCTAGCTTAGACCTGGTTGATGTCTAGGTACACAAATGTGCAAGTAGGTAGTCCTAATTTACCTGAACGCCTCTCCTACGGGACTCATGCATATACAAAGGTGGAGCTTCCCTCGGACCCTATTGATGAAGAAGTAGTAAACAGCATCGCGGTCAGACGGGTTTATGTTGTTCTTGGCAGCGTCTGTGCGGCAACCGGTCTGCACCGCCTCGTAAGTCTCACCTTCGAACAGGTTCGGTACCTCACCTGCGTAAGAGTACAACGTTTATTAATGGACTGCCTTCAGGGCGATAATCTGTGAAAAATTTACGACCAGTTTCTGGAAAGTAAAATTAATGAGACAATTTATGAAACATCATACTCAATTAAATTCTATAAACCTGTCATAGCAGCTAACGCGTAGTTTATTAGGTATTCGTGTTGTAAGATTTTTTTTTCCCAGAAACCAGGGATTATTACGAATAAAAACATATGTAAGCACACTGCCTCTTACTGCGGTTTTACTAGAAACTCTACAAGTGAATGAATTACCAGAGTTGAGCATGTTATTAATGTCTTCGAGGAATTCCTCCTTTGTGATCTGAGTGTCGGTGAATAGGAACACCGTGTCTTCATTGCTGACTCCAGCTCGCATGTACATCAAACGAAGATCATCGTGGAACTCTGGCGTATCGTAATTCCTTTTGATTTCCATTCCCATGCACCTGTGTTCAAATATGGACAAATAAGAACAGACGAATAAATACATTTTAAATTAGATAATTTTATATTGTGGGTATCGTAGTTTGTCCTTCCAAAGGCGTAGATTCAAAAACGATGCAAAAAGGCATGTATTTGCGATCATTATCATTGTCTCAGCTGAAAGACGTCGACTGCTGGACATAGGCCTCCTCTAAGTGTTGCCGTATAGAGAAGCCCCGCGTGCAGTTTTTATGCCTGTCTTCCCATGACCACTTAAGCAACTATAGAAATCGCGCTCAATTAGCAAAAATATTTTCATTCTATCCCCTTAATATATAATATATATTATAGGGTTATCTGAAGTCCGAAGAGAACGGAAGGACTCAATAATCCTCAAATCCGGCAACCTGCTCTATTGCCGAGAGGGTGTTCGGCAGTCCCAGGGTGGTGTCGGGTTTATCGTCCACAAGCCCCTTGTGAACAACGTGGTGAAGATCCGAGAGTGTGTCGACCAGGGTGGCGTCCCTTATACTCAGAATATCCTCGAGATATTTGCTGAAGGTCATACAGGTAGACCTCGGCACACCCCGACGACGAGGTAGAGACCATGTATGAGGATATTTCTAGAGCCATGCATGGTTTCAAAACTCAATTCACCATTGAAATGGGCGACTTCAACGTGAAACTGGGCAAACGAGGCGAGGATGAGCTGCAAGTGCGGCAATTTGGAGTTGGACGTCGGAATCACCGGGGTCACCTACTGACCAGTTTTATGGAGAAGGAGGGTCTCTATATGATGAACTCCTTCTTCAGAAAGCGTGAGCACAGGACAATCATGTCAACCAAGAAGCAAATGTTCAATGATGTTTTTATGATTAATTGTGTACATAAATATATAATAAATAAATAAAACCGGGAGCGATCACCGCGTGGTAAGAGGCACATTGAACATTAATATCAAGCTTGAAAGGTCTCAACTGATAAGTCTACGCTCCGTCCAGCACAGATTCAGATCCAAAACCCCGAGAGCTTTCAACTCGAACTCCAGAATCGATTCGAGTGCCTAGGGAGCTCCGTGGACGAATACAGCGATGGGTTCGTGGAAGCTGCCCATACGGTTGGGTCTAAGTTTTTCAAGACCCGCCGTACAGATAAAAACAAAAGCTCTCTGATCCTACTCTCAAGCTCGTGAATGAGAGGAGATGATCATACAGTCTTCAGACGATGCGTTGAAATACCGGCAACTCAATAGACGAATCTCAAAGTCCTTGAAAAGCTACCCACGCCGCTTTAATACCGAGCGTATTAAAGACGTGATTGAGCGGAACAAAGGCTCCAGGGTCTTTGCAAGAGATCTGACTGTTGGGCAGAGCCAGCTCACGAAACCGTGTTCGCCAAACCGGAGCTTCTGAGGGAGATCGAGACATTCTATGGACAGTTGTACACGTCAACCAATAAACCCGTCGCGAAGCAAGCGAATGACCCTAGAGCTAGATTGACCCGACACTATACCGAAGACATTATGGACGTCAGCCTGAATGAGATTATGATGGCTCTGAAACGGCTTAAGAACAACAAGGCACCGAGTGATGACGGAATTACGGCCGAACTCCTGAACCTGGGTGGACAACCAGTACTTAATGCGCTTCAGAAGCTGTTTGAATCCGTTAAACTCGAGGGGAAAACGCCACATGCATGGTGCAGGGGTGTGGTGGTACTCTTCTTCATGAAGGGTGACAATGCCCTACTGAAGAACTATAGGCCCATCTTACTTCTTACCTTATCTTAATGTAGAGGGCTATACTCGGAGTTTCCTTGCGTGAGCGTGATCGAATCAGAAATGTAAGAGAACCAGGGTTACCGACATAGCCCGAAGAATTGCTAAACTTAAGTGGCAGTGGACAGGGCACAGAAAGGTTCTGGACTGGCGACCGTGAACCGGAAGACGTTGCGTTGGAAGGCCTCCCACCAGGTGGACCGATGACCTGGTGAAGGTTGCGGGGATCCGCTGGTTGTGAGACGCACGGGACCGGTCAATGTGGCTTGGGGTAGGTCTATGTCCAGCAGTGGAAAAAGATTTAAATCACGGAGGGCACTCGAGACACGTTCTATCGCTACCGCGCGGTGCGGGTGGAACCCCAATTATGGATGTACGTGTGAATGATGATATGGCTAGAAAGGAGATGAATACTAACATGGTGACTAATTCAGTAATACGCATAAAGAATGTATGCGTGACCAGAAACAACAATTGGGATAAGGTTATCCGACGCATTGGAACGTACCTTTCTATGAGTTCTGAGACGGATACCCGGCACCAAGAAATGCCTTGACTTTTCTAGAAAGCGAAAAACGCGGCAGTTTGCATTAGCAGCCAATTCATATATTTCCGGGTTAGGGTATCGTCAGTGTTCATTCAGAGACGAAGAAAAATACTTGCAAACATTTTGTTTAATAAACAGTTTGTTCAAATCGAAGAGTAGTGTGTCAGGACTTCTTGGCCGACAGTGTCCCAAAACATGCTCTACAAACACAACGCTGAAGGGACACTGAAATGGAAAAGTATGGTCGGTTGCCTAGGGACAGGAGAACAGGGGCGTCACTATAACGAGTACAAACTAACATGGTGCCAAGTATGAGAGAGAGATCGAGCGAGGGACGGATAGCGCTATTCCTTTTTACCCGACTGCCGAAGGAGGGTAATGTGTTTATCAGTCTATGTATGTATGTATGTATGTTTGTTCCTATATGGCGTTCCAGAGACCAAACCCGTTGGCCGATTTTGATGATTCATACGTCAATCGATGCGTCTTAACCCTGCGAGTGTCATAGGCTACATTAAAATTGGACAATAGAAAAATGGCGGATTTTGGGTGCCATATTGTTAGGGCCCAATTTTTTTTTTCTTCCGAACCCATCGTGTGGGCTATCAAAATAAAGGGTTTTAAGAGGTGATTTCAAAAATATATAACACTTATATGTTTAACTGTATCTAATTCGAAAAAAAAACTAACTAAAAAGTTATAAATAAAAAAACTTAATTCAAAAATCAAAAAACCCGACTGCTTCAAAAGCGAACTAAAAAGTCGTAAACAAGGAAAAAATCATGCTTTGCAGGCGGAGGATACACCAGATTTTGGTCAGCCAGCCCGCGAATATGTATCCTCCGACTGCACAGCATGATTTTTTCCTTGTTCGACTTTTTAGTTTACTTTTGAAGCAGTCGGGTTTTTTGATTTTTTGAATTAAGTTTTTTTTTCACAACGGAATCATAATCATTGATCATTCATACTTCATAGTAAAGCCCCTGGTGAATCATATATCTAGGCGATGGCGGTACTTACTTGCACTCGTTGATGTGTCCCGCGAGCGTGGCGACGCTCCGGCGGCCGGAGCCCCCGGGCCCCACCATGAGGCTGTGGCCACGCTCAGCCCGCAGCACCCGCGCCGTCCGCACTATGTGCTCTATAGCGTCCTGGAACAGCACCAGGTGCATCTCTGCGCGCGCCGTCGAGTTGTACTCTTCCAAGTATTCCTGTGTCATTTTTCTTTTTTTTACATTCTACCCACAAAAATGCAGGACTAAGTATTACATGATCAAACCAGACTGGCTTTGTAAACGTTTGACATAATAAATGTTGTTCTATATAAACATTTATATCATAAAAACAGCGGAGCACGTAGCTTTGGTATATCTAGGGTTATTTTCCAGGCAGGGGCAATAAAGCCGAGTCGACGGACAAAAGAGAGAGCCGAGCTCAAACATTTTAGCACCTGCCCTCTGATATTTTAATTTTCTTTTTTACGTTTATCTTAATAAATTTATCCTGAGGCTACTTCTATATTAATTGTATTCGTAAGAGTTAAAGAACCACAGAAAAATGGAACCTAATCATATTAAAATCTAGTCTTATATACAGACTAATAAGTAATTTAATTATAACTAAACTATTAAATTGTCTTTACTAAGAATGTGTCCAATGGCTCTTTTCCTATGGCGCTTCTTATAAGTGATAATAAATATTATGTAGATTTCTCGGCTCTAGATTATCTATTTAATTGAAATTGTTTTTGAGTATATTTAAGTGTCCAGCCTAAAATTTAGAATCAGTAACGCAACATCCTGGGGTGGGCACCAGACCATCCTTGGGTGAGTGGTATATTAATTTCAAAGTACTTACCTTAACAACCACCATAACCTTAGGTAATTCTGGCATCTCAGCATAGTTTCTGTTTTCTTTCGGTGTAGCGGAGTTAATGAAATCACCAAACAAGAGAAGAGGTGGTTGTAAAATAATAGGATCCTCAGGAACGTCTAATATAGGTGTTTTAAAGTGTTTCTCGCAGATCGAGCTCATTAGGTGGTAGAAGTAACTCTTATCCTCGATGTTGATCAGCCGATCGTGGAACACACGGAGGCACTCGTGATAAAATAATCTGAAATGCGAAGAATTTTAAACAGTACCTACCTACACATGCCAGTCTGTAGTCAAGTCTACGCTTAATAAGAAGCAAATAACTCGAGTTTTCGTCTGTGCCTACTATGTATCCCTATGTTAGCACTTAGGAAATAATAAGAAACAACGAATACAGATAGGCAGTTATTTATACACCCTGAAAAGATGTAAATACCTGAGCATCCCTTGCGGAACCCTCATGTATGCGGCATCCGCTTGCAAGACTCCTTGCATGCACTTGGACAAGTCTCTCAGATTGAAGACATAGTGCGACTTGGCCGGCGTCGGCAGCAACTCGGCGCAGATCTTCTGGTATACGTCTACGGCTGCATCTACTATGGGACCACCCAGGGCTGACACTTCAGTCACGAAGTCGTCCATGTGACCGCCCAGGATTGCCTGATTGATGGTACAATATAATACGATGTGAAGAAATATTATTTAAGTTTTAAGGCAGGTATATGAAATTCGCAAAATAAAGTAGGGCGAATAATTTTTATGAACCCTACATAAAACGTGTTCGTTTCTTAAAGCAGTGTTTGTGACTAACCTTAAATATAGTCTTCATGGCCCCAGCACTGGGTGCAGAAATGTAGAACATGGCAAAATGTCTGACGAAACGTCCGGTGAGGGGGTTGCGACCACCGCCGGGCGGAGCGCAGGAGCAGGCCAGTACTACGTCGAGGATGTCCTTCCAGTACAGCTTGTCACGGTCGTAGAGACCACCGAAATCTAAGAATTGCCTGGACCACAATATGTATGGTGTAGGTAAACTTATAACCCAATTTATAAAATATTTATTTAAGCCTATACTGAGCTGTACAATAAAGCTTAGTTTTAACTTAGAGCCATCATCATCACCATAATTTCAGCCGAAAGTCTCCACTGCTGGACATGGGTCTCCTCCAGGCGCCGCCATATTGACCCCTCTAGTGCGTCTAGCATCCAGTGGATCCCCGCAACCTTGACCAGGTCGTCGCTCCACCTAGAGAGAGGCCATCCATTGCTGCGTCTTCCGGTACGCAGTCACCACTCTAGAATGTTTCAGCTCCAACGGCCATCCGTTCTGCGAGCAATATGCCCTGGCCATTTAAGTTTGGCAATTCTTCGGGCTATGTCGGTAACCTTGGTTCTCTTGCGGATGTCTTCATTTCTAATTCGATCACACAAGGAAACTTCGAGCATATCCCTCTACATTGCCCTTTGGGTGACTTTAAGCTTTCTGATGATGCCCATTGTGAGCGACCAGTGTGGCCCCGTGTGATTACTTACGGGAGCGGGGTCCCGTAAGTAATCACCGGCAACACTTTCATATATTTTGGTATTATGGTTGATTTCAAAATGTAGTTGAATGAATATGGCCATGAGTAATGAGGCTATCTGCAATAACTACTGATAAAAGAAGATAATTTATACCTCAGCAGTTCTATAGTCGGTTGTGAGCCATATATGTCCAGGCGAGGCATATTCACGTCATCGATGAATATAATCACTTTCTTGCCCAAAGGAGCTCCGATGGCTCTGCGTGGTCTCTTGTCTAAACGCAACTCTAACACCGCCTAAAAAGGAAGATGCATTTTATTACCTAAACTAAACCATATACAATTCGAGTTTGTACCACGATGTGGTTACCGGATGGAGAGGACCAGATTTATCTACAGTTAAGAGCGAGGGCAGTTTGATAAGTACCTGACTTTAAGAAAAAAACATTGCTATCGGCAGAAAAGCGTTTTATTTACCAACAAATCCATTCATATGGTTTTTATATAGGCCCTCAAAATAGGCGATGTTTTAGTGATACCCTTCATTAGAGCCAAATAATCTTCCGACCAGCTATTTCTTCGCATTTCAACAGGAAATAGTCACAAGGGGTCATATCTGGAGAAATGCTGCAAAAGGCAGCAGTTCGTAGACTAATTTATGGATTTTTGCCATGGTGACTACTCACTTAAGCGCCCGTGAATTGTCTTGATGGACCAGCACTTTTTCTTCACCAAATGCGGTCGGTTTTGCTTCAAATCACTATCGAATATGTCCAAAAGCTCTGATAATATTTTCTGTTGATTGTTTTACCCTTTACAAGGCAGTCGATATGAATCACACCGCGTGCATCCAAGAAAACTATGGCCATGGCCTTATTGGCCGATACAACAAACTTTTGCCTTCATTGGTGCACGTTCAGTCGTAGAAACTCACTGTTTTGATTGTTCCTTGGTCTCTGGTGTATTGTGATGGATCCACGTTTCGTACACGGTTATAAAACGGCTCAAAAATTCGTTCAGATTATGGGTAAACATCTCCAAACACTCCTTCGAAGTTGTCACACAGTTGCGTTTATGATCGAGTGTGAGCAATCGCGGCACCCATCGCGCGGATAGCTTTTTCATGTCGAAATATTCTCGTAAAATGTGATGTATCCGCTCAGTTGAAATGCTTACAGCCTCAGTCACCTCACGCACTTTCAGCCTAGTCTCCTATAGTTCAATATCATTCCATGGATTTTAAGCCAGCGCAACTGAGAGATGTGAATTATGGAAACATACACACCCTATTCCTTCTTCCCTCCTCCCTACTCTTCATCACTCCGGCACAGCATGTGCCCTCTGGAAACGAACTATAGTGGCCAATCTGGAAGTCACTAAACCGATTGTGAGAGTATCATAGACCCATCCCAAACACAGTGCCAGTGTGGAGCCCCTTTTCAACATATGGCCCACCTCTTTGTCTGCCCTTCATGCCCGACCACCTGCACCTGACAACCAAATGACAGAGCTGTCCGAGTAGCTACATACTGGTCGGACAAAATCTGAATGGTTTGAGTTTATCGACACGAAAGACGAATCAACGATTTCTGGCGCGACGACACCGCCGATCTGAACGTTCGGCGTCATTTACCACAACGGAACTAAGTAGACCACTTCTTAACCAGTGATATTGATGATGCAGAGTCCCCATAATGTTTTTCAAGCCTCTCCTTGGTTTTGGTTACGATTTTTATCCGAAAACAATAATGATAATAATATAACAATAATCAGCACACGAAATACACATTTTCTCATTTTCGTGAAAATGCCTGCTTTAAATGGCTGGCAAACAGAAACCCATTGACGTAGCTTGCTCATATTTTTACAGTAGTCTAGTAAATGTTGACAGAAGTAGTGTTGCCATAAAAGTTACAGCGCGAGAAATTAAAAAAGTCACGGACTAATCAAACGGCCCTCGTATCGCAGATATTAGAAAATAATGTTTATTTATAATCAAACTAGCGGCCAGCCCCGGCTTCGCCCGTCACAAATTATACACAAAAACCTTTCTCAAAACTCTTTCTATTGGTGAAAACCGCATGAAAATCCGTTCAGTAGTTTTTGAGTTGTTTTAGCCGTTAGTTAACCCACTTTTTTTTTAATGTAATATGTAGTGATAGTGATAATACTGTATGCGCTTTTGAAGAACGGTAAGTTATTGTGAGAAACATATAAAACGAGTGTATAAAATCGGTAGACATATTCGAGAGTTTCTTACAAATCTAAGCATATAGTCTATGGTATGAAAGACCAAAACTAGACAATGCAACGGTTCGATCGATTTGGCTGATTTTATTTTTGTTAATTTTTGTATTTGCGTCACGAGTTCACGAATAGTTTTTTTTTATGATATTGATTGAATTATATGAAATCGTACAGGTCAGCAGGGGCTGGACATTATTTATTACATAAATTCACTTTCTAATTTAGTTAAATATCATGAATAGAAATATTATATATTAATAGCGACACACTGTTGGCATTAATGCCAATTTCTTCTTCCTCAAGAATATATTAGGTACTAGCTGACCCGGCAAACTTTGTTTTGCCATAAAATCACCGAACATTTATCTACTCTACCTACCCTACCTTACACTACCTACCCTACCCTACGCGATCCTACACTACCCTACCCTACACTACCTTCCCTACCCTACGCTACACTACCCTACCGTACACTACCCTACCCTATCCAACACTACCCTACACTACCTTCCCTACCCTACGCTACACTACCCTACCCTACACTACCTTCTCTACCCTACGCTACACTACCCTACCCTATCCTACACTACCCTACCCTACCCTACGCTACACTAGCCTACCCTACACTACACTACCCTACCCTACCCTACACTACACTACAAAAACAAATAAAAAAAATACGTAAAAACCATTATTTGAACTTTTAAAAAAAAAATTGTTCAAATGCGTTGTTGAGTTATGCTCTTCATGGATGAACCGATTTCGATTTAGTTTTTTTTGTTTGAAAGGTAATTTTGTCGAGAGTGTTCTTATCTGTTTCTTAGATGTTTGAATAAAATCGGTTCAGCCGTTCAAAAGTTATGGGCATTTTACTGTTTGAATCGGGGTGTTTTTAACCCCCGCCGGAAAAAGAGGGGTGTTATCGCAAGATAAATGAATCGGGGGTTTTGTAAATTTTGAAATTTTACTTGATATATTATAGATATAAATAGTTTTGTACCTGTGTTCGTCCACTGCTAGTTTGGGCCGAAAAGTTCAATATGAACGGTATGTAGTAACCAGACTGGGACATTTTGTTCAGCCTCTCTATCGCAATTACCGTTTTACCGACACCTGGAACCAAAGATATTCGTAGAAATAAACAGACAAATAAACAGACCAATAATTTGTCCACAAGTTGATATTACGAATCAAAATTATATCAACCTTGCTACCTAATGCCTGCTTAACTTTCGGGATTGAAAGCCATTCTCAAACATTTTACTACAATTATTTTTATCTAGCCGTTGCCGAACCTGCTGGGCTAACGCTTTCCACAAGTCCTTGCCAAGTACCCTTTTTTGCACCGTCTCGGACCCGCCCTCCATGGTGCGCGTCTAATTTTCTCACCTCCTCTTTCTGGCCGGTCTCGAAGGCAACTTCCATCGTCACGAACCCATTGTTTGGAGGTTCTTGCCCAGACGTACTACATTAAGACCTTATTATATACAAGACCACTTCGTTTTCTTTTACATAGTAGAAGATTTATAATGAGGATTTTTTTATTAATAAGGAGCTCGTGGCTAAATAATAACAGCCGCACGGGTCGATCTTCAAGGTTAAGCAACGCTTGCCGAGCTCGGTCCGTGGATGGGTGACCATTTCAACATAGCGAGCTTCCTCCGTGCCTCGGAAAGAACGTTAAGCCATTGGTCCCGGCTGTCATTTGAAGATCTTTGACAGTCGTTACGGGTAGTCAGAAGTTTGAGATCTGACACCAGTCTTGCCAAGGGGAATCGTGTTACCCAGTTACTGGGTTGTGGAGGTCAGATAGGCAGTCGCTCCATGTGAAACACTGGTACTCAGCTGGATCCAGTAAGACTGGAAGCCGACCCCAACAACAATTAGGAAAAGGCTAGGCAGATGATGATGAGTAGTAGATTTATAAAAGGCTAGCTTTTGCCCGCTACTTCGTCTGCGTAACGTTAGTACTTCGAAATGCCTATTTTTTGCTGCATTACTTGAGAATTAATTGGTTCATCATAGTAACTTCCACCCACCATTTCAGTTGAGTGCCCCCGACGTGAATCCACGAGAAACACAATAAGTACGGTCTTCAATCAGTTAAGGATGAATTCCTATTAGGATTAAGTATGGAAGTATGTACCTGTATTTCCTGTAAACATGACGGGCTTGCCACAGCCGATAAGCTTTTCAAACAAGTATCCGTACCGAACTGTGTCTATGGTCGGCACGAGCGTTTCAAAGAACGGTTTGTTGGAGTCATACACAAACTCAGGAATTATTTCTGCCCACACTTTTAGTCTACGCATCTTCGTATCCATAAACATTTCGAAGAAGTTGAAGCCCTGCGGCATGCTGGTAAAATATAAAAGGAGAAATAAAGTTAAATATACCAAAACGTCTCTTCAAATTAAGACAATTAAGTTTTCTCGGAACTTGTTAAGGTTACAGGTATTAGCAGAAATCTCAGGTAGTCAGTGACTACTTGTTGCCAATCTTTACACACCTAATTTTATCTTTTTATAATCAGATATTTGTAAAGCCTGTAATATAATCCTGATGGAAGAAAATTCCATGAGCGTTATTCAAATGGTTGAGTTCGTTAAAATATGAGGACCCTTACCTATGAAATTGGCGTTTTGTCGTCGTATTTTGAAAACCGTAATTCATTTGGTTTTTACTCTTTTGGTTTTTTCTTTGCGCCAGTCAGTTTACAAAATGGAAAACTTGAATTATCGCGTTATTTATGATTACGAGTTCCATCGTGGCACCAGTGCTGCAGAAACGGCTCGGAGGATTAATGATGTGTATGGTGACGGCGTCGCAAAAGAAAACACAGTGCGTTTTTGGTTTCAACGTTTTCGTTCTGGAAATTACGACCTGCAGAACAAGGCCCGTGGACGGCCGGAGACCAAAGTTGATAATGAAGAATTGAAGGCTATTGAGGAAGCAGATCCATCGCAAACCAAGTCCGAGTTATCTGCAGGCTGCGGTGTTAGTGATAAAACTGTTTTAATCCACTTGAAGAAAATTGGGAAGGTGAAAAAGCTTGAATTGAGTGCAGCAAACCGACAAACGCGCGTCGACTGCTGCGTTACATTACTCAACCGGCATAATAATGAAGGGATTTTAAATCGAATCATTACCTGTGATGAAAAGTGTATCCTGTACAAAAATCGGAAACGCTCATCGCAATGGCAGAACCCTGGCGAACCAGCCAAATCCTGCCCCAAGCAAAAATTTACTCAAAAAAATTACTTGTGAGCGTTTGGTGGACTAGTGCCGGTGTCGTTCACTACAGCCTTCTTAAATCGGGCCAAGCAATTACGGCGGATGTCTATTGTCAGCAACTGCAAACCATGATGGAAAAGCTAGTTGCTAAACATCCGAGGCTGGACAATCGCTCTAGGCCACTGCTGCTTCAAGACAACGCTAGACCACACACTGCACAACAGACGGCTACCAAATTAGAGGAGCATCAATTGGAATGTCTAAGACATCCACCGTACTCCGGTCCATTTTTTTTTCGAAATTTGGATAACTTCTTGCAATGGAAAAAATTCAACTCCGATGGAGCAGTCCAAAGCGCCTTCAAAGATTTTATTGATTCCCGTCCGAATGGTTTTTTTAGTAAAGGGATCAATGAACTACCTATGAGATGGCAAAAGTGCAACTTTGATTAAATAAATATATTATATTTAAAAAAAAACGACTTTATTTTCCTCCCTTACAAAACGCCAATTTCATATGTAATGACCTAATAATAAGATTTGGAAAAAATATATAAAGTGAATCACTAACTATTCAGCTTCCTCGAACTCCTCAAACTGTCTCTTGATGACCTCTTCGAACAGTTTCCGTCCTTCCTCGAGGATGTTGCCACCGATGCACCACACGTAGCAGAAGATGAAGCAGTGCGCGATGTACACCTTGATGTGTTCCTTGTCCGGGAACCGATCCCCGGGCTCCGACAGCAGTGCGCCCAGGAGGTAGCACGTCGCAGACACTTTGCTTATGTCAACCTACACATCACATTTTTAAATTACAAGTTATTGTAAATTTTCATCATAAAATTTAGATTAAAGTTGATGGCTTTTGTATTCAGCGTCATAATAGGTACCTACACTACATCTTCTCTATCATTTTTTCTTTTTGTCTTCTTCTTTATTTTGCAAGAAATATAACAAACCAAAGTCTTACCTGACTGATTCCAAAGCGGCATTTGGTGTTAACGTGTAGGAATCCAGCTTCTAACATTTTGAACATTTCGTAAACGAATTCGGAATTTTCCAAAGTAAAGAGGTTTTTCTCCGTCGCTTCATCTATCCAGGAGCGCACCATCGGCATGTACCCCATCTCGTTGGGATCCACGTACACCATGCCGCAACGGGACACCGTGGCTGGGGAAGCTTGAGCCAAATCCGCCACCTGTAATAATGAGCATCATAGAACCATCCCAAATAAATTGCGAGTGTGGAGGAGTCTTTCACAGGAGGTGCCCCAATTCCTCCACCTTCCAGAATATCATTGTGGAAAATAACAAGACTGTCCAAGTATCCACAGACTGGACAGATATAATTTGGTAAATTAAGAAGTCAATTGACTCGAAAAGAACAAAGAAGCATATATCCTTTCTACGTAGAAATTGTTTCTGTCAATACAAAGTGTGTCTACTCTACCTGTCGAATATAAAAAAAAAACATTAGAACGTTATTTATGTTATTTAATTTGGTTGAAGGTTATCGAATGTGTAGTCGCCAATGTCAAATACCATTGTTTTGTTGACCTTGCCATGCCTTGCTGCGGTTTACTAAACAGAATAAACCAAGCAGCTAAAGGTTAGCGAAAGTCGCAAATTCTTTTGTAATATGACATTCTTATCAACAAACAATTTATATCGAATACAAGATTATGCACTGTGATAGACACGCTAATCCTAGAAAAAAATTGACTTCTCTTTGAAAAGCTATGAAAGGTGCTTGTATTAATCACAGGCAAAAGCTTTTAACTTAATAAATCTTGTTTGATAAAGGATAAAAAGCCCAACAAGCTTGGGAAAAGGCTAGGTAGATTGTTTATTGTTTTTAACTTAATTCTAAAACACAAAATCTGTCAAAACGGATTTAGGTACTCAGAATTTCGGGTATTTTTCGGCACTCAAGTTTCAGAACCTTTGCAAGCTTATCCCCACCCTACCTATAAACAGGGTACAAACTGTCGCAACGACTATACGGGAGGTTCCGCTAGGACCTTGGGGCGCCCGGACGCCAATAGCGGCACCTCCATAATATCTTATCTTGTTAGTAAATTTTGAAAAGGAAATATCTTTTTACCCTACCCTACCTACCCAGCTACCTACCCACCGACCTAACCTACCTACCTACCTACTCACCTTCCCTATCTACCCTATTCTTCTCCCCTGCCCACCAATTTTTTAAACTATTTATTTGAATAATAATTAATACTACAATACTACTACGAGTACTATGGCTTTCTGTAGGTTTTGCCTACCCCCATGGAAAAAGGCGTGAGTTGAGTATGAGTTGAGTATGTACTACAATACGAATTTAACCAACTTTTGTTTCTACCAGCGATCTAATTAAATTTTATAACACAAAAGCTGCTATTGTAGTGAGATATATTCTCTTGCAGACTTTTTTGTAGGTAATAATAATGAGAACTTTAATCATGTAGTACATAATTTTTAAATATCATCAATAGTTTTCTCAGCGCACGCCAAATTATAATTTTTACTCAAAAATGCATGTAATGTGGTCATTATTTTGAAAACCTTGTTTGAGCAAAGTCGACCTTGCCGTTCTGTGTCAAGGAGCGGCCGACAAAGTTTTGCTGGCCGCTCTAACAGGCCGGCAATGTTTTGCCGGCCGCTATTTTGACGTTTCAACGTTTAAAAAAATCAAACCCAAAAAGATTTTATTTAAAACACAGCTGTTTGTATCTATAGAGATAGGTACAAAAATATTTTATTCCTTATTAGGCTGTATACTTCCAACTACCATTGCGCAAAAAAAAACAAAGAAGTAACAAAAGCGCGGTTCAGCGAAAATTTTATTTTTATTTAATGACTTTTTTTCTAAAAATGCGCTCTCAAAGCGAAAATTCTTTCGATTCAATGTGTTTAACACCGCCAGACATTAAAGATGAAGCTAAATTTGTGGTTGAAAATTTGATACCGCGAAACTCAAAGGAAAAATATAAGCTTGCTTATGAAAAAATTGTGCAGTGGAAAGTCAGTAGGAAATCTAAATCTTTATCCGAAAATGTTTTTCTTTTCAATAATACAGCAGTCAAACACCGCATTAGAATTATCGCAAACTATTAGTAAAATCAAACCGGGAAAGTCGGTGTTGTATTTTAGTAACCATACTTTTCATAATTGACATTTTAATTAAAATTCTAGTTAATTAATATATTTTTTTTATTTAAATTACTTGCTGGTATTATTTAGATTAGGTACTTGCATTTTTGAGTAAAGCACTATACAAACCTTGGCCCACAATGACTGCTTCGCTGGTCACGCTATGATTGCCTCGAGCTAGCCTAGCTACGCTCTAGGCCTTTCAGCTTGGCCATCATTGCAGCCCTTGATGTCCTCGCTGTAAAGGCCTCGACCTACGGTCTCGGCCTTTATCTCAGCTCGTCCATCAAGTGCTGCACGCTGACCGCGCTGTGTCGGCCTGGAGCTGCGCTGTCGTCCATAATCAGCGCGACCAGCAAAGTAGTCATTATAGACCGCGGCAGTAATGTACTATTATAGGCAAAATTTTGCTAATTTGGGTAACATTATTGCAATTTTTATAAGGATCTCTTTTTTTTTAATAATTTATGGCCTACTAGCACATCGCCCGCGACTTCATTCGCGTGATCCGTATTTTATCCTACAGATTACTTTTTAGTTTCACCCCCTTAAAGTAACAATTTCCAAAAATCCCTTCTCCCCTACTAAAAAATAAGCCCTCTAAAGTAAAATTTATCATAAATCTTTATACCCCTAAATCGTCGTTTATGAGTAGTTTTGAAAAAATAATAATCATTTCCTTAGTATTTAGGTACTTAGGTTAGTATTTAAGCCAAGTTCAAATATATAAAAGCCCAACCAATTGCCACCTTTTCACCTCCAAAGCTCTAATTTCCTCCAAGAGCAGTGCCGACATTTAGCGGCCGTAGACAGCGGTATTTCTTTGACTGCGAGGACGACGAGATTTTAATAGATTTCGTACCTAACCATGAAGCTATTTATCTAATATATAAAAATAAGTCGGGTTTTCCTCCCTGCGCTATAACTCCAGAACGCACGAACCGATTTCGATGGTTTTGCATTCGTTGGAAAGGTCTCGGGCTCCGTAAGGTTTATAGGTAGGGTGGGGTAGGGTAGGGTATGGTAGTGTAGGGTAGGGTAGTGTAGGGTCGGGTAGATTAGTGTAGGGTAGGGTAGGGTAGTGTAGTGTAGGGTAGGGTAGTGTAGGGTAGGGTAGTGTAGGGTCGGGTAGGGTAGGGTAGGGTAGTGTAGGGTAGGGTAGTGTAGTGTAGGGTCGGGTAGGGTAGGGTAGGGTAGATAAATAATAGGTCTTTTTATGGCAAAACAAAGTTTGCCGGGTCAGCTAGTTTATAATATAAAAAGTAAAGAATACAGGAAAACCCAGTTGAAAAAGTGTAGGTAAGTGTAGGTAGTGTAAAAAACATAAATAAAAAAAAAAAAAATTGAAAAATAATTAATAATCTATAATATAAAAATGAATCCCAAAATGTGTTGGTAAGCGCATAACTCAACAACGCCTGGACCAATTTGGCAAATTCTTTTTTTTAAATGTTCGTTGAAGTTCAAAGATGGTTTTTACGGCGGGAAAAATTCTAATAATTGCCGGCAAAACACTAAAAACAGCCATTTTCTTTTTCCCATACAAAAGTTTTCTAACTAAAACGTAGAGTCAATTTGAGCTTTATTGCTATTGTATAAAGTTCATATTAAATTAAGCTAGCTATTTTTGCTTAGTGTAGGGTAGTGTAGGGTAGGGTAGGGTAGGGTAGGGTAGGGTAGGCTAGGGTAGGGTAGGCTAGGGTAGGGTAGGGAAGGGTAGGGTAGTGTAGGGTAGTGTAGGGTAGGGTAGGGTAGTGTAGGATAGGGTAGGGTAAGTAGTGTAAGGTAGGGTAGGTAGGGTAGATAAATGTTTGGTGTTTTTATGGCAAAACAAAGTTTGCCGGGTCAGCTAGTGTCAAATAAATATAGTATTCAATTTAGTTAGTTAAGTATAAACAGTTGTTCTTCTGGGCTTATTGGTTTTTGTGTCTGTTGTATGGTTGTAACTCAAATCATAAGTCGTTACGAGTATAAGTACGTATTCTGAATTTCCCTTCATTGCTCCGTAGACGGCGACGTATTAAAATCTCAAATGCACCTTCTGTACCACGAGCTTTAAGTAAATCATCTTCCTCCATACCACTATTTTCCTCTTCTGATAGTTCATCCTCCAAGTAAATTATTAATGCTAAATCTAGGTCGTCCATTACCTCTACTAGATATGTTTCGATACAGGTTTGTTTTTAAAAATTTAAAAGGATTTCATGACCGTAAAGACGGCCGCCTTTTGACGTCCGTAATATTAGAACCCAATGTACCTTGGGCGCACGGTTGGCGCAGTGGTTGAGTGATTGACTGCTGTGCTGCGTGTCGTGGGTTCGATTCCCGCACGGAACAAATATTTGTATGGCCTACAAATAGTTGTACCGGCTCTGGGTGTTGTGTATGTGAGTTTGTAAACGCACCCACGATACAGGAAGAAATTCCTAGTGTGGGGCAACGTTTTATAAAAAAAAATAAAAAAAAAAAATGTGATGGCACCGCTATTCTAGTCAAACAGTGCTTTTTAGAGCTAGAATAATCAAAAACCAATACAAACATGAATTATTTTTATGAACCAAAAGCGTAAAATCTTTAATTTCACTTGTCACACTTAAAAGCGTAGAAGTTTCAGACAAACGTTCAACCCCTTTTTACCTCATTAGGGGTGGAATTACCAAAAATCCTTTTTTATTGCTTCGTCACTTGAGGAACCTCCCTGCCAAATTTCATCTATAAACGTCAAGCGGTTTTCGATATTTCTTGATGAGTGCATTTTGATTAAACCTTTCGCTTTTATATGTATAGATGCTACTCGGGAATAGTGTAGCTTTCCATAGGTGAAAGTATTTTTTTAAATCGGTCTAGTAGTTTCGGAGCCTATTCGTTACACTCAAACAAACAATAAAATCTTTCCTCTTTATAATATTGGTATAGATTGTTTTTCGTTTTTCGACACCGATTTCCGAAAAAGTTATTTCTCGCTTTGTAATGTTTTGCTTGGGATGTCCTAGTTGGTATTTTTTTTGTTAATAATATTTCTATTTTCACTTTTTGGCTTTGTTACCTCATATTTCCTTGAAAATCATTTATAGCCAGATTACATGAAAGGGGGCGTCCATAAATTACGTGAGGTGTTTTTTTTTAATTTTCTGTCCCTCCCTCCCCCCGTGGTGAGATGTCGTGAGATTTTATTCAACCCCCTCCCCCATCCCCCAACCTCACGTGAGATTTTTCAAAATGTGGGTTTCTTTCGTAAACGCGTTGGATTGTTTTTGAAAAAGAAAAAAAAAATGCTGTATATGGTGGTTTGACAGAGATGTATAACGTCGAAGTATGAATGAAATTATTTTCTTACGAACGAATAAGCGAATGATTTTAATCGTATTACGATTAAACTTAAGATAGATTAAATCTTAAGCATGTACAATCTGGATTAAATAGACCAAATTTTTTTTATTCTTTATATTTTCAATCAGAAAAAAAATTGCGTGATATTTGCCGAGACCCCCCCTCTCTCCAACGTAAGATTAGATAAGATTTGACTTGACCCCCTCCCCCCCTTAAACATCTCACGTAATTTATGGACGCCCCCAAATGACGTTTCCAATAAGCCAAAACATAACTAGGATACTAGTTTTATTACGGCTTTTATGTTGTTCGTGTATTTTATAAAGATATTTTTTAGGGCCACAAAAATTCTGCTTATGGCTAAAAAAGTTAAAGGATGTAATCAATTTCACTTCTCGCCGTCCAACTGTACCGTTTCCTTTTGATAGTTCAAAAAATAATGATTTAATGATGAAATAATGCGGAGCCGATCCGATTTCCTATAACAGTCGACTTTAATAATGAAGAAATGTTTAATCGATTCGACACACGATAACACATGAAATTATTCAAGTGAAGATTCCAGTTTATATGGAAATTCAATAGTTTAGGCGCTACGGAGGAAGAATATACGTAAAAACATACATACATACTCTACTAAAATCATAACCCTTCCTTTTGGCTTCGCCGTAGTCGGGTAAAAACAATATTTTAACTCTTTTTTATTCATCGATTTCCATGAGTTTTGGTATTTGAAAAGCACAGTACTCAACAATAGATTTGAACATAGCAGAATCTAGATAGCTTCTTAGATCAGAGCCCATTCATTTTCGCCCAAGCTCCTGTCGTGAATTTAGGTCGACGGGAAATATCCTATAGGTTCTTTTTTTCCTTTGCGTGTGTCATAATATGCGGTATAAATAGTCCTATCTCTTAATACCCTTGTGACTAATAAATCACAGCTCCAAGCTCTGCAGACTTGAGTATTTGATATTAATTTCGCCTTAATATTTCCAAGCGTTTCTGTGTGTGGTCAGATAAACAGACAACGAAGTGAGGGTAAGTAAGGGAACGGAATCCTAAAAATTTATGAATAGAGATGGAGAGGCAAGTCAAAGAAAATATGGATGGATTATGAATTAAAGAAAAGAGAGTCATTGATAGCGTGTGGGTGATAGGACGGAAATAAAGAAGAAAACATGTTTCGCCGATCCTAAGTTATATGGGGCAAGGGGTGGCAGATGATGAATGTGATAGTTACGTACCTCAAACAGCATGTGCACGTATGGTGTCAGCTTAATTCTCTCGGAGTTGGAAAGACATAACATCTTGTTGTCATCTAGTACAGTATTCATGTTCTCAATCCACACGGCGTCCACAGGCCCATCGCAGATCAACCACTGGTGGTCCGGTGTCTCGTACTAAATAATAACACATTGTATTATTAGATTGTTAACGAAAACTAGAGGTGACGGTGAAGCTGCTCAATGCGAGAAGCATGTCGTTACTATTTGGTGAGACCTATATACAGCAGTGAACGTTTTTCGGTTATAATATTAAATATGATGGACATTAGAGCAGGATTTGGACGAATATTCCATATTGTTCATCGCTTTGATCGAGTATCTAAGAATTATGTGCGCGAAGCTATTTTTTATTATTACCTACGATTACAGAATATAGTTACCTTGGCAAGTAAGGCTCAACTGCTATAAATTAATATTGCCTCTAAAGAACTGACAGCCCATTTAAAATTGCAAAGCCGACGTCTTGTAAGACTTTTATTTATTTTGTTTATTATATACTTTATTATACACCACTTAGATAATTACAGGACAAAATTTTTATGGTATAAGTGTACAATGGGCGGTCTTATCGCACAGGGCAATGTCTTACAGACGACCTTTGTACTAATTGTGAAGATTGCTAGCAACAAAACCTTACCTAATGCATGCAGGCTGGCAAAAAAAATCTAGGTGGTTCGAACAGACATTCGAATTTAGAATCAGTTAAAAATAGTAGAACCTATCGATTGCCTAGTTCGAGTCTGGCCGCCGCTGGCTGAAAACCGCGGCCTTGATTCTCCAATTTCTACGGTAGTTAAATACTGAAACTAGGCTATTTTCTCACTTTTATGTTTTGGCGAGGTAATACTACTTACTTGCACAGCAGTACGTAAGCAGAGAGGTAAAATTCCATCGTGCCATTCAAGCGTCTGCAGATTGACTTCACCATACAATTCTCCGATATTAAGACTCTTCGGGTTCATTATGTACTTTTGCACTGGTTGATTTTGTGGACCTTCTACTCCCATTTCAAAAAGCCTTGTGTAGGTATCTCCTAAGATCTTTAAAATATAAGTACGAGTTATTTCACTTATTAATAGGAAGGTCAGTTCGTTGGTAAGATCTCTTGAGAACGACTGGACCAACTATGTTTTAATGTTCCTTATAGTTTAAGTAAAATTGATCGGAAAGTTCGGGCAACTGAAAATTCTTTTGGCTATGGGTATTTTGTATGAACTGTTTGAACAACAGCTAGTAATAAATAAGTAAATAATGGAATATTATAAATAAATAATCGTCTCTTACATTTAACACAACAGTCTTGCCTCCACCAGTCGGCCCGACCAACATGACGCCCCATCTCACAATCATGGTCTCGTGCAGCTGGATCACTTTACTTATCTGACATTCTTCGATCTGAAGTTTCCTCTCAAGAATCATTACTCCTGCAAAATACTTAGTGTGTTACCAATATGTCATGTACGTTAAACTATATATAACACTATCAGTGAGGTTTGGCCGGCTTTTTCATATTAATCCTTTTAATCTCAGACTGTATAAATCAAAACACCTATGGATTTAAACAACCTCTCGAAAAGATGAATATAATATAAATGGAGAACTTACTGATGACCTCATCCATGATGCCGTAGTCCCTCTCAGGGAGTGCAACACCGGGGAACAGATCGGACAATATGCCAGCAAACAGTATCGCGTCAGCAGCCAAGAATTTGGGCAGGTTGCTGTCGTTCAGAGCACACAGCAGAGTCATCTCTTCGTGCTGGTCTGGACTCGCCCGCTTTAAGGCTCCAGCCATCACCTAAATACACATAAAAATACAGTCCAACCGTTTATAGCAAAGTAGCTACTGGATATTACCACAGATAGTAAAGGTTCTGTTAAAAGGACCACGTTTTCTAAAAATGAAACCTAGCTAGATCGATTTATCACCCCCGAAATCCCCTGCATACTAAATTTCATGAAAATCGTTGGAGCCGTTGCCTAGATTCAGATTATATATGTACATAAATATACAAGAATTGCTCGTTTAAAAGTATTATATATAGTACTACTTCAGTCCCGCCGCGGCCTCCATCCCTAAGCCGCGACATCGTATGGGACCTGAGACGCTCCATTAGACATCGCGGCCCGCCTCAGTTGCAATGTCGCCTGTTACCAAGCGGCACCGCAACCTAGTTGGCCGCTACGTCGTCGGCTTAATCGGCAAAAGCCCTGACGAGCGGCCCTTCCTCGGGTTCCTCTTCGCTTCACCGTAGGTGACCAAGCCACGGCTACTGAGCCTCCCTGCCTCATTATTCAATTTAAGCAGACGTCACACAGCCTATAGCCAACGGTCAAACAAGACGCTTCCAACGACACCCATTTGTCAAATTATGATAAATAGTTATGAGGAGGTGTTTGGTAGTTATGAGGGAACAAATGAACATACATACACACATACCGGTCAAACACATAACACTAGGCCATAGGCCAAGTGCGAGTCGACTAGTACACGAAGGGTTCCGTACCATTATCGTAAAAAACGGCAAAAAAACACGTTTGTTGTATGGGAGCCCAACAAATTTTTATTTTATTCTGTTTTTAGTATTTGTTGTTTTAGCGGCAACAGAAATACAACTGTCTAGCTATCACGGTTCATGAGATACAGCCTGGTGACAGACGGACAGCGGAGTCTTAGTAATAGGGTCCCGTTTTTACACTTTGGGTACGGAACCCTAAAACGGGACAGAATATAATTAAATATTTAAGTTTTTGTAGAAGGCCCAACAAAAACTCAAAGAAACACTACAGCTAGGTTATCTTTGTGAAAAGATAACTAGCTGACGTCTTTGTTTCAGTTTTGTTAAAGCATAGTACAATACAATACAATACCTATATACAGTATAATACAAACAAGAGCTAAAAAGCAGAAGAACGTTATGATAATATTATTACCAGTACACTCTTCACAGCCCTCATGCCGAAATCGTAATGGTCTTGTTTTGAAAGCTGCTCGCTAGACAGCTTGTACATTTGTACCATCTTCTTAGCTAAACCTTTTGAAGATTCGAATCCTTCGGAGTACAGGATCACTTCAGCAATCAAGGCTTTAAAAACATTTGTAAAGTGAGATAAACTTTTAGGTAGGTACCAGAAAATTACAAGAAGAATCCTGCCTTCTCGCCTATTCTAATTCAAAATATTATATTTCACATAATCCTGTATGTGCACGTATGAAACGTCAGAACTGCGGCAAATCGAATTGGTCGTTTCCAACTTTATAATTAAAATTGGTACAATTTAGAAATAAATTGGTTTTTACGTTGTTTCAATATTACAGTATTAATAGGTATGAGAGGATAGAATAAGTGTGAGGCCAAACGAACATAATTTTGTGAGTTGTGAGTCGCGTAAAATGCGTTGCGGAATTTACGTTTAACTGAAATTCGGTTAGGCTGCCAGACTAAATTTCAATTGCTATTCTACGTTTGAAAAGGGAGCTGGCGCTTGCCTCGCTCCCCTCAGTCCCCTCCTTCACCTCGAGCGCAATTTGGTTGAAATAATGTGCGTGAGTCAGCAGAAAACTCATTTCGCGTCGCCTAACCGTGTGGCACAAACAGGTCTTAAGTATGGAACCGAATGCAGTGTAAATTCCGCGACGCATTTTTCGCGTCTCACAAAATTACGTTCGTTTGGCCTCACTCTAAGCCTGCTAACAAAGTATAAAGTAGGTACTTAAAAAAACGTAAATCTAAATAGAAAATCGTCAACATATCGATGAATCTATGAGGTCTACAGCGTTCTCACATTATAAATGAAAAAGAACCCTCTTACCATAATCCGGCACCATCATAGCTATAGGACGGAATAAAGCCTTCAGGTTATCTGGCAGTTCAGTTCTACCGGCATAACCAGGATTCATAGTAATAAAGGCAGCACAACTGCGCACCAATTTGATCTCGCGTCCTTCAAACATGAACCTGAAGAAATAGCGAAGTTAGTAGTAGTAGAACCTGATGAGCAAAAATACGCTTCTCAGGAGAATAGCTCTAAAACGTAGAACGATTGATTTTTAGGGTAACGGCCCTAAAAGGAAAACGGAACCTTTATATAATTTTACTTAGTCCGTCTATCATGCGAGTCTACGTTAGGAAACAGTAATTTTATAATGGGTGTTATTTAATACTTTAACTGTAATTCCCCTTTTTTCAATCAAAATATTCGAAATTACTACCAAAAATACTGAATTGCACACTAAATTTGCTCATCAAATAAATGAATTATACTATACTGCTAGATCTTTAAAGCTTAACTGTTTTACTGAATAACTATCTGTTAACTAAAAGTAAATCTAATAATTCTTCGAGTGCAACAAAATATTTAAGTTTTAAGGGAGGGGGGGAAACGAAACAAAGTCGACGGAGCCCCGCTGCGCAGGGCTCCTATTTCTGTCTGCAGGGTCTAAAGTAACCTAACATGAAGGAGATGACGGGAGCTGAGTTCGCTCGCTTTGCTCGCTCACTTCAGCTCCCGTCATCTCCTTCGAACCTAACCTATCCGTGTCGGGGTGCCCTAAGCTCCCGAGCTCGCTTCGCTCGCTCTTGGACTAATTCACATTTATTTTATATTTAATTGAATAATTTGTGTGCAAATCAGTATTTTTGTTTTACGGTGAGTAATATTGTTTTGCAGTAGGTTATTAGTGGAGATATTTTGTTTGCTTAAATTTCTAAATAGAGGTGCAGTTAAAAATTCCCCTTTTATAATATGCTAGGAAGACTTAATGAAGCTCATACAAATACCCCGCAATACCCAGTCAAAAACCATTTTTTTACATTGATGATGAATTTGTTTTTTTATTATAAAGTAGTATTTATTTCCAAGGTCGCTGTAACACCACAAAGAAAGAGTAAATACAGTAAAAAAATTAAGACGTTATACCTGCTCAGTCTTGCGACCTTCGCATTTCTGATGGTGATCAGCTGTTGTGCGATTACGGAGAGCACCTCGATATCGATTCTATTGAATTCGTCGAAGCAACACCACGCTCCAGATGTAGCAAGACCAGAAAAGAATCGTCCCATCATTTTGTAGTCCAAACCTGATAATTTGAACAATTGATTAATACCAATCCAGACCACATTCCATTTAATTTGCAAGTCTGTTAAACCCACTTCAAAAAAGGAAGCGGTCCTCAATTCTAAAGAATTTTTTTTTCTGTTAGTAGGCTCACAGTCAGTACCGGGTGGCGTGCAAATAAATGCCTCAATATACTTTCCCCACACCAAACAAGATATGTTAGCTAATATCTCCGGCATATTTGCTCAACTGATTTTAATAGCTCTACATGCATTTTTTTTTTATATATTATAGGCTCGCGCTTGACCACTATCTCACCTGATGGTAAGCGATGATGTGGTGAAGCACGCTTGCCAAGAAGTAACCTATTCACTCTTGACTTAAAGACTCCTAGATTGTAGCTATCGGGAAACACAGACTCCGGCAGGGAATTCCACTCCTTAGCTGTACGCATAATGAAAGTATTTCCAAAACGTTTAGTGCGTATGGGTGGTATGTCTACCATGTAGCGATGGCGCATCGCCGTACGTCTTGTAGTCCGATGATGAAACGGGCTTGGTGGAATTAGATCATGCAATTCCATCGCACACTCTCAGAAATGCAACCGATAAAAGACCGACAAGCTGGCAACTCGGCGACGATGTTCAAGGCTCTGGAGCTTTGACTTAACGAGTGCCTCAACGCCGATGAGCCTTTTGGCCCGCTTTTCGATCGACTCTAGTGCATCAAGCTGGTATTTGGCGGATCCGTCCCAGAGATGAGAACAGTACTCCATGCATGATCGAACTTGCGCTTGATACAAGCTGAGCAGCTGTTCTGGCGTGAAGTACCTTCTAACCTTTGCAAGGATCCCCAGCTTTTTGGCAGCCAGCTGAGCCTTTGCCTCAATGTATGGGCCGAAATTGAGAGTCGATGTCAACGTAACGCCAAGAAGCTCAAGATGGTCAGTTAATGGCACGGTCACATCTCGAAAAGTTGGAGCCGGTTGAAATTGGCTCTTTTTAGCGGCAAAAAGACACGCCTGGGTTTTAGCAGCATTAAACCTGACCAGATTGGCATCGCCCAATTCGGAGACTGCCTGCAAGGACAGGTTCAAGCGCTCCACAATGGCCTCCCGCAGAGACTGGATCTGAGGTCCGGTAGCTCGAGCGTTGGACATGTATCTCTCAGCAACAGTGCTGTCGTCTGCATACCCAAAGGTGCCGGGTTTTAGCAGATCGTTAATATGCAGCAAGAATAAAGTTGCTGAGAGTACCGACCCCTGAGGGACCCCGGCATTGATATCCAATTGGTCCGACGAGCAGCCATCGATAACCACTCGAATGGACCGATCTCTCAGGAAGTCTGCAATCCAATCACACAGACCACCGGGCAAACCGAATGAAGAAAGCTTACCAATAAGGCTTTCGTGCCAGACCCTATCAAAAGACGGCAAGCGCTTCCCCGTGCTTCTCGATGGCCTCACTCCAGATGTGAATGGCATACGCTAGAAGATCCCCAGTAGACCGATTTCGGCGAAAGCCGTATTGGCGGTCACTAAGGATATCGTTAGCTTCTAGGTATGCCAGGAGCTTTATATTAAGTACACGTTCCATACTCTTACAGAGTATGGAGGTTACAGATATGGGTCTGTAGTTGGCCGGGTCAGCTCGACTGCCCTTCTTGGGCACGGGCTGTACGTTAGCTTGCTTCCAAGCATTCGGCACTTTTCCAGCCTCATACGAAAGGCGGAATAGGCGTGTCAAGATCGGAGACAGTTCAGGCGCACAGGTTCTAAGAACAATTGCTGGAATGCCATCAGGGCCGCTAGCCTTGTTCACGTCGAGTTCACGGTGGCTCAGCACCCTACGGACGTCCTTTTGGTGGATACGAATGTCCGACATACTCGTCTCGCATCCATCAGGAGAAGGAGGGGGCTGCGCGTCACCAGGATTCAGACGTAAAGATTCCGCAAAAAGAGAGGCAAATAAATTTGCCTTCTCCTCAGCGGAGTGTGCCAGCGACCCATCGAGTTTCAGCAGTGGTGGTAGTGAGGGACGGCAAAAGTTCGACTCGACCGACTTAGCCAGTGACCAAAACGCTTTACTTCCTGCTGGGTAAGAAGCAAGTTTGGCCCCTATTCGGCCTATGTGATCGAACCGAGCCCTTCGCAACACCAGCTTGCAGGACTTGGCAGCCCTGTTGAAGGCCTTCTTCTTCCGAGCCACGTCACTCGCCTTGTGCGATCGAGCTTCGACCCAAGCCAGGTACGCCTCATGTTTAAGCGCGTCAGCGCGCCTACATTCGGCGCCAAACCATGGCCGGTCAAGGCTGGACATTGTTACGTCAGAGAACGGAATGTAGTACTCCATTCCCTGACGCAACACATCGGTCACGGCGTCTGCGCACGACGATGGATCAGTCGAAAAAAAGCAAGTAGGCTGCCAAGGATAGCATGCGAAAAATGATCGCATACCATCCCAATCTGCCGACCTGTACCGCCAAACCCGCCGGATGCCTCTTGGGCTGGGATCGGGCGGGGAATAGACGGACACAGACTTCACCAGACAGTGGTCGGAACTACCCAAAGGTGAAGCTATCGACACAGATGTGCATGTTACGTACTTAGAAGTCTAAGAAACGAGGTAACCATAAAACATTTAAAAATGGCCTATTAAGCATTAGTAGAGTCAATACTGAGATACAGCATACTTTCCTGAGGAGGAAATTATGATTAGAACACTCAAAAAAAAACTTAATTCAAAAAATCAAAATACCCGACTGCTTCAAAAGCGAACTAAAAAGTCGTAAACAAGGATAAAATCATGCTGTGCAGTCGGAGGATACATATTCGCGGGCTGGCTGGTGTATCCTCCGCCTGCACAGCATGTTTTTATCCTTGTTTACGACTTTTTAGTTCGCTTTTGAAGCAGTCGGGTATTTTGATTTTTTGAATTAAGTTTTTTTATTTATAACTTTTTAGTTAGTTTTTTTCGAATTAGATACATTTAACATATAAGTGATATATATTTTTGAAATCACCTCTTAAAACCCTTTATTTTGATACCCCACACGATGGGTTTGGAAGAAAAAAAAAATTGGGCCTCCACAATATGGCACCCAAAACCCGCCATTTTTCTATTATCCAATTTTGTTATAATGTTTTTCGAAAATATGATTATTTATAAGTAAAAATAAGTAAGTTCCAATTTCAAAATTTCCCTCCACATTTTTTGCGAGTTAATTCAAAGTATTGTGTCTCACTGAAATATGGATCTGCGCCGGGAACATTTTAGAGCTATGATTTTATACGATTTCAAGTGTCGCCTGAAACCGGATGAATCGTACGATAGACTTCAAATGGCATTCATGGATGAAGGCCCTTCCAAGGCAACCGTGTATCGTTGGTATAACGAATTCAAGCGCGGTCGACCAACTTTGGGGGATGACGAAAGAAGCGGTCGCCCTTTGACGGCTGTTACCGAAGAAAACGTGCTAGCAGTGAAAAATTTAATCCAAGACAATAGGCGAATTACATATCAGGAGATTCAACACATATTGAAGATTGGATCGGGAAGCGTTCACGAGATTCTACACAGCCATCTTCGCGTGAGGAGGATAGTATCACGCTGGGTGCCGCACAACCTCACCGATGCTCAGAAGCAGGCCCGGGTGGAATGGTGCCGTGATATGCTTAACAAATTTGAAGCAGGCTCGTCTCGGCGTGTTTACGACATCGTTACAGGTGATGAGTCCTGGATTTATCAATACGACCCAGAAACCAAGCGCCAGTCGACTGTTTGGGTGTTTCAAAATGAGCCAACGCCTACCAAAGTGAAGCGATCTAGAAGCGGGGGTAAGATTTTGATCGCTAGCTTTTTTAATTTGACTGGCCACTTGGTATCAATTCCCTTACGGGATCAAAGAAGCATTAATGCCGAATGGTATACTACCATCTACCGGTTTGCCAGAAGTTTTCTCTGTTATAAGCAACAAGCGACCAAACACAGGGCTCCGCGGGCTACTGCTCCACCACGACAATGCACCTGCGCACACCGCACTCAAAACGAGGGACTTCCTGGATAGCACGCCAGTCAAACTCCTGGGTCACCCTCCTTACAGCCCTGATCTAGCACCGTGTGACTTCTTTTTATTCCCAAAAATAAAAAATCAGCTCAAAGGGATACAATTTTCGTCGCCGGAAGATGCGCTGGCTGCGTTCGAGCAGGCTGTAAACGAGGTGTCTGCGGCGGACTGGAAAAAGTGTTTTGAAAACTGGTTTAGGCGCATGAATCTTTGTATAGAGGCTGGTGGAAAGTACTTTGAAAAGATTTAATAAAAATATATGTACGTATAGAACAATTTTTTTTAGTTTCGCAAAACTTTCTGAGTGTCCCACGTATGAATCATCAAAATCGGCCAACGCGTTTGGTCTCTGGAACGCCATATAGGAACAAACATACATACATACTTACATACATACATACATACATACATACATACATACATACATACCTACATACATACATAGACTGATAAACACATTACCCTCCTTCGGCAGTCGGGTAAAAAGCTTTTGTGTTTCAGAAAAGAGCCATCAGAACCATAGTTAGAATTCTACATCAAGAATCATGCAAGCCTCATTTTAATGACTTATATGTATTGACAGTCCCAAGCTTGTACATTTTGGTCCTACTTAGTCACTTATCAAAATATATCTTTGAATATGAGACTGAAGATGAAAGGCAAAAAAGGGGAGTACTAGAAGAAAAGATCTCCAGACGAAGCAAGGTTGTAAAGCATAGCGCCTAAGCATAACTATTAAGTAATCTGTGGCCTAAGTCTCACAAGTCAATAAAAATTTTCAATAAACTGCCGACAGAAATAAAAAGTCTAGTTTATAAAATTGAGTTCCAGAATAAGCTTAAACAGTTCTCTATATTCTATTGATGAATTTTTTTGTTTTTTAATTTTCTTATGAATTTTATTCTTTTTTGTATTATTCTTATAATTATTCAGTTTTTAATTCAGTTTCGATAATTGTTATTAAATTAAATATGGATTGCATGCGTCTTATATATTTAGCTATATAAATTCAGACAAGATGTAAAAATCGTTATTGAATAAATGAATTGAATAGATGATAATTTTTTTTCCTTGACATATTTTTACCCTGGTCTAATTTTACTAAAGAGGTCTGATTTTATAAATTCCTTTGCAGATTGAGAATTGATGACGGCATATCACCTGCTACAGCATAAAGTGGAAAACTGGGCTTTTACACTCATACAGTATTTAAACCAGAAATAAATGTATTATCATCAACATGTCAATACTCGTAGTAGATAAGTAGCCAAGGGCTGTAAGGCATCAATTGCAGCCCGAGATATTTAGGCGCACGAGCGCAGCGAGGGCGCCTATAGTTCGAGGGCGCAATTGGTTCTTACACCCGAGCTAACTATTCTGCTTTACATCTCGATTGTGGGGTAAGTAGGAAAACACCGGCATTACAAGAATAAAACATTTTAAAAATAGTTTTTTATTCAAGAACGAAATTGAGTTTCGCCGTTCGATATTTAAAATTGATGACTATTATACTCACACGAAGACAAGGCTGAATAGCAAAGCAACCTCTTTGGTCATTGGGCTGAATGCATGATGTCTATTGCCAGTATGATGGCTAGATGTACGCGAACTTTTTGAAAGACAGAAGTGTTTTTTTTAAATTACTTACCGCCCTAGGGCTTTTCTAGCTACATTATTACCCTAGAGCGCTAATTAGTCACCTACAAGCTCCATATGGAGGTAATGAGAACCTACTTACCGAACATGAGAGATGTAAAATAATGTTTATTCAGTGGTGGTTATACCTTCAGAGCAGTTGAACACGACGCACTGGATAGCCAAAGACTTGGCCATGTCTTTGGTGGTCTCCGTTTTACCGGTACCCGCTGGGCCAGCCGGTGCTCCTCCCAAGTCTAGCTGCAGGGCTCCCATAAGACACAAGTAGCAGCGATCCGTCAGTGGCGTTATTACCAGTACACCTTTAATTAACATTTCACAATAATTGGTTCCTTTCTAAGCTAGACTTCTTAAAAACGTACGTCTTATTCTATCCATCTGCGTAGGTAAATCTCCACATTTCTCTGCGAATTCTTGAAGGGGGGCAAAAAAGGTGTGTGGAAAGTTTTAAGTACGCAGGTGGATGGATACTGTAAGAGTACCTAAGGGAAGATAAGACCAACGAAACGATGGATGGACGGATGTCCTGTGTGAATAATTAGTTATATGTTAAGGGAGTGATTAGACAGATTACGGCTTATAGAGTAGCAAAATTACGGTTTCGCTGACCCCAAAAAAGCTGAGATAAGTATAGGCGAATGAATGCTGAACGGAATACTCGTAGTGTTGTTTCCAATATGTTTTTCTGCTGTGGGCAGCATACTGGCAAAATATGCAAAAAGTAGGTGGTTTTTAGTGAAATAATAAGTTTCTTAAACATACCTGCAGCACCCAAATATTCATGACCATAAACGTACATAGCACTTGACATTCTCGCTACACAGTTGTCGATGTCTTCCTCCCAATAGTACCGAATCATCTTCAACCATTCGAAATCGTTCCTAGAAACGTGATTGGATGGTTTGTATTTAATCTACATAACACTGCTTTCGGGACCAAAAAATGGTGTCTGAAAGATTATTCAAATCTCACTAAGATTGAATTACCGTACAGTAGATTTAGATTACAGTTTGAAACTGTGCGCCATGGTCATCGTTGATTATCGTGTTATTTAATCAAACTTGGTTTGGAAAAAAACGAATGTCCTATAAAATGCCGTCTAGTTTCGGTTTTAATATTTATGTATAACTAGCTGTTGCCCGCGGCTTCGCTTCCGTGGACCACGCCACAGGAACCGGTTTTGGGATAAAAAAAATAGCCTATGCCACTCAGGAATAATGTAGCTATCTAATGGTGAAAGAATTTTTCAAATCGGTCCAGTAGTTTCGGAGCCTATTTGGTACAAACAAACAAAAAAATCTGTCCTCTTTATAATATTGGTATAGAAGAGGAGCAGGAAGCTATGTTTAGGAATTTCCCCAGCCCCAAAAATGGAGACATTGGATACACGCATTACAGTCAAAGAAAAATATATCATATCTTATTATATCTTTGTAATGGCGGCTTTTTGGTGGTGGCTCATGTGCTTAATTACTTCACTTTAAATATAACAGATATACTAATAAATAATTTGAAGTTTGATTTATGACAAATTAATTAACTATCTACAAAATTGATGACTCACGATTTCTGAACATGTTTTTCCACCATTTGTGTAATAGTATCTCTTGCGTGTACATCTATAGTGATGAGGGCGCACAGAACCTTCCTGAACAATGGGCTGATATCAGCTCGAGTGAGTGCCGCCAAGTCATTCAGATCAGCTATGCACTTCTTCTCGTACTCCATCAGTCCCGTATCGATGCGCAGAGGGATTCCCAAATCGAATATTTCGTGCACACCCTTGGCCCACATTATTTGCGACACTGACAAAATGATCTGTTAAGGATACAACACGTCAACAATCAGATTTTTTAGGTAAACGTTGCAATTTCAAATTAGTCGCTATCCATACATTTCTCTGTTCCGTAAGTGTTTCGTAGGGGACGGAAAAAAATGTTTGTATACATTTTGTATGAAGTTGTTCACAAGGTTCCATTAAGACACATCATGTCCTGGAGCATGCTCTACGGACACACAACACTGACGGGGACTTTACCCGGAAATGTGTGTAAAGCACCTCAATAACCTACTTACCTGATTCGGGTGCAGCTGCACCCACTTCACTCGCGGGCGGGCTAAGAAGTCCTTCAGGGCGTACTTCATGCACCTCTTAACAGACGCGAACATTGCTTCCTCTACTTTTCCAAGCCAATCCTCCACATTACCACGTGCTTTGAGACCCTATCATTTTCAAAACAGAAATGAATGCTATAATTTTTTATATAGGTTTAGCTGACCCGGCAAACTTTGTTTTGCCATAAAAAGACCAAACATTTAACTACCCTACCTACCCTACCTTACACTACCTACCCTACCCTACCCTACACTATCCTACACTACCCTACCCTACATTATCCTACCCTACCCTACCCGACCCTACACTACCCTACACTACCCTACCCTACCCTACCCTACCCTACCCTACCCTACCCGACCCTACACTACCCTACACTACCCTACACTACCCTACCCTACACTATCCTACCCTACCCTACCCTACCCTAACCTACCCGACCCTACACTACCCTACACTACACTACCCTACACTACCCTACCCTACCCTACCTATAAACCTCACGGAGCCCGAGACCTTTCCAACGAATGCAAAACCGTGGAAATCGGTTCGTGCGTTCTGGAGTTATAGCGTCAGGGACGAAAACCCGACTTATTTTTATATAGTAGATTGTTAAGCTTGTACCCTGCCTATCCTGCCTACTCTGCCTAGCCTACCTACCCAGCCTACCCTGCCTTCCCTGCCTTCCCTGCGTAACCTGTCTACCCTGCCTACCCTTCCTACCCTACCTATCTACCTAATAACTTTTATGTATCATTAAAAGTTTTCTCAGCGCACGCCAAAGAATGAATTTCACAGGCAATATTTTGCTACTTTGGTTTACACACACAGGAATAATGTAGCTTTCTACTGGTGAAAGAATTTTAAAAATCGGTTCAGTAGATCCAGAGATTGCCCCTACAACGTCACAAACTCACAAATTTTACCTCTTTATAATATGTCTAAAATAACGGATAATGGATATGTTTTCACATTCTGTTATATATAATACCTTTCCTAAATTAACCCTCTCTCCTTCAGGTGACAGCATGGCTATGATATCAGTAGTTAGGTCCTCGGGCTTAGCCGTCTTGGCCAGTTTAGCTTGTAGCATATCCCTTGTGAAGAAGGACATCTCTCGTTCTACCAGAATACCATCTTCAGTTATTTCCATCTCAGTTTCAGGCAGTTTCACGCCAAATTCTAACTTAGCAATGGCATCGAAACATTTGCGCAAATGTGGTTGTACCGCATGTGGGTTTCGTGTCTGTAGAAATAATGGTCATTACTTAAATCGGAAACAGTGAAAAACAATAATTCAAGGGTAGTCGAAATTGGACGGACTTTTTTGGTTTACCATATATTTGACAGCGGTTGCTATGTATGAACTCTCAAGAGTCAACTACCTACCTAGATTCCGAGAATTATCAAAGTTTGAAACAACAAACTATTTGTCATACAAAACAAAGTTCAAATTTTATGGCAGGCCATATTTTTGGAACATCATCATCATCATCTCCACGTCTCAGAACCATACATCGTCATCACTCGCAACACACACTGGTCATAGACTTTCGTTTTGCGATACTGTGGTAAGTTGGACGAGAAGATACCGCGCGATTTTTGGGCAATTTTCAGAAATTATTTTTACTTAAAAACCAACTTAAAATACACAACACTAAAGTCGTTATTAGAGTTGTTGGCGATGGATAGAAATTAACCCAAAATATGAATTCAAGTATAATACTTGCACGAGTACCTACTATGTTTACAATAAAGTTTTAGAAATTCAGAAACGACAATTGCAGTCATTGTTAAAAGATGAAAGAAAAGTGTTACCTGAGCTAATATCTCCAAAAGTTCATCATTGGACAAGAAGAAGAATCGCGGGAATGCAACTCGTTTGGTTTCTAGATAAGCCTCCAAGCACTTCATGATTTGATCGAGCATTTCATTATTTTTCACGAATTCTTCGTAAAGCTTAGGCTGAGTCGCCGCCGGCATCGCCAAAGGTACCTAAAAGAAACATAGTATACATACATAAGTACACTTTTACTCACATCTTTCTCCCGTAAAGGTAGACAGAAGCGTTTTAGATGCTAAAAAATGAGGTACTAGACTAATGCACGGTGATACCGTCATAGGGACGGTATCACCGTGCATTAGTCTGCAATATATTTAAAAAATGATAAATAAATAAATCACACAATTGTTACGTAGTGATTAGGAATCCGCCGACATTGCAAAAACTACGCATGGACCTTGAATCGCCGATACTCTCAGGAATTTGCCGACGCAGAAATTACGTAGCGTCACTGCAGTAAGTCATTGGCACCGATGTGCAAGTTCACTGCACCGTCAATGACTTCCTGTGCACCAGCATTTGACGGAATTTGATAATTTGGGGTAATAAAACACTTTTCACACGGGTGAAGCCGCGGGCAAAAACTTATAGGCTGATTTTGCTTATGCTATGGTACATCAAAGTTAAGGAAAAGGTCAGAAAATTTACTCTACGGCGTCGTAGCAGTGTCGTAGCACGTCCGTAGCACATTCGTAGCAACTACAATTACTGGATTAATCGGTTCATAATTTATTGTTCCTTTGTTTTATGTTCATTGAATGGAATAATTTTAGATCAAGAAAGAAAAGAAAGAATTTGATTCTAGCATGTCGTTTGCAAGTCATCTGAAATTTTGAAATTTGCGTGGAATTATATTCTACTAGCTGCTAGGATCGGCTTCGCACGGGTTTACTAATGAAGAAAATGAAACATCTTTTTTAGGGTTCCGTACCCAAAGGGACCCTATTACTAAGACTCCACGATCTGTCTGTCTGTCTGTCAGTCTGTCTGTGTGTCCGTCTGTCACCAGGCTGTATCTCATGAACCTTGTTAGCTAGTGTGTATGTGCTACGTGGGTGTACTTCTGTTGCCGCTATAACAACAAATACTAAAAACAGAATAAAATAAATATTTAAGTGGGCTCCATACAACAAACGTGATTTTTTTGCGATAATGGCACGGATCCCTTCGTGCGTGAGTCCGACTCGCACTTGGCCAGTTTTTCATACCTTGTGTTGACAATTATAAACACAACAAAAAAAGATTTTTGTTGGCAATTTTTTTTCATCGTTTAAAGTTTATGTTCAAGGTCAAAAAATGCCCTCTACAGCATCGTAGTATTAGTAGCAACACATTATTGCACAATTCACTACAATTTTAATACTTCCTTTTTAAATTTATCATAAAATTGTAGATATGGATGGAATGGCTAAATAGATTTGGCTAAAGCATAACATTCTTCATTGTAACAAAGAATAGCGCAAACCAAACTTACTTTACTAACTTACTTTTTAGCCAAACTTTATGGATTCCTGATTGGTTAAGCAACCCTAATGCTCAATTTATTTTTAATAAATGCACGAACCTAAAAAATAAACAATAAAAATGTTACCTTAGCTAGTTTGCGCATGATATCCTTCCAGGACTTGTCCACAAGAGTGAACAGTCTCGTTTCATTCGGCAACTGCCTTTGAATGTCAGGTGCACTAAATATCACCTCCAAGTACATCCAAGTTTGTTGACAAGCTTGCCACTCTTCCTGTGGGAAAAAATGCAGACCATAGGTCAAAGCTAGACTTGCAAATACGATTTCACGATGCACTGATAAACAAAATACAAGTGGTTGCAATAACACAACACTTTCTTTCCTCTTTCTTTCTCTCCTGGGAACAGCCCCCCCCCCCCATTCATTACATTTCTTTCGGTGCTGTGCTTCATCTCGCTCATACTGGCGGAAACCCTTTTCCTTATTTATCATTTATTGTTCGACCCTCACCAAGTAGCCACCTTTGGATGAGTTCGATAATAAAACTTTTGGGTGATGATGGTTTACAACTCCAGATGCTTCTTCCCATCCTAAATGAACTCACTCCTGTTATCCTCCACATTATCAACTACTCCCTCTTTTCTGGCTGCTTTCCTTCAGCTTGGAAGAAAGCACATGTTTTGCCTCTACCCAAGGTCCCTAAACCTTCATCAGTATCCCAGTTCCGTCCTATTTCTATTCTTCCAATCCTATCTAAAGTCCTTGAGAGTGTTGTCAATAATCAGCTGTCTCATTACCTCTCCTCTAATAGCCTGCTAAGTCCTTATCAATCTGGATTCCGTCCTGGCCACAGCACTGTATCGGCCTTAGTCAAAATAACTGACGATATCCGACTGGCCATGGAAAACAGACTCCTTACAGTATTGATTCTACTGGACTTTAGCAGTGCTTTTAATTCAGTTGATTTTGACATCCTCTTAGGTATTCTATCCTCTCTTAATGTATCCCCTGCTGTGATCGCGTGGTTTAACTCTTATCTTCGGGGTCGCTCGCAGTCGGTCCGCTCAGAGGAGGCTTCCTCTGATTGGTGCGATTTGGATGCGGGTGTTCCTCAGGGTGGCGTCCTTTCTCCTCTTCTTTTCTCCGTTTTTATAAACGCTATCACTAAGGTCTTATCTTCACACTATCATCTCTATGCCGACGACCTGCAGCTTTACCGCCACTTCAAATTTGAAGAGCTCACTGGATCTATCGATGCCATCAATAATGATCTTGAAAATATCTATCAGTGGGCTAAAAGTTTTGGACTTTTAGTAAACCCAACAAAATCACAAGCTATCATTATTGGTGGCAGACATTACATCAATTTATTGAGCAACCAGTCCCTCCCGCCTGTTTTATATGATGCCGTCGCTATAGCCTACTCCAAAAAAGTCAAAAGCTTAGGTGTTTTCTTGGACTGCAACCTATCTTGGAATGTTCACATTGCTGAAGTAAGCAGGAGGGTGTTTTGGTCGTTTCGGTCTCTAAAACGGCTCCAGAAGTTCCTGCCTTTCTCAACTAAAGTTACTCTTGCTCAGTCTCTTCTTCTTCCTCTTCTTGACTATGCTGATGTCTGCTTTCTTGATGCGACTGAGGAACTTCTTGATAAGCTCGAGCGTTTGCAGAATTTATGCATCCGCTTCATTTTTGGCCTCCGAAAGTACGACCATGTGTCGGAATTTCGGAAGCGGTTGAAGTGGCTGCCTATTCGGCAGCGCCGAGATACCCACACTCTTTCTCTACTCTTTTCTGTTCTTCACAATCCTACCTCTCCTTCGTATCTTAAAGAGCGCTTTGAGTATCTTGTTCCGAGAGGAAAGCCTTGCCGCTCCTCATCATCTCTTCTCCTTCGTTTTCCTCCCCACTCATCAAGTCGTTACGGTGGATCATTTACTGTTCGTGCTGTCCGCCTCTGGAATAATCTTCCTCATTCCATACGGGATAGCCCTTCACTGCATATATTCAGGAGAAGAATTAAGGAACATTTCCTGTCAACATGACGCATAAATATGTATGTATTTTAGATTTATGTATGTATTATATGTTTATATATTATGTGCTGTACACGTATTTGTGTAGTGTATTTAGTTAGTAAGAATTCAAATGTTTTTTAGTATTTGTTGTGCACTTTTGTTAACTGTCCTAATTTTGTAAATTTCTCTTTAGCACTGAGGTTTGCTGTCAGAGAACCCAATTATGTGTTAAGCTCGCCTTTGTACATAAGTTTTCCTTTTGTATTTTTTAAATGTTTATTTTGTGTACAATAAAGAATATGAATGAAAACTGTTTTCATTCGCGACCTCAGTCACAGCCAGCGTAAAAGCAGCGAGAAAACGTTAAAATGGTAAAAAATAATGTATACAAAAACGAATAGTCTTTCTTGAAATATCTACACTAAACGACTAAATCAATATTATTCAATATGTCGCTGGATGCGAGACACTCAAAGCCGGCGACGGACGTGACATGATAAAATTTAATAAGAAGTGGTGAGTGTACATTCAGTCAAATATCAGAACAACTTTACCAAAGTTTTAGAGAACAGTTCCAAGTTTTTTGCCCATTCCTCCACCCTGCCCCTGATCGGTCCACAGTTCCGGGAGCTGAGTATTGTGCTGATGTGAATGTTACCCTCATCGACACACGTCTGGATTTCTTCTAGACCGCCCAACACATACACGTCTTTCGCGTCTTTATGCAATATGACAGGGAACTCGAGAGAAGCCCACATTTCTTCCACCTATAAATGAGATTGTAATTAAGCCGAGATAAAGTTAATTAGCACTTGCTTTGGTTAAGATACGAGCCCGTCTCTTTCTTGCATTTGCGTCTTGATAGATGTGCGACTATGACAAGGATCCCGATAAGCCGAAGCACGTGCTAAGCAGGACCTTTTTAGTTTGACCTTAACTCCATAATTCTGAACTGAAAACTTGAAGTTGAGAATTGGTCAAACATTAAAGTAGAGTTCGAAAAAAAAAACCATTTGTAAATCTCAATACGACACTATGCATCACGAGAATTTTCGACCCCAAATGTTCCTGGATCAGAGTTTAGCTTGTTCTACTGATAATGCCTTAAACATTTTGTTGATTCGCTAAAGCTCGCTGAAATGCTTGTTTTGTATAAGCACTTAGTTGGAATGTAATATCCTCTAGGATGCACGATGACCGGCGTTTTAACCCTTTTGACTGCCACAACGTAAACCTCGTCGGCGTGGTCAGTGCACCAGTGTGCTGTGAGCGCTACAAAATTACTTTAAAAAAGTGACGTGTAGCTGCCGAAAATAGTTGTCTTCTTCTATAGAAGACCGCGTTTATCCAAAGGTTAAAACGTATAGGTAGATCTGTTTTAAAATACAGCCTCAACAATATTTGTTTTTAAGTGGCCCAAATAACACTTTTGGAGTTACCTTCTTAAGCAGCGCTTCCAGCCCAGCCTCCGAACTGGCCTGTCCTGCCACCTCCATCAACTCCTCGGCATGTTGAAAAGCATGTAACTCCTCAAACACTTTCAGCGTCAGCACTGTATCCGGTGTAAAACGTGTTTTCAGAATTTCTTCGATTTTAACCCAATGTCGTGGTTTCAATGCTGGGTTTC
>OX459039.1:23079697-23123593 GCA_949775005.1 Orthosia gothica
CCCAAGGGAACATTCTTCTGTGTTAAAAAGTAACAAATGGGCGATTCCAGGAAATGGTCTAACAAACAGTGTCCCAATTTCCATACAAATTCGTTCAGCCGTGAGGACATGAAATAACATCAAATAGAAACACAGCGTTACTCTCGCATTCGTATTACTAACAATACGTAAGTATAGTTATTCCTTACCAGTGTTGGTACATGTCCATCCATTCTTTAGAAGATTTCCAAAGTAACTGTCTGAGTCTAACGTCATTAATGGCTTCGTCTAATTGTTCGAATCGTGCCGGTGGTATCTGTAAAGCCGTTCAACAAAGATTTAAATGTTTATTTTCAATAATAAATTTAAATGCCTCTTCTAATACAGCGAAAGCACAAGTATTACGAGTTATCACCACACTTGTAGGCGATTTCAAACTTATGTTTACAAACATATGTCCTGTTTTGCCTGACGGTTTTTTTCAGCACCGATGTCAGGAATATAATAAGAATAAACTCAGAAGTGCATAATAATTGAAAAAGCGACATTGCATGAATATGGTCCGACGATTTCAAATTCGAGAAGCAATGTTTTTATGTAGGCCACCACGACACAAAACTAAAACACAAACCCAAAACAAAATGTGACATGTACAAAACTTACCTTAAATATCTTCTGCCACTCTCGTATTTGCTTGTCCCTGGCGGAACACGCAGTAAGCTTGTCCTGCAACTCTTGCAGGGTCTCCATGACCTTCTCTATGTCAGACTTGTCATCATACAACCACGGTTGCTAAATTACGATAAACGTGAAAAGATTCAAGTTAAACTGATTATAGCTTGAAAGTATATGAAGATTACATGATGAGGAGATGATGATGAGTATATCGGAATGACTGTGTTGCAGTGACATAAATAATAATAATCTTTATTTTAACTTTGGTATTGGTAAACTATACTAATAAAGTCTTAGATATAATGTAGGTACAACAATGCTAGGTGCCTGTACTAGGTAATCCTGTATCACAGGCGATAATATACAATGTTATTGGAAGTTCAAGGAATTTATAACAATATTTTCTTAACATTTAGAATAATGATGAAGAAACGAAAGAAAATTTACTTGCAATGGTAAGGCTACGAATACTATGAGTACCTATATTATAAAGAGGAAGTGTGAAAGGGAAGTCAGTACCAGAATAGTTCAAGAGTGATGAAAAGATGGATGAAACATCTATGGTGCATATAATTTTGATGGACGAAGAGCGACAATTAACACACTTATTTATAAAAATCACGCCGCTGCTTAGCGACTGAGTAGCAGATATTTAATTCAAATTTTCTATGGATAATTTCACTCTTATTTATAAAAAGCCCGATACTGTTTAGCAATTTATTAGCACATTCGAATTTTCAATAGAGAATTTAAATTAAGAATTTGTTAAGCTTTTGCTACACACCTCAGAGATATTTAAAAATAAACCTATTTGATATTAGTATATGCTTAGCATTTGCTACAAATCAGATTTTTTTACAAACAAAGCAGGTTCATCGCATAGTTACCGCAACTTCATCCCTTAGTTTGTTGACGTCGAGCATGAGTTCCATTATGTCCTTGCCGATCTGGCTAGCGAACAGACCCGCTAGTTTGCTGCGAGTCTCGAGTCTTGCGTCCACGTTCTGACGAAGTGTTCCCAAAGTAGTACTCAAACCTAACGTAAACAATAGTAGGTTGTGTCACAAGGGAACAAAATAATGTATTGAGGGCGAGAACGATATTTTTTTATTATTTATTACTTGTTCAGTTCAGTTTCAGTAGTACGCGCGAGCTTGCGGGTGGCGGACGGAGTTAACAGTGGTGGTAAAACGTACGAATCGTGACATTTTGTGTATTTTAAGCTAAATTGTAAGGAAAAATGTCTAATTGGTCTGAGGAAGACCCGAATGTAATCGCTGCCACAACAAGTTCGTCGTCTACCATGTTCGCTAATCCGCAATATACTAGCACTTTCGCCAAGCCTGTGGGTTCCGTGTTTGTGTTGGATGATTATGGTCAGTGCTTAGCAAGTGTTTGGCGTTAGCCACTGTTTGTGGCAAACAACAAGCGTGTGGAGGCGGCATTATGTTTATTATTTAGTTACTTATGCGAAATCACCATGGCAAGTTAAACGATTGAATAGCACGTTCAAATGATTTCACGTTTGAATGATGAAAAGATTTATTATCAAAGTGAGTGTTCGTCAGGACTCCAATTTTGACCGAAAAAACATATTTAGCGACGAAGCTTATTTTTGGATGAATGGCTGTGTTAACCAGCAGAATTGCCGTATATGGGGCGACACCAACCCACTCGAGCTTTATCAGGCATCCTCAAAACGTCACCGTTTGGTGTGGATTTTGGGCCGGCGGCGTCATTGGTCCTTAGTTTAAACGACGCTTGTGAGCGCTACAGAACGACGATAATTATTTTTTTATAGAACCATATGGTCCTAGACGACATGTGGTTCCAGCAGGACTGCGCTACGTTCCATACAGCGGACGCCACGATTGACATTCTGTTTGAGCGTTTTGAGGGTAAGGTTATCTCTCGCATGGGTGATTTGACTTCGCTAGACTTTTTCTTGTGGGGTTTTTTGAAGTCGCAGGTCTATGCAAACAAACCACAATTGACCGATACCCTAAAGGTGAACATAACACAGGCCATCGATCAAATTCAGCCGGATCTATGCAGAAGAATCAATGAAAATTGGACCACTCGGATCCGTGCCAATGTAAATAGCCGAGGCGGGCATTTGAACGATGTCATATGTCACACTTAATGGCGCAAGTGGGCATATCAAAATAATTAAAAAAATAAATTTGTTAACCTACCTCACACACAGCTTGTTTTATTTAATTTCAACATCTACTCGCCCTTATTGAATAGTGATTTCACATTATTTACCTGAAAACAATACGTACCTAAAAAGTCCGTCATGTCATCAGGTGAAATCGGTATGCTGTATTCTCCCATGAGATCATAGAGTTCCCGAAGGTACTCCAACCTTTCTTCCAAGTGTGCTACTCGCGGTTCAAAGCCGTCCATCAAAAAGTTAAATGCCACCAGATCCGCAGCAGTAGCAGGTTCTTTTATTACGTCTTCGTTGAGTTTTTCAATACCACTCACAATTTCTTCAATGCAACCGTGACCGATTCTGTAGATCAATTTAAGAATTAATAAAATAGATCACCCATACGGTACGCGAAATCAACATATACTAGAAATGTATTAGTTGATAATGTTTTGTTAAAATTCACGTTCGAAGACTAAAGTATACAACGAATTTATTTATTTTTAGTCCCGAGTATTGATTTTGGGTGAAGTAAATAAACTTACTCAGGTGTGACATTTGCCACGACATCGAATAGTTTTCTCGGCAGCGGTCGAAACAGTTCTTGGAAGGGAAGCAGGCACAAGAAGAGCAAGCCCACGGGCTGGTAGCTCACTACGTCTTCTATCGATTCCATTTGTTTGACGAACTTATCACACAGCTGCCTGAACTGGAGTACATCTCTCTCATTTTTAATTAAGTTAATATCCATTGCACACGCGTCACGAAAATTATCCCTGAAGGATTGGAAACGTTGCAAAAACTTCCACACACTTTCATAGCCGAATTTCAGCGAATAGGGAATGAAAGCTATATCTTCCAGCATGTTGACGTCTTGATTCATCAGGAAATAAAGGTTCGGTGACTGTCCCGCGGACCATTCCACGGCTTTGCCCATTACTGTGGGCTGAACAAATATCTGTAAAGTCTCATCGTTTAGGAAGTTGTGAAACGTCCGCACGTACTCCTCCCAATATCCTATTATTTTCATGAAGTGCGTTACTACTACATCTTCACTTGGGTTGAGTACCATTTCGCCAGATTCGACAATGTACGCATCGACTTGGAGAAACGCCCACTGCAAAACGCGTTAATAATTATTAAATTAGATTTCGATACTGTTATAGGTAATTTAGCCACCACTTAACCACACTTACCTTGCAAGTTTCAGAGTTTCGAGGCACTTCTTCAACCAGATTTTCCACGTCAGTATCCAACAGCACTTCATCGTCGGGAGTAAAACCGATATGAATACGAAGCATATTGGACATCATTAAATTGGACTTTTTTGTTAGTCGGTGCAACATGTAGTTTGTCATATAATCCGCCAACTTTATGAAACTGCAAGCATATATTATAACATTTTAATTGATTTTATTTTTAACATGATAGACGTGATTCTGTTCTAATATCTAAGTTCATACTCAAATCCCATAGAAGAAAACGCTTTCAGTTTGCCAGTTTGTCAATACAGGATGGCGGAATAGGTCGTGCTTTTTGTATCGTCTTTTTTTGCGGCATATCCTGCGCGCGGTTGGAAGCGGTGTAGTGTGGTTGGACAGCAGCACGCGTGCAGTTTTAGTAGCCATGATCAGTTTGACGGGATTCATGGCGGCTTTGAGGTCCGTACATTTAACTTCTATAAAAACGGTCGTTTTCACATCGCAGCTCGGCGACTGAGAAGCTCCGAGTGCAAATTTGATTTAAATTTGTGTAAAAAGTTTAGTAGAAACAGGTTTAACATTTAAGTCAAGTGCTTAATGTCCTCAAAGAACGTCAAGGAACGAAGACAATATCAAGCAGAGGAAGTATTGGGCCTTTCTTCTTTGGATGAAAAATAAATTCATGTGGACAAAATGTTAGTGTTAACAGTGGCTGCTATACTGCTAAGTTAAAAGGCTTATTTACTTCAGAGATTAAAAATTCAGTAATAATGGATTCAAGAACGTGGTTCCAACAAGATGGAGCCACAAGACACACATCAATTCAGTGAATTGAGATTTAAAGAGAATATCCGACATTAAAAACAAAAACCAAAACCATGAAAATTCAAAAAAAAAAAAATTTCGTTCGGCTCCAACTTGGATTTTAATTTTGACCCCTTATTAGCATTTAGCAAACTGACAGCCATGACAAAAAGTAAACTACAATATACCTATATTTATTTTGCAGTTAAACAATCACTATTTGTTTGTTTATTATTGAATCAAAGTGATGTAAAAGCCAGGGTACCTGCCCTTACGTGCTATCACACATTTATCTATTCTAATATAATAAAGAGGTAAAGTTTGTGAGTTTGTTTGCAGGAAGTAATCTTTGAAAAGACAGAACCGATTTTGAAAATTATTTCATTATTAGAAAGCTACATTATGCCTGAGTGTACATAAGGTTACTTTTATGCCGAAAAAATAACGGGTCCTGAAGGGTGGGCCCCGGGCGCGAAACCGCGGGGTAGAAGATTGTAATATTATTTTTTAATAGGAAGTAGTATTTTACCATGCTAATCTTTCGCAGTACTTCCTCTTGTTCGCTTTCTCTGTGTAAGACATGCCGCCAGTAGGTTTGCCTCTAATCATCTGGAAGGGCGGTATGTTTCTATCGTCGTACACAAACCCCTGCTGGTACAGAGCCGAGTGACATGATTGGGTGATCACATCCAAGACCACGTTGCGATATTCTATCAACTTGTCTCTTATATATTCAATACGTTTCATCTGGAATATAGACATTATTTTTGAAATCTTTTCTGGGTAAAGAACGAAAATACCAAGCTCATTGGCATTGAGCTACAGCAATAACCAAAAGCATTAGATGACCTCAACAAGGTGGACCGATGACTGCCGTATTGCGTAAGTGACTACTGGTTAAGATTGGGAATGCGTTGAATGAGAGATGCGTGGCGACGCTTGGGGTAGGCCTGATGTTCAGGGACTCTACTCCCTAAACTTGAAGTCCGTAGTTTCGGCCTTCGTTACAGGCGTTCCCCACTCCGTAATTCCGTATAACCTACGGATGGATAATTCGTTCAGGACCCAAACTAAGAATGAATGAAAACACAATTTGACAGTTGTACCTATTCCCGAAGTGTTTTTTTACCTGTCCGAAAAATCGAACTTAACACTTGTTTTTTTTCACTCCGAAGTTTTGGAGTACTAGTTCGGACGGGGCCCGTAACTTCGTTAACGGAGATAGGGAGTAGATCCCCTGCAGCGACCGTCTTTTGGCCTAAATGATAATGAATACCTGAAACCCGTCTTGTCTTTGTTCAAGGCAATGTAGGAGTAGGATAAGTCAAAATATTACACAAGAAAATTTTCTCCGTTTTCTTTACCTGGTCTTCGATAAAGTAGAAGAATGCAGTATCCATGTCTCTGCTCACATCAGCAAATGTTTTCATATACATTTCACAGCACATCGATTGTATACTCAGCAAAGCTTTGGCTAAAATCGGCGTCAAAATGAAGAGGTTTTTTGCCAGCTTGGTACGAATTTTCGTATATTTTCTGAACAGTATAGATTTCCTCCACACATAAAAAGCTTTCCAATATCGATATAATTTGAAGAACTTGATCTGGAAACGTAAGTCATTTGCGCTTAGAATATTAACAGTTAGATTGTGTGCATTATATTAAATCAGGTTACTGAATAAAAAAAATATGTTGAGAACTTGTCAAGCATTAAATAACAGTTCGGCACGTTCTTAAATTCAAATTCTCAATTCAAAAGCCGGGCTTAGAGCCATAACCGAAATCAAGTTCAAAATTCTTACATCTGTAAGTTTAACAAATATGTTGTACTCCTGTTCCCACGATGGTAGTTTCGTGAAGACCATCTCGTGAGAGTAGTGTGTCACTCCACATTGACTAATTGTGAAAAAATTGTGTTTGTCGATGTGATCATACGGTACGACTCTGGAAACGTATTCAGTAATGTATTAGTTGGAACGGAGAACACTGAAAACAACTTTAATGATTCGATCGTTTTGGACACTGTAAAATCTCGTCACAGAAGAACCGGTTAGTTAAAATGTTTTATTAACCTGTTATAATGAACCGAAGAGTGAAGTTTTTTTATTTACTTCGGTAACTCAGTTTGCGTCTACTTGATTATGATCTTCTCTAAGAAGAGTTGTGCTGATAGCATTCGAGCGCATTTTATCTAATATGCAAGGCGCATCAAATATAGCGACCTGTTTTTTTTTATTCTTTACTCCAGGATACGTCCAGAACCTAATCCATTGAGTATAACGACTTTCAATACGATAAATTATGAATGTACATCCTACAGCGCAATATTTTGCGAGTCAAAGGATGAGTCTGCCCTTATGTTTCACGGCTATCACTAATAGTTATCTTATGTTTCACGGCTATGACTAGTTATCTTATGTTGCACAGCTATCACTAGTTATCTTAAGTTTCACGCTATCACTAGTTATCTTATGTTTCACGGCTATAACTAGTTATCTTATGTTTAACGGCTATCACTAGTTATCTTTTGCAGACCCATTAAGCCAATTTAACCATCAATGCAAAACTTCAGCCTAATTGCGTATTAGTGAATTCGGCAAGGCAAAGGGTTTGAGTATGAACAATGGACCAATCACATGCGAGATGAAAAACGCGATGTAGATTTCCGTCTATGTGATTGGTCGACTGTTCATACTCAAACCCTTTGCCTTGCCGAATTTACTTACGCAATCAGGCTGCTGGTATACCTGCCTTGAGTCCTATTGTTGATGATAGATGCATCCCAGGACTGCGAAACTTTGGCGTGTTTATGAACTACATATATCAGTTATACAAACTTCTTCTCATACTTACATTAAAAGGAAGGTACCGTTATACTCACTTGAGGTAATAAGGAGTAAAATAAACATTCTGAGGATGGACTGCATATATCATATAAAGGAAGCCGACTGATGGGTTACGTCTCACGTGATTAATCACATCTGTTTGGGATGCCACTGGTGGCTTCACTTTAAGCGGGTCTTTGGTTTCAAACTTTTGTAGTACGCCCTCTTCGGATTCTTGAATGAGAAGTTTCCTTTTCTTTTTAACAACTAAGTGAAACAAAAAATGCAATAAGTTAAATCTAGCGGCGCGTCCATGCTTCTTACAGGTGCAAACTACCGAAGTGGCAGCAAGCCTAAAGCCTAATGAATTCGGCAATGCAAGAATATGAAAAATCGACAAATCATATAGACGTAAATCCACATCGCGTCTTTCGTATCGCATGTGATTGGTCAATTTTTCATACTCTCTGCGCTTTGCCTTGCCGAATTCACTTACGAAATTAGGCTACAGATCGCCCAATTCTCTCACTAAACTCATTTTGTTGTCAAAATATCTGCCAACTTAAATAATTAGGGTAAGGTGCCAAAAATGGAACATACCTAAAAAATCATAAGTTTCTCTAGAGATCTCACCGAAATGCAGCCAGGCTACGAACACTAATTGGTCTACATCAGGCCCATCTGCCCATGTAGAGCTCGGCAAACGTGTTCGCAAGTTCTTTACTCGGCACTACCTCTCTGCGATCTACCCAAGGGGAGCGGGCTGATGGCGAAAAGAGCCACTGCTGCAACTTGATGCAGGCATACCGACTTAAGTTTCAGGAACTATATTCTCTGTGACAGCATTTAAAAGCCTTGGGAGTTGGGCTGTACTGGGCCACCTATCCAAGGCTTCAAGTTGCGTTTCAGTTCATTTGAGTACGCCGAAAGAGTACATAAATACTAGCAGGACCCGATAGGAGGCTATTGAATACATTCTCCAGACGGCAAATTATCCGATATAGGTACCTAAATGCTTATAGATATTTTTTGAAGAGAAGTGTCGCAAGTATAAGGAGTCCGAGGGTTGAATTGCCAGTATTGCCACGGATCCACAATCCTCTCCTCGTTTTATGATGGCGAAAACTGGTTTAAAATCCATTGTGTAGTTTTTAGTTTAGAAGAACAAACCGATCACGCAAACAGATACGAAAGGGACCTTTATTTAAAAAAAAAAAATTATCGAAACATTTGTTGTCCATTTTAATAAAGATAGGTGTCACTTACCCCTAACATCTTCTATAGGTTCCAAAAGACCTGGTTTTCTTTCTCTTCTGAATCTTTCTTGCTGTGCGGCTCCAAATCCCGTCTGAAAATAACAAGGTCCAAGCTTCTCAGATTTTCAGCCGTTACGTTTAAGTTTAAAGTTATCTAAGGCGCAGGCCACATAGACGTCGGGCGCGGAAATAGCTCAGGCGGCTTCCTATTCCATTCAAATTTCATACAAAATGCATGGAAATAAAGCGCAATTGAGGACACACGGCATGTATGTATTTCAGTTGCCGCTATAACAACTAATACTAAAAACAGAATAAAGTAAATATTTAAGTGGGGCACCCATACAACAAACGTCTTTTTTGCCGTATTTTGCGACAATGGTACGGAACCCTTCGTGCGGGAGTCCGACTCGCACGTGGCTGGTTTTTTTTATTGATTTTACGTTAATGCTTCCTCTATCGGCTAATCTGCCTTAACTGCCTATATATCGACTTCCAGAATTTATGGACAAGATCTATATAAACGAGAGCAAAGTTGCGAAATCTAGTATACATGAAAAAAATATGTAAATAGTTTACCAGAGGTTCAGGCTCCGCTTTCACATATTCAATTTTTTCCAGCAATTTCTTGTGTGGTATATGAAAAGGGACTTCCCGCGGTTTTCTGAAATGTATTAAATCCGTCTTTCAATAGTCTCAAAAATATAGCAATTTAACACGACCGGAGAAAGATGAAGCGCAAGCGCAGGACCAGTGGCATAACCTAGGGTAAAGCCATAGTTCCATTATGAATAACCCAGGACCAATCCGGAGATAGGAGTTTCAAGGTTGGTGATGTGATGTTCTAGTCCTTTGGTATTCCATAAGTTAGGTATGCCATACCTACAGGTTTATGTTAAGGTGAGTATACACTAGAGCATTTTCGCGAGCATTAAAATGTAATGTTAAGGTGAGTATAGACTAGAGCATTTAATTGTAACAGAATATCGAGCATTCACCATTTTAAAATTTACTCAAACCACACTTCGAACATATCGCTCAATATTTTTATACAACCTGATTTTAAAAACCAAAGAGCGTTGGTGTAAGGGCTTATCCACATCACATCATATCACTTCAGCGTGCTGCGCCACGACACACTGCACCGTGCCACGTTGGCGACGTCATGACGTGGTGATGTTGACAAACCCTTACATTTTATCGAGCAACGGCACGAGCGCGGGTGACGTGAAATGTAGTCAATAGTTTCCTACAAGTACAAAGAAGTATTACAGGTAAATGCTCACTTGCCGTGAGCATTGCGTCGAACGCAGAGAAAATCATTCGCAAGAACGTTACATTATATGGTAATACTTTATGTAACTTTGCATTATTGTCTGTATTGTAAGAACTTTCGAAATTTAAAAACAGCGAATGCTCGATGTTCTGTTACAATCTACGTGTTATTATACAAGTAAATGCTCTACGAGTCTATACTCACCTTCAGGTAAATATTGCCCATCTAATTCGTCTGATATCTTCAGCATCGCAGTTGCGTCCTCTCACAGAGTTTGAGTCCATAACTTTGCATCTTATATACATTCAATAGATAAATTCTTAATTAAAATGATAAGTAGTTATTTACCTAGCATAGTATGTAGGTACTGCCTTGATATTTCTCTGCAATATATCTATAGCTGGCAATGTCGTAGACATTGTTCTGCGACGCAAACGTTTCTCCATATTCGACGAAAAAGGCATTTTAAATCAATAACATGCGTTTCGTACATAGAATAAAATTTTATGATACGGACAACACAAGTATCTATTCTGAATCAATCGATAATGACAGTCGTCAACAACACAACATTTTGTTTATTTCCAAGGATACCAGAAATGTCAAAAGAAAAATAAATGTAGAATAGCATAGTCCCCAGAGAGGTTAAATGGTCTAAGGTCGGAGTCCCGAGAGTTTACAGGGAGTCACCGCGCCCGGCGGTCGCCGATGCGTCTGCGCCGCGCTCTGATCCTCCTCTACACGACCACGCATAACCTTTTATAGAGGGGTCTGATTTCAAAGATTCTTTTTTATTGGAAAGAGTCCTCAAAACTCAAAGTTAGCCCCATTTAAATTTAAAAATAAATTACACCTTTAAAGGTAGAAAAAAAGTATTAATTGATAATTTTGCCACTGAATTTTCAATTGAGAACCAATTCTGTTGTTATAAAGTAAACTGAAAATCGTAAAAGGAAAAATTTAACAAAACGTTTATAAAGAAATGAAAAAGAAAATATTGTCTTGCATGTTGAGGCGGCGAAAAACAAACCATCAACGAAGTTCAACCTAGCTACAATAATTCTACGATTTAGGTAATTAATTTGCTTGTTTGTTTGTTTGGCACCAACTTGGGGGACACTTTAAAATAAAAAATAGCAATTTTAATCATTATTTCACGCAAACGGATCCCTGAATCGAAAAATGGTTTTCAAAACCCCTTGATATTTTTGAATGGCCAAGCCAGTGATGCCATGGGATAGAAGAGAAAAGAAAAACATCCCTCTTTACGTGTACAGCAGGTAGGTACCTCAAAAAAATCATGATTTTATTTTACAAATTTGTCGGCGATATATCCATGCCAAGTTATAGCTTCTAGTACTATTATAATAGTATCTGAGCGAAGCTGCAGACAGACGGATATGGCGGCACTAAAAGGGTTCCTTGTTGACTACGGAACCCTTAAAAAGTTCATAAAATGATAGGAATGTATTTTTTTCTGCGCATCTGTGTATTTTCTGTGATTCTCTCAATCTGCCTAGCCTTTACCTATGTTGGGGTCAGCTGCTAGTCTCACCGGATTCAGCTTAGTAGCAGAGGGTTTACATGTAGCGACTGCCTAACTGATCTCAATAACCCATTAACTGGGTAACACGATACCCCTTGGTAAGTATGGTGAAAGATTTCTGCCTTCTGTCTGACCCGTAAGCGTAACGACTGTCAAAGATCTTCAAATGGCAGCCGGGACCAACTGCATAACGTGCTTGCCGAAGCACGAAGGCAACTCGCTATGTAACGATGGTCATCCATTCACGGACCGATATCTCGGCAAGCGTTGCTTAAACTTGAAGACCGTGCGACCCGTGCGGCTGTTATAACTTTTTGTTTTACATTTTTGATTTTAATATTTATTTCGCCCGACAACAACCGCAAAAGCCCGAAATTTTCTAATTTTCTCCAGATATTTTCAACTTCCAATCTGGCAACCCAAGCTGCATGAGTGGAAGGAGTGCAGAGAGTTTGTAAGTACATACAGACAAACAAACTCTCTGAAGGAGTGGAAGTGCCTTTTCATACGTCCATACATTCGCCGCCGGGTACCCGGTAACCGGGGCATGTGAAAAGGCACTTAATGAAAAACGAAGCAAATGGCGTGTGATAAGAGAGACCTAATGTCCAGCAGTCAACTGCTATAGACTGATGATGATAATAACGGCGTAGCGGCGGCGCGCCGTAGACAATTTAAAGTTCCCGCCGAAAAAAGTGTGCGTGTGCCGAACGAAGGTATTTTATTCAAAATTTATTGTGACTTGACTATGACTTTAAATACTTTATCCATCGTGTTGTCGTTTATTTTATCTAAGACGACTATTATTTATTTATGAAAACTTTTTATAAAACCATAGCTATTTTATTACATAGGCTGAGAAATATTAAATGTTTGAGCGCAAAAGCCGCGACACGATTATAAAAAAAAATAATGTCTATGACTTGATTGTGATTGTGTGATTGGCGCTATTTTGCGTTTTTAATTTAGATTACCTAAATATTACAGTATTTATTGTGTTATGTATGAAATACTAGTTAATAAATAATTTCTTTAAGTGTGCCTATAGCATTTTAAAAGCTTCTTACAAGGTACGTTTCCAAACATTTAATCATTTAGAAAGCAACTTTCTCCTTTCGCTGCTGTCAATTTTGTCGATAAGTTTTAGTAAGGACAAAAAGAATCATAGCCACTGTATTTGTATTACAAAACAGTAATATATTACTACTAGTGCAATACGTTTTCAACTAGGATTTTATTTCATAGTGTAAATCAAATTATTTCCCTATTAATTCTTATAGGCAAGAACTAACGTTAAAAATACCGAACCCTTGAATACGAGACGCAGTTTGCAGGTGGAGTGTTTTGCCAATCTAAGTATTTATAATAAATCATAATCATTATTATAAATAATTATTGTTTTAATAAAATTAAGAATCTTGTAAATTGGTAAACAAAATAGGCACACTTATTTTCAACACATGATTATCAAATATTACAATCTAGACGCATAGTTACGTAAAATAAACAAACATATTGTAACATTGATTACAGAAACTTATATGATTCTGTAAATTAAACAAAAGAAATATTTCCAATTATTTAATCATTCTAAAATATACTAAATACAAACATATAGACTGAAAATAAGTCAAACCATTGGTCAGTTAAGATGTAACAATAAATTTATTTATCTACATCAGTGAACTGTTTAAATTACTTAAGTATATTAATCTGTTTAGTAAAATTATGTCTTATTAAATTTTACTCCAATGTAGCACTTGAATCAAATGTAAATTAAATAACAGAATAGTAAGAACTAAATATTTAATAGGTAAATAAATAAAGGTAGCAATTATGGAAATTAGAAAAATAAGTGTACACAACAAGAGAGTATAGCGAGACTGAGATTACTTATTTGATAAGGTACCATTAATTAATATGGTAAGGAATTACTTAGTTAATTTGAATATCAATCAAACTCTATACCATAATGTTCATTTGACTTCACAGATTGTTCAATGGGTTCCTTAACATAAAGCCTGCCAGAAGCTTCATTTGAAGCCTTTAGGGTTAGTTGCCATTGAGGAATTGAATGGCTATGTATTATTACGCAAGTAAATTAAATGAAGCCTCATGTAGTGGGTGCAACATGAAAGTGCCCCCTGCCCCCTCAGAACCGGCCCCTGTGCCACCACCACCCACTGATCTTGCTCCGCTACCTCCAGACCCATCTCTCCTGCACGGCACCGGTCTTTCTTATTATGATGTAAGTTTATTTCCAATTGTTTATTTGCTTGCTATTTTGCTTGTTTACGTCCAAAGCATGGTTGCTCAGATTTTCGTTCAATAGAAATCTTATTGTCTTGTTTTGTTCAGTTTCTTTCATTTTTAAGGTTCTAACTAAATGCCAAGAAGTGAATTTTTGTAGTTTTGGTTCCTCCGTTTGTAAGCCACAAAGCCTATGCTCAGAGACCATTATTTTATTTTGAGGAAATTTGACAGAAAGGTGATCATAATCAAACATTGCACTGACTGAGAAATGAAAAAAACTTACTAAAAACAGTGAACATAGGCATGTGAGGTTCAGTTCCTGATTTTCTTAATGAATTTTTATTTAAATCAATAGTTAGTAAGATATTCGTTTCAAAAGTTACCTACTGTGTGTTTCCAACACACATTGCCAGTTTTTTCATAGTATTACTGTTGGGATCTATTTGAAAATAGATCTATTATAAAGACTACTTAATTAGGTATAGTTTTCACTAAGAAAACAGGAAATATCAGGGCAATAAATGTAATTTTCCAATAATCATAATTTTTAACTAACACTGATAGTATCATTTTATCTCCTACTTAAAAGTATACATTCATGTGCTGTTTAATAAGCTATAAATATTTTTCAGAATGATGATTACTATTCAATGGTAAGGGGAAACAAATTTATGTCAGAAAATACCTGCAAACACATTGTAATGAATGGTGGAATAAATTTTGTTGCATCCCAGAAAGAAACATCACAGGTATATTTTGAATCTAATGCCCACTGAAAAGGATTAAGTTTTTAACTTTACAGTAACATTGTGTTTCTTTATTTTAGTTATCAGCAGTGCTACCTTCTGGGGTAAAGTCAATAACAAATCTGCCATATGTGAACTGTCCAGCTGATAAGGCTGAGGTCGAGTACCGGGATGGTCAGATTGTCAGTGCAACCTTAGATGCCCTGGTAGACATGCTCCGACCTGGAGCCAGCAAAGCGTTCACATTCACATTCCTATTATGTTCACGGCTTTTCGTCAAACCACATGAGCTGCTCAACAAGCTCTGCAAACGCTACTTCAAAAGCTATGAGAAAATTGTAAGTAACAAATTTTTATTTTTGCACTGTACATTTTCATAAAATATGTATGTTTAAAATAATAAAATTTATTAGTCTCCATGTATTGTTTGATGTCATAAATATATCTAATTTGTAGGGAAAAGCAGAAGTGAAGGAACTATTAGAAAAAGAACTCAGTGATATGATTTCCCTAGTGAGGGTGTTAAGCCAGTGGACGAGTATGTTTCCATACGATTTTCGTGACGATAGGGTCATGGCTCTTGTACGCAGTATAACCCAGAGGTAAACTAGCCTTTCCTTCTTCATTTCTAAAATATTGCCTCCAACTCAGTAATATTCAAAATAAATTTGTAGTTTTGTGAATGCAGATGCGAATGATAATAATGTAAAATACTTAAATATAGATGTGCAGCAGACCACATGACTTCAGTAAGGGTGGAAATGTCAACTACATTAGAAAAACTGCTTGATAAACTGACAGCACTTGAACAATATGAAGAGACCTTAACAGAGCCGCCCCAGGTGGCATCCGTGGACCAGTTGATGCAGGTAAAGCTATACCTAATGTTTATACAACAAATTTTATAATCTATACTCTATTTGGATTTGTAAATAAAGGCGTAATAAATGGACAGATCTCTGAATGAATGGTAAACTCGAGAAATTCTAAACATTTATGACAAATTATTTTACGCATAGGCATGAGATTATGTTTGACCACATTTGAAAAAACATCATTTTATACAACAGGCTTATCAATATTTGTTTAAATACCAAGACAAACTATACAATAATATTTTTATAACAATTAAGGACTAGAATAACTTCTTCTGTTTTAGGGTGACATCCTTACACTTGGTCTAACACCAGTCGAATTGGCGAATCAGTTGACGATTGTAGAGCTGCACAGGCTATCGTTTGTTGGACCAGAGGAGTTTGTGCAAACATTTGCGCCAACACAGCCGTCTCAATCTACATCATCGTGCGGCAAGTCTTCAATCAGCTTGCACCACATAGAAACTAAAAGCACACGGAATTTGGAAGCATACGCTGACTGGTTTAACAGACTCAGTTACTTAGTAGCGACCGACATACTAAAGGTAATACATATACTATATTTTGCTTTTACAATAAAATAGAATATCTTTTCTAATGTATTTTTCCCATTACAGGCCATTAAAAGCAAATACCGTGCTCGGGTTATTGAACAGTGGGTAATGACAGCTAGAGAATGTTTCAATCTTGGAAACTTCAATTCCCTCATGGCCATTATAAGCGCTTTAAATATGTCACCAGTGACACGACTTAAAAAGACGGTATGCTATCTTTTATCTTAATGTAATTTTGCTTTTGAGATAAATATAAAATTTAGATGCTTACCTCTATATTTACTATGTTGTAGTGGAGCCGGACATCTGCTGTGTGTGGACAACAGTTGCGGCAGCTGGAACTGTGTGTTGAACCAAGCGGAAATCATGCTAGGTAAACATTATCTATACTAATACAAATATTATTAAGCTGAAGAGTTTGTTTGTTTGAACGCGCTAATCTCAGGAACTGCTGGTTAGAATTGAACAATTCTTTTTGTGTTGGATAGTCCATTTATCGAGGAAGGTTATAGGCTATATAACATTACGCTACGACCAATAGGAGCGGAGCAAAAATGAAAAATGGTCAAAATTATTAATATCTAACTAAAACTGTTATAACCATAATGATATTTTCAGGTATCGTGCAGCATTGGCAGCTGCACCTACTGAGACGGCCGTGCCATTGCTGTCTGTTACTTGCAGAGATCTACACTTTGCGAACCAAGGTTCCCCTTCCAAGTGAGTTGTCTGACCACCCGTAAAGACTGTGAACAATTTACTAATGGTAGCCGTGACCAACGGTATATAGTGCTTTCCGAGGCACGGAAGGGTCTGGGTAGATATGTATTGCTTAGTCACAGACCTGCCGACGGCACCGGCACGGCTTTGATTAACTTCGAAGATTCGAATATTCAAGATTTTTATTACATTAGGTTACCGGGAAATCGGGTGAACTTCGAGAAGTGTACGCTGTTGGGTCGCCATGTTAGCACGCAGCTGGCCAGTCGGCGGCTGTCGAGCGAGGAGACTCCTGTGACGTCACACCCCACCCCCCACTTGTCGGTGTGGCGCTTCCTCAATGATAGACCCACGCTAACTGAGATCGGTAAGTAACACATGTATAACTTATTGGTAATAACCAGAAGATGGTGCTAATTATAGGAGCGGAAATATTTCCAGAGTAGCGGTAGTAGTTGTTAATTTCTAGTTTTATGTTCGACCATCATATCATAATTAAGCCTCAAGTCCTCTGCCAATTCCAGCCCACTAACACCAATAACAACAGCTTTTTTCGGTCTCCCCAAGAATCGCCACAACAAGCAGTCCTATGCTTCCCGGGACCCTCACCTGCCAGGGTGCATCTGGTGGGAAGGCTCCCAAACGACTTCACTCCTTCTGGCTCGCGCGCTTATTGTACCAGCAGCTAGATTTTTTTTTATTATAATGGACCAGATATCAGACAAAAGTTATTAAATTTCTTTATAGATTTTTTTAACTATTTGCAACATTGGACGTATTACACAAGAAAGCTGTAGTTACAAATACAAATAATCTTTATTAACATAATTTTTTTCAGCAGTTAATGAAGCGTCTGACTTCCGAACTAGGTGGACCTGTATGACAGGAGTCAGCGCCCTCGCCATTTTATATTGTCCTAATGTCAAATTACAATTTAAATTTAGTTGATTCGCCAAAGCTAGAGTAATGCAATAGTGCTGGTTAGTTCAAGGAGTGGTCGAGCTATTTAAATTTAAGTTGCATTAAGAATTAAATAAAGGTACTAAAATTATTTTATTAATCTTGCAGCTCTGGAAATCATATCTTTCGAGCGCGAGCCACCGGTGGATCATCAGGAAAAGGAGCGCTTGAAGCGCTTACGAGGCGCAAGTTAAATTGGGTACGATACCTCGTTTTCGCGGTCGAAATCCCGATACTCTCTTACCTTATGATGGAGAAACGCCCACCTGGTGTTATAATGTGTTCCAATTTTAATCTCATTAATACATCATCGTTTAAAAACCTCTTTTCTCAGAGGAATAAGTACTTGTGTACTTCATTTCATTAAAGTCACGTTATACTTTGTTTTTTAAAGAAATACTGCAAACACATTCACGATCCATGTTTCAAGAGGGGTTCTCATGGTTTTTCTTAATTTGAGTAAAAATTATTGCGCGACAGTACTATTAGATATGTAGGATACATTTTTACCGTTTTTCAATTCATGGGTAACCGACCAACTACAGTCATATCAACAAACTGCTCAATAAGTTTCTATACCATGTTAATTTTATACGTTTTGCTGCCACTTAAAACATTCTAAACCTTTTCCTCGTGTGTTTAGAGTATAATGTGATTATGCGAGTTCGGATAAATTGAATATCTTAATTCATAACATTACGTTCGTATTAACTAACTAGCCGGAAGACCGGATAGAAGAAGATATTATTATGCTATAATATAAAAGTAACTATGGAATTTACTACATTGACTTTAAATGTAAAAAAAATACGTGTGATTTTAAAATTGTTTCCATGACTTATTTGATCTTCATTGATGAGGCCATTTAAACCCAAGTTCCTTACGCATCAGTATTTAGCTACCTGTTAAATCTCGCCATTATGATAAATCTCGTAATGTAAGTACTTAATATTTATTTAACCTTTTTGCATTCTGAAAATTGATCTCATTTGTGATTGAATTTATATTTTTGTGTAAGTTGTGTTCAAGTGTTAAACGTGTATTCGAATGTGTATATGTGTGACGAATAATATGTATATTATGGTGTAGTATTATGCATTTATTGTGCATACAATATTATTGCATGCGTTCCTTTTTGTCAGAAAGCAGCTATTTTTATGGTTTTCTATTTAGATTATTTTACTATTATAAAAAAATTGACATTCATTGATGTTTTATATTTAAAATAGGACTAAAACATGAAGTTGTGGTGTATCTATGCATAAGATGTTTACGTGGCCGTTAATATTTAAATAAATGTCTACTTAAATTCTCGAACCCAAGTTAACTGAATTATATTGTCAGCATGGGGAATAGATTTAACAATTAAAATATTTGAAACAAAAAGATTCTTATATGCATCTATGTGTTATGTATGTAGTGAATATGTAACTATTTAAAATCTATGTGTCATATCACATATATAGCATTAGTATTTACGACCCGATAATCATTCTTTTTAACTATATTTTACGTAAAAAATGTGTTCACGATTATACCTTTAAGTAACATTGTACTTAATTCTTTATGTACTTAATACTCATACTTTATAAGATCGCTAACGATTTCGATAAGTTATGTGTACAAATAAGTTGCCATGTTAGAGTTAGAATCAACTTCTAATTAATTTATACTGTGGCCCTTTTCTCTTATTGGTTTAATTGATCTGTTTCAACCTCATGAAGTTAATAATACATTAATACACTATGACTGGTCCTAGATTTACGAAATAGGTAAAAAAATACATGTGAAATAACGTCCCCACTTCAAAAGAGAACAATATTAGTGTCTAAATCATTTGTTTATATTAAACCCCAGTGCCGAATTATATTTGTATGTTTGTTACCTACCCACCTTTGATTGACAATAACCAACTAGATAACAGCAGCCGTATTGCGTAAGTGAATACGGCCACCCAAACAGTTTGACCGCTATCCAATCGACCAATCACATGCGAGATGAATGACACGATGTGGCTTCCCGTCTGTGTGATTGATCGATGTAGTCGATTGGATAGCGGTCAAACTGCGTTGCCGTATTCACATACGCCATACGGCTGTGGGTCACATACAAAATCAATGCTAAATTATTTCCGCGTAAATATATATTTAATACCCTACATTTACCCCATACGTCCCAGCAATAATAAAGAAAATTTGGTTCAAATAAATGTCACTAGAGGGCGCGATATGCATCGATTTGTTATTGAATTGTGTGTAATATTAACATTTTCTAGAATTGATCATAAAATTGTATGTTATTTTTTAACCAACTCTCCTAAGCACAAAATTATAGAATATTGGGCTCTTAATTCAAATTTCAAAGATTATTTGAACAGATAATTTTTTAACTTTAGTGGTTTTTGGTGCTTTCTCATACTTATAATGCTGTAACTTTTCGTATAATTGATAAAGAAAAAAAATTTTCCAATAGATGGCGAGGTTTTAAATTTCTAAGGCAAGCCACTCGATTTTTCAAATTAGTATTGTAAAACATTTTGGTACAATGAAACTGTAAAAACGTGCACAAAAATAATATGCAAACTGTATTATCGTCACTGTATTTATAGATAAAATAGTCACAAAACGAGAAAAGGGTTACTTGCAAGTCGCTGCTAACACCATCTATTGCCGTGGAAGGGAAACTGAAAAACTGAAACGCGATCGAAGTACCTATAAAAATAATGATCTTAATAAGACGAAAAACGCTAGTTACGTCGGCACACTTGGCACAGTTTCTTTTGTATGGGATGAGGCATCTGTATGCGTGTATTATATTATCTGTGACAATACTTACTATGACAAACTGAACAAAACAAAAGCTCTCATGTCAAGTGAGCTGTAAAGGTGAACGCGCACCTAGACGCACCGCACTCGCCGCACGCGCCGCAGTCATCGCATTTTCTCTTGGCCCCGCGCTATCCGCGCCGAACGCGCCGCACGCATTGTATCCACTTCTGTACATCTTGAACTATATTTTCATACGGATACGGATCATGTTGCCGCGCCGCCCGCATCGCCCGCCGAGTCTGATGACGTCATTCGCACGCGCTGGTGGAATTCGTATACCTACAGCATTTTGCTGAAATGCGGCTAGTGCGGTGCGGATAGGTGCGCGAGGCTGCATACGATTTCATATAAAGATTTATAAAAAGCGATGACTGCGGCGCGTGCGGCGAGTGCGGTGCGTCTAGGTGCGCGTTCACCTTTATTTATCGAGACGTATTTCTTGCGCCGACCCTGCATCTGATTGGTTTTGTTGATCGAAGCTACGCACATTCCATTGCATTCATTCACTCTAACCCAGTGTTTTAGAGGCAATAAAAAAACAGTATTGGCTTTTGCTTTAAATATGTTACGTTATCCAACCAGTAGACTGTTTAAATTATATTTGTAAAAGTTTGTAGGCAATTTTGTTGCAAATTACAAATACAATGATTTAAGTCGATTAGGTACTACTGCAGTGTCTAGTTATTATTTTAGAACCCTTTGTTTAATCTCGTCAGCAATTTGATTGGAAATACGCTTTATATTCTACTAAACTGCAATAAAGAATCTTATTGCCCTCTAAATCTCTATTTTTTATATTTGGACTGAAACTTAGTAAAATACATTTGCCCTGTGATATGTGATCTATCATACCTGTATTTTACATTCCTTTTATTATATCCAGCGTAACTCACTTAATTATAATCTTCTCATACATATTTCTACTAAATATGTACATGTATGGGTAGGTTATGGTATGGATAAATTACTTAATAATAATAGAAAATGTATGTAGTTTTCATCAAGTTATCTGTTTAAAAATTTACTTGTTACTATCGTAAATTATCTAAATGTCACAAATTCTAAAATTATAAATTAAATCATAAGATAAAAATATTTAAGAAATAAAATGTCATCATTGAAATAAACAAAATGTTGTTGTTTTTTATGTCCTATCATTAACCTTGACAAAGTTACGGAGAGGTATTTAGAGAATGACAGTCTGAAACATGAAAGTATAGTCTTTATTGCTAATTTAATAATATTATCACATCACACGCAAGATTACAATTTTTATTGATGATAAAGTTACACAGAAGGCTGGTTGGTATTACAACTTGAAATATCTATCGTGGCCAGATTTTAGAATTGATCACTTCATGATTTGGCCAACCCTTTCAAGAAATGGTTGTATTTCGGGATATAGCAAATACCCACTGCCCACATAATGATAATTATGGTCTGGCGAGATCAATGAATAAATCGACCTTTGACGATATGAACAGCTAAATGCACGGCTACTTCATGATATGGTCAAGTTAGTTAGTCTAGTTTCGACGGACTGTTTCCGAAACTCCACGACCAAGCGCGTATTTTGCGTACGAGTAAATGATATGGTCAAACATTAGTGATCACGTCTTAAAATAGCTAAATTATCCGTTAGAGGCGCTGACATAGTTTACTCTGCGGGCAATTATTCTGATAAAAAAAGCTAAAGTAGGAGCAAAGTGACGTAAAATGTCGTAACCACTTATAACTATAACACTTTTACGAAAGTCACTCAAAAATCGTGCACGAAAACGCTTGATATTGTGGAAACCCTACATCAATGATATAATTAATCAAACGGTGATTGACATATCAAACGTTGGCGGTTAAACGATATGGTGAGTTTTCAGTTTATGGCCATATCATGAACAAAAACCATTTCGTGAAATGCTTCACCACACCATGAAGTGATCAATTCTAAGATGTGGCCACTACATGTATATTATTATTATAATTTTAAACAAAGACTAGGACAAAGATATTTATTTTCTATAATTAATCTATCAATTATTTATCAACAATACTATAAAGACTTTATTTTAATGTTATTATAATTGTATTATCTAAATCACTAGCACCAATTTCACTTAACGCAAGAAATTCTCTGTACAATTTTAATTAATGTTTAAATAGTAAAATAACAGTACTTTCTATGTTATAGCTAATTACACCTCATGGGTGTTCCATCAGGATTGGTTGGCATTTTGGGTTTGCAAACCTTTTTCCTGCCCTCGGCGCTACTAACCATGGTACATGTAAATGTAAAGTAGCCACAGGATGAGGATTTAGTATAGTATGTATGAGAATATTGTTTCCGAACATTGTTTTCACCATCAAAGTCGCGTGTAACCGATTTGGACACTGAGACATACCTGTTACTATCTTCAGGTTTGGAATTATACAAAGATCTTAGATTTTTGGAATTAACGTTTCTTGGGAAAGCTGGATATTTGTATTTCACTCTGCCACTTCCTGGAGTAAGAGAGACTGTTTGGGCTTGTGAAGGAGATCCCTTTGAGCCGACCACATATGTTTTCTCCTTAGACGCCACGGACTTGACACTGCCTGTGAACCCGATAGGTATGGTATAGCCACCAGTTCCGGGCACGCGCTCTCCGGGTTGGTATATTCTACTTTCATCGGGGCGTTCCGAATTCTTCTGAGTGATTTCTGCATCGTGGTCGGATAAGGAGCCTAACAAAATATGTTGTGTGTTACCACCTGTCGTCTGTCTCACTTCTACGCCTTTTCTTTTTGGGCTATGAAGCGACTGGTGTGTGGTTTCAATATCTCTAGAGAATTCATTATAACCGGTGTAGCCTTGATCGTTGTCAGAAGGATCAGCTCCTTCAGCCCCATATCCATCGTCATAGTCTTCTGGTTGGTTATCATCTTTGTCTGGAGGATACTCGTTATAATCTCCCTCAGCGTTATACGATGGTTGGAATGAGCGCCTGCTTTCCACCGGTGGTGAACGAGTAGGCGGCACCAATGAAGGATCATTAGATGTATGATGATCTTCATGTCTATGGTCCCCGTATTTATCGTCGCCGGGTTGGATAAGGGGTTCTTCATTGTTTGATTCTGTGACGGGCTCTGTTTCATACGATAATGCCGTGGTTGACTGACCTATCTGGGGCGCGGCGGTCGTCGTATACTCTATTGTTTCTGTGATGTTATAATTTTCTTCATTTATATTAACATCTACATTTTTATTGTTTTCATCGTTAACGTCTATTTTTTCAAAAGGTAGTCTATTTGGGAAAACTGCGTCTTTGTCTAAACTAGATCCTGCCTGAGCTGCTCCGTTGTATGTTATTCCATATTTGAATGTACCATGAAGTTGTGATTGTGACATGCCAGTTCTACCACTAGATTGAGCCGAAGATACTCCTCCTCCGACAAACGGCGCTTTTTGCGTGTCGTGTGATTTATCTCCTTCTTTGTAAGGTGTGAAGCCTATTTGAGCTTGAGAAGACGTGCTTCCAGGCCCTCGTGCTTGCGCGTCTGCCATACCTCCTTTTATGCTGCCTTGGACTTGCGAATTAGACGAGTGTAGTACGCCCTCACTCTGCGATCCAGTTACAACTGAACCGGTCTCTAAACCAAGTTCAACATTAGCTTGTGATTTGTTATTTTTGCCGCTACCTTGTGCTGTGCTGGAAGCACTTTTTTTGTTTCCTGTTACTTGACTGTTGGCAGCTTTATTTTCACCAGTAATTTCAGCTTGAGCTGAAAATGATCCGCTGCCGGTGTATGTACCATGCACATGAGTTTGAGCACGACCTTTATCATTGCCACCTTTCGATGATGCAGACGCCACGGTACCATTAGCAGCTTGGTTTACACTCGCTTCTGCTTCTGAGTCATCCCCATCAGCAATTGAATTGGGATCGACGAAATTTTGTGGAGTACCTCCAGTTCCCTCCCCTCCGGTTCCTCCCGGTCCATATTGCTCACCGATACCTACTCCTGTGCCTCCTGGACCATATTGTCCGCCGGTACCACCTGTGCCAGTGCCTCCCGTACCATATTGCCCACCGGTACCACCTGCTGTTCCTGTCCCTCCTGGACCATATTGCCCACCGCTACCAAGTCCTGCGCCCGGACCGCCTGGTCCATATTGCCCGCCGCCGGTACCAACTCCAGTGCCAGAACTACCCGGACCATATTGTCCGCTGGTACTACCTCCTGTACCAGTACCTCCTGGACCATATTGTCCACCGGGGCCACCTGCTGTTCCTGTCCCTCCTGGACCATATTGCCCACCGCTACCACCTCCTGTGCTTCCTGGACCATATTGCCCACCTCTACCACCAGTGCCAGTGCCTCCCGGACCATATTGCCCACCGGTACCACCTACTGTACCAGTGCCCCCTGGTCCATACTGTCCGCCAGTACCACTTCCGGTGCCGGGACCATATTGCCCGCCGGTACCACCTCCTGTGCCGGGACCATATTGCCCGCCGGTACCACCTCCAGGGCCAGGACCATATTGCCCGCCAGTACCACCTCCTGGACCATATTGCCCACCGGGACCACCTACTGCACCAGTGCCTCCTGGTCCATACTGTCCGCCAGTACCACCTCCGGTGCTGGGACCATATTGCCCGCCGGTTCCACTTCCTTTGCCGGGACCATATTGCCCTCCGGTACCACCTCCAGTGCCAGGACCATATTGCCCGCCAGTACCACCTCCTGTGCCAGTACCTCCTGGACCATATTGCCCACCGGGACCACCTCCTGTGCCACCTGGACCATATTGACCGCCTGTACCACCACCTGTGCCAGCACCACCTGGACCGTATTGGCCTCCAGTACCACCTGGACCGTATTGCCCTCCTGTAGCCCCTCCTGTGCTTCCTGGACCATATTGACCGCCGGTACTACCACCAGTGTCTCGACCACCTGGGCCATATTGGCCACCGGTACCAACTCCTGTGTTTCCTGGACCGTATTGCCCGCCTGTACTACCCCCAGGGCCTGGGCCATAATGTCCGCCAGTACCCACCCCTGTGCCAGGACCATATTGCCCGCCTGTACCACCTCCTGTGCCTGGGCCATACTGTCCGCCGGTACCACCTCCGGTGCCTCCCGGCCCATATTGCCCGCCGGTACCACCTCCTGTGCCGGGACCATATTGCCCGCCGGTACCACCTCCTGTGCCGGGACCATATTGCCCGCCTGAACCACCTCCTGTGCCTGTACCACCCGGACCGAATTGTCCGCCTGTACCACCGCCGGTGCTAGGCCCGTATTGACTGCCGGTACCACCTCCAGTGCCAGGACCACCCGGACCGAATTGTCCGCCTGTTCCACCGCCGGTACCACCTCCAATGCCAGGACCATATGGTCCACCTGTTCCACTTCCTGTGCCACTACCTCCTGGACCATATTGCCCACCGGGACCACCTCCTGTTCCAGTTCCTCCTGGTCCATATTGCCCGCCGGTACCACCTCCACTGCCAGGACCACCCGGTCCATATTGCCCGCCGGTACCACCTCCTGTTCCAGTGCCTCCTGGACCATATTGTCCGCCAGTACCACCTCCAGTGCTAGGACCATATTGCCCGCCAGTACCACTTCCTGTGCCAGTACCTCCTGGACCATATTGCCCACCGGGACCACCTGCTGTTCCTTTCCCTCCTGGACCATATTGCCCACCGATGACATCCCCTGTGCCAGGACCACCCGGACCATATTTCCCGCCGGTTCCACTTCCAGTGCCTGGTTTAAATTGACTTCCAGGACCGCCAGTCACTCCAGTACCTGGACCTTGGCTCCCTGTCGACCCCGGCCCACCGGTTCCTTGTGCTACACCACAGCAATAATAATGATTTCCATCAGCACCTAGAATTGGGCCTGGTAATAATGGCCAGTTGGATCCTGCAGGATGTTGCCCTGATTGTCCTGGATAGCCGCTCTGGCCGCCAGTCGGATTTATTCCGGTACTACCTGGTCTGCCGATTTGATTCGGTCCATAACTGCCAATACCATTTTGAGGATGAGTCAAGGCTCCCGGTGGTATATTGCCTCCATCGATTTGGCCACCTGGGGTGTACCCGCCAGTGCCGCCTCCAGTGCCAGGACCATATTGTCCTCCAGTACTACCTCCTGTGCCTCCCGGCCCGTATTGCCCGCCGGTACCACCTCCTGTGCCTGGACCATATTGTCCGCCTGTACCAGCTGCAGTGCCTGGACCATATTGCCCACCGGAAACACCTCCTGTTCCAGTGCCTCCTGGACTATATTGCCCGCCGGTACCACCTCCAGTGCCAGGACCATATTGCCCGCCGGTACCACCTCCAATGCCAGGACCATATTGCCCGCCGGTACTACCTCCAGTGCCAGGACCATATTGTCCGCCGGTACCACCTGCAGTGCCTGGAACATATTGCCGACCCGGACCAACTCCTGTTCCAGTACCTCCTGGACCATATTGCCCGCCGGTACCAACTCCAGTGCCAGGACCATATTGCCCGCCAGTACCACCTCCTGTGCCAGGACCTCCCGGACCATATTGCCCTCCGGTAATTCCTCCTGTGCCTCCCGGACCGTATTGTCCAACGGTTCCTCCTATACCTCCCGGGCCATATTGACCCCCGTTTCCAACACCTGAGCCAGGACCACCCGGGCCGAATTGGCCACCGGTACCATCACCAGGGCCATATTGGCCACCGGTACCACTGCCTGTGCCGGGACCACCTGGGCCATATTGGCCACCGGTAATACTGCCTGTGCCGGGACCACCTGGGCTATATTGACCACCGGTACCACCGCCTGTGCCAGGTCCACCCGGGCCATATTGGCCACCGGTACCACCACCTGGGCCATATTGGCCACCCGTACCACCACCTGTGCCGGGACCACCCGATCCATATTGGCCACCGGTACCACCTCCTGTGCTTCCTGGACCGTATTGTCCACCTGTACCACTTGCAGTGCCCGGGCCATACTGTCCTCCAGTACCAACTCCTGTCCCTCCCGGCCCGTATTGCCCGCCTGTACCAACCCCTGCGCCAGGACCACCTGGACCTGGCGTAATATTACCATTTTCACCTTGTTGCCCACCCGTAGAGCCAGTGTACGTCCCCGGAATTCCAGGTAAAGAGCCTCCTTGTGGTCCACCAGATGTACCAGTATACGTCCCAGGTATCCCTCCAGGTTGATTCCCTAATTTACTCCCTTGACCTCCAATGTTATTTCCATTAGTAGAACCTTGCATAATTGGTGGTCGCATTCCAAATGGCGTGCCGTCTGGATTTGTCCCGAAACCTGACTGTCCGTTGGGTCCTAAAGCTACATGACCTTGGGAAGGGTATAAATTCGAACCTCCTTGTGTACCATCTTTACCAGGGCTAAAGCCCCCGGTTACTCCAGGTTGACCATATTGACTGCCATAATCTCCGCCAGGTGTTCCGCCTTGATTCACTCCATAGCCAGTTCTGGGATCGAGTATTTGACCAGGCCCTACTCCTCCAGGCCTGTTGTGCCCATTACCGTAACCGCCCTGATTGGGTCTGAAATATAAAAATTCGTACATAATTAAATACGTTCTATACATAAAAATACGTTAAATACCGAATCTTTAAAATCTATAACAATAACACGATGAGTTTTTGATCACATTGAATCCTTTAGTTACTGAATATTTACGGGTCGTGTGCAATAAGTATTTTAATAGTGCTGCATTAAACATTTTCGCATATTTTGATGTGCTTTGACTAATGATATATGATAAATATCTTTGATTTCAAACAATATCTAGTAAATTTTGAAATAAGTGGACGAAGTTTGTCATTGCAGTAAAGTCAGGGTTGATTTCTTTACATTGTGATTTGTGATAGACAACACAAAAAATATAGTTGGAATACTCTTAAGGTTCCCCTAGTCGACATCACGAAATAAATTGAGTGCGAGGTTAAAATGCATGCTATCTAATCCGACAACACGTGCGAAAGAGATAGATGCTGTGGTGAGCAGTAAGAAGCTAGTTCACGTACGAATTAGCACTTTTGCAAATTTGTATCGAAATGGATGATGATTTAGGACGAAAATGAGCGTGCGAAATTTTATAAACAGTCCTTTGGGAGTCTAGATATCATGAAAAAACCGGCTAAGTGCGAGTCGGACTCGCGCACGAAGGGTTCCGTACTATTATCGCAAAAAACGGCATAAACATCACGTTTGTTGTATGGGAGGCCCACTTAAATATTTATTTTATTCTGTTTTTAGTATTTGTTGTTACAGCGGCAACAGAAATACATCAACTGTGAAAATTTCAACTGTCTAGCTATCACGGTTCATGAGATACAGCCTGGTGACAGACAGACAGACAGACAGACAGACGGACCGCGGAGTCTCAGTAATAGGGTCCCGTTTTTACCCTATGGGTACGGAACCCTAAAAACTACTAAACGTATATTTTTAAAAGAAAGTTATTTGCATTGTTGAATTACTAATCTATCCCTGTATGGAGGCCGTTTTGCAATTTTCGTTCTTCTTATGGTATTTATTTGCGCCCAAAGATGCGTTAAAATTAGTGTTGAAATATGAAACTTTCGACGCTTATAACTTTTAAATATTGGATTTTTTTCCTTTTTGTTTCCATGCAGGGCATAATGATGAGACAAATTGATATAATTTTTTAATAATCGCTAGACTACGTTTGTATGGAAGAATTTTCGACTAGTGTAACCTTAACAGAAGGTACTTACATTTCACCTCGATGTTTTGGATTTTCTGCTCCTAAGTCATTCCGACCTAGACAGTCCTCGCAGTTCGGGTCATACATTGATTGACTCTGGGCTTGTCCCATGCCACTATTTCCAACTGAAATAGATACATTATTGTATTTGATTATGGTTTTCATCAAAATTTCGAATCTATAAACACATTATTTTTATAAATTTGGGTTATTTATCGTTAAGAGTTCAAACAAAGTGCAATGACACGGTGCTCACCAACGGTCGCCCTGGATGAATCAGCGGCTGAATGAGCCTCGGCCTTTCCTTCATCTTTGCCACCTCCACGGTCTATCGCCAGGTATTGCGACTGAGTCTGGCCTCTGAATCGTCCTCGAGGGGAATATGATGCCTCACGACGATCTCTTTGGAATCCCTCCAATACCCTTTCATATGTTTTTCCATCAAGTACACCCACAACCAAGGATTTGCAGAACAAGCGCTTTGTTGATTCATTACCAAAAGGTGTGACCTGATTCAGAAACAATAGATATCTCATGAATAAACGCATTGAGAGTTAGATCGCCTTGACATAATAAAACGTTTTCTTTGTTCCATTTACGATAATGTAATTGTGAAACATAGGCCAAGGAAACACGGTTAACCTTGACAAAAAGAAGTTATCTCCTAATACATGCGTGATAAATAAAAATACCTACACTTAGAACTCAAGCTCGAATATAATAAATATGAATCTGTAATATTTTATAACTTGAGTACTGTATAATCATTATTAAAATCTTTTCATAACTGGTGGTTATTAGTGTAGCATAATAGTACCTACTGGATACCTAATCAATCATAGATCTATTACTTAATAATGTGTTCAGGCTACTCATTAAATAAAATAAAAATATAATGTTTTATAATTTATGTGGTAAGCAATTAATCTTAGTTAGATATTTTATCAAATGGATCCATTTATAAAATCTATTAAGTCCTATTACAAGGTGTAGGTATTTATAATAACAGAAAACTTGAAAAGAAGTAAATGTATAAATATTTTTTATTATGCGATCAAGCCAGAACACTCCTAAATACTAAATTAGAGGCAAGTTTTTTTACGATATCTTTTTTGGTACGTAGTAATTGATAAATCTTCCGGGTCTTCTCTCCGGGTGCCAAACAACGAAGTAAAGTTACGATCAATGATCGCAATCTGAGCATTTCATTTAGCAATATCGGCACCGAAATCTAGAAAAATGCCTTTTGTATGTCTTAATGAGCTGTAAAGAATGTATAGACAAAGTTGGTCGAGGTATTGCAAAAGATTTATTTCATTGGTTTTTATTTGATCTGAGTTCATTGGTAGGTAAATTTGTTTTTAAATTGTTTGTGAAAAAGTGGCACGCTTGGTTTTCATACAGATGGAGGGGCTTGCGTTATCTAGTTAGATTTATGTCTGTGGTTGTCCATAATTATGACTGAATCAGCCCTTTTCAGGTTGTCAGTTATTTATATTATTATCTACACATTGAAAAATAATTACGGGGTAGGAACCTGTCAAATTACATATAAGATGACCAAGACATTATTATTTTACGGGTTCCTAAAATTACTTACAAGGTTAGTGTTTGTTAGTTTCTATCTGTTACATAATAATAACACCTCGAATCATTTGGTACATTACGAATATACCTAAATCTCAATCAGAATTAGTCGACTATAACGACTTTCGCAGTCCGTGTGGTTATTAAAAACCGGCCAAGTGCGAGTCGGACCCGCGCACGAAGGGTTCCGTACTTGGTAAATTGCGGTTTACGATTTATGACGTATTAAAAAAAAACTACTTACTAGATCTCGTTCAAACCAATTTTCTGTGGTAGTTTACATGGTAATGTACATCATATATTTTTTTTAGTTTTATCATTCTTTATTTTAGAAGTTACAGTGGGGACACACACATTTTACCACTTTGGAAGTGTCTCTCGCGCAAACTATTCAGTTTAGAAAAAAATTATATTAGAAACCTCAATATCGTTTTTGAAGACCTATCCATAAATACCCCACACGTATCAGTTTGATGGAAAAAAAATATTTGTTTCTGTTTCAAGTATGGGGACCCCCAAAAATTATAGTTTATTTTCAATTTTTGAGTTAAAATCTTAATGCGGTTCACAGAATACATTTACTTACTAAGTTTCAACAGCATAGTTCTTATAGTTTCGGAAAAAAGTGGCTGTGACATACGGACGGACAGACAGACAGACATGACGAATCTATAAGGGTTCCGTTTTTTGCCATTTGGCTACGGAACCCTAAAAATAAAATAGTAGAACAGAAAACACTCGAAGTCTCATACTGAATGATATGTCTAGGGCTGCTTTTACATAAGGCATAATAATGTCTCGCCTGTGTTTTACCCGGAGGGTTAAAAAGATAATATGGATAGCCATAATATCTTTTTAACCCTCATTTCCCCAATTATGTTAAAGTCCCACTTAATAAAGGCAAGCTAATGAGGACTACCGCTAATTTGCCGCTAGAGGCGCTGGTGTAGAGTGAGGTCTTCAAAATGTCAAATTTCATAGCTTTTTGGCTTTTAGCGCGAGTTTATTCACTACATTTTTATTGTTAAGAATATTTTCCATTTAAGGCAGAATAAGATAGGTACAGGTTTTACCAACCACTGCACGCGCAGCCCATTTTTTTAGAAAAGGGGGCTGCGCGTAACTACAGCATACTCGATTTTATTAGGCATTAGAAATGATTTTAATTCAAACTTTGCTTCCGTGCCCGTAATATTTAAGGACCTCCTCGCTAGTGGCGCCTACTGGTGAGCACAAAAACGGAAGCCCTCATTACTATTAATTGGGTACCAATCCACATTCCGGACAGCTTCTGAGAAACTAACCTACTTAAACTTAATTATGTATCATGTTATTTAGGTACGTATTTTATCTAATTTAAGAGTTATGCTTTTATCATTTATGTACGTATCTTTATGCTAAACTACTTACATTTAAATTACATTTCGGCAGAGTATTTTTATGTTGCCGCAGAAGAAATCTCTTGACAAACAAAGCCGTTGCGTTTAAATCAGAACTGATAAGTTATTAGGTAGCGCCTTCCTATTTCATGTTAAGTGGGTCAGAAGCAGTCGTCGCCTGCTCAGGGCTTCTGATATTATTTGTTACTATTTATGACTTAATTACTGTTAGATTTATTACTTACATAACTCGAATAATAGTAGAGATCTAGGTACAATAGCTTCTTTAAAATATGAATTCTATTTGGAGCGCAAAGAACAATAAAAGATCGCAAAGCTTCAAGGGTTTTTACCGCCTTATCATACCGCATAATGAGTTATTCACTAGTTCGCAAAGCAATTGCATCATTTATGGAATATACATACTAATAAAAACTTAAAATTACCGTAATAGTTTGTCTCACTCCTGGGTGAGGTTTCGTGTTGCTGATATAGCAGTTATTGGGTAAATTTGTGCTTGAGTAAAGTTCCCTCGCGCCAGCCACATCATGTTTGAATTCAGTTTGAAATGTAAAACACCGGTGAGAATTAAAGTCTTTGCACACAATATATTGCTGAAAATAAATAGAAATTAAACACCACGTTCAATGGAATCGATCAAATTAATTAAAACACTGAAATGAAATTATCACATAATATCACTTTTGGCTCAGAAATCAGAAAATTAAAATTAAAAATCTTACTTGCGGCGTCGCTGTTGTAGTGGTGCAGTACAACGAAAGAAGAAAAGCGACGACGAAAAAGTAGGTGCGCCTGGGCCGCGGCCGGGCGAGCTGCGCGACTGGACGCATGGCTGCGGTGGTGCGCGCCGATGCTCTGGCGCTCCGCCGCGCGCTCAGGCGCACTGTCCGCCATCTGACCCTTGGCCTAACTCACAACCCGCGCTAGATATAAGTTCACTTACCTAATTTCGGCGATAGCAAACGAATTTGCCACAGTTTAGCTTTAAGATTGAGGAAGTATGACTCTCAAAGAAAGATAATGTGACAACCTAATTATTTGATGCCGCACATAGCGAATTTGCTATGTAACTACACAATAAACTTTGGTTACTCGTATCATGGCTTAACTTAACTACCTATTAATCAGCTTCTATATCCTCTCTATCATTTTCACTGATTTATTCAATAGATGAATAAAGGTATGACAGCCTATTTTTGTAGAAAAGAGAAATTTTCCTTTCATAAGATCTTTTAAGAACCTCTACTATGGGATCAAACCAGAAACCGCAGAAAAAATCTAGTCGTTCTGTATTACGTGATCATGATAGTCCATCCGATCTTACTCAACGTAAAGATGTTGATTTATACTGTTAGTCAGAACGTAAACTTCTTCTCTTTCCAGTTCAAGCACACATTATCCATCTCTTCAAGTATGTATCTGACTCTGAGTTCCGAGTAGGAATGAGACTAGTCGTGATCGTGAGTCGTCATTAAAACGACTATTGGTCAAACTTCTCTCGGGCAATATACCTTCTCACACCTGCTAGTAGGTACCGGAAGATAATCTATACTAATATTATATAGAGGTAAAGTTTTTGAGTTTGTTATGTTGAAGTTGCAGGGGGTAATCTCTGGATCTATTGAAACAATTTTGAAAATTGTTTCACCAGTGGAAAGCTTCAATAGTCTTGAGTGTCATAGCCTTTTATTTAAATTTATTGTAACTAATTCTTATTTAAATTTATTGTAACAAATGGGTAGGTAGGGTAGGTAGGTAGCCAGTTGACGGGAACGAAGGGGGTTCAGCTAGTAATAAAATAAAAGACAAAAAAATATATTGATTACAAAACCATAGTCAGCGGGGTGTCCCTTTCTAACAAGACTTTTTCTAGCAGAGAGAGAGAGCACCCCGACTACTGAGGTGAGGGCTGTTCGGAAAATCCTTTCTTTGTTAAATTTAAACTTTATAAGATGTCCCAAAACGGTTAAAATTACATAATTAATTAGGCATTTAACACTATCATGCGGACGCTAATTCGGTTACTTGTGTGATAGCTACACACAACTATTATTATTAGTGTTTTATTCGGGTTAGGTTGACGCAACAATATAATACTCTATTAATTATTATAAGTGCGTAAGTGTGTCTGTTTATAACCATTCCATGGCTGAACTACTGTACGCAGTTGGATTGCTATACATCACCATCAATAGGGATCTAAATCGGTACATGATGCTCTGTTGATATCAATAGGATGAAGGTTTAAGTTGAATAAAATTCAATTATTTTTTTGTTATTTATTTATTACTTATAAAAAAACTAATAATCAGTAGGTAAAAAGCGGTTAATGGCGGACTTGAAAATTACAATTAACATCTACAATATAAAATGACAATATTGGCTCTAAGTTATCGTCATAGGCTTATTGTTGAGCAGTGATGGTTAACTATTCGATTCTTATTTAATGCTTCACACCTATATCTCACTCCTTTTAAAGTCTTGTTATTTCAGAGCTTATGTTGGGATCTTTCTTCTTGTAGGAGTGGGTCGGGTAGATGAAGTGCTGCGTGTAGTACGCGGCCGAGTGCTGCTCCGCGGGGCTCTTGTTGCTGCTGACTCTGCGGTAGTAATCAATGGACTCGACGCACTCACAGGCGAGCCTGCTCTCAGACCCGCTACTCTCAAGCTGGTATTTGGGCACCATGATGAGGCTCTCCGTGGACTTGGTGGGAGGGCAGTGGCTGTGACTCCTGGCGTACACGGTGCAGTGGTGCGGCGCACTCTGGCGGTGAGCGTGCTTCTCTTGTGCGTGGTGCTGGTACTCGTGGTGGCTCTGTGTGCTGCGGCTGCTGTGGTTACGTCCGTGACTCTTGGACCGGCTTGATTGTTTCGTTGTTGTATCCAAGTAGCCATACCCAAATCCATAGCCTCCGAACGCCTTAGTAGTTAAATTATCCCATGACTTCGGTTTCACGTGCTGGTGGCTGCTTTGGTATTGGATTTTGGGTGATGACTTAGTTTCTGTCCTATCATTATCCCAAAAGAGTGTATCGCTACTTAAGGACGTACTATAACTAGAAGCTGAGTTATCACACGCCGCGGTGGCATTGCTCGTTGCGTACGACTGCAGGCTACACTGGCTCGTCTGTGTGGACTCCGTTGTTAAATATCGATAGCGATTGGAGCAGTGACCCGATTGACAAACTTTCTTAGTCCGCATGTGAGAACCGCTGTCGGGTTTTTGAGTAGATTTGTCGACTTGTTGGCATTTCTCTTTCCTCTTGTGTTCTTTGGAGCATTCTCTCTTTCTTCGCATTTTCTTCCTTGAGTTGGGCACGCAATGCGGATCGCAGCAGGGACTGGCGAGATCGTATGCCTCGAGACTATTAGCATCTTGATTGTTCTGAGCTGGCATGCATGGAGCACACCCGTGGCTGTGACTACTTCTGTGTACTTTGTTGTGTTTACCACTACTTGTTTTATAGTTCTCTGAGGCTCTGTGACATTGTTCCTGCTGACCTGGTGTTTTCACTACATAGTGGTGGCATTCACGCCTGTTCCTCGGGGAGCCTACAGTAATCACAAAGCTCCCAGTGCGCAGGTTGGGCTGTATGAGGCAAGCTCCGTAGCGCGGGTCGAGGTACTGATACATGAACACGTTCGGCTGCGGAGGTTTAGCTGCCGTCACGTTCTCGCTGGAGAGCGTCGGTCTACAATACGTGTTGTTCATATTTTCGCTGATATTATTTTCTTCGTTGTCTGAAATCACATCAGATGGGGACGTTTTCTTCTTTTGGGAGGGCAAACTGTGTGTTTTCCAATTACAATCAAACATTTGTCGTTCTCGAATGGTGAGCTGTTCTAGTTCCCTCATTTTAGATTGCAGGGTTCTTTGGAGGTTGATGTATTTAAGATGAAGCTCAACTTTCCTCACGCAGTCTTCGAAGATAACGACCATACGCATCCGGGCGTCGCAACAGTTGATAGCGTCAACGATGGCAGTGTGGTCGGCGCGCTCCACGTCCGTGCCGTTAATGGACAGGATAACGTCACCTTCACGCATCCCTGCTGCGGCAGCTGGACCATCCGATTCCACGTGGTCCACGTACGTAATAACTTCTATTTCTTGCTCCTGAAGATAAACAGATACCGCATTACAATAGATTAACCGTGCAGCCTTTAGATTCACTAGCATTATAGCATACAAGTTTATTTTATGTAATCTGATAGACAGACTTAAAACTTTGGACAGCCTTTTTTATAAAATTCGCAGTGCACACTTGGCATGCTTTGCTTGGTCACTTGGTTGCAACTATATAAAACCTATAAGGATAGTTCGCGGTGCGGATTCTAACACGCGTAAAAATAATGAGGACTTGAGGAGTGTACCTTTTTGTAATGAATGCCATAGCTCTGTAGCGTGAATCCGTAACTGCCATTTTTCTTTTCGATGATGATGGTGCGCCTTCGCCAGTCTTCCTCATTCTTCCCTGGTCTTTCAGATTTTAAGGATTCTCTTATCTGAAAAGATCATTTAAATTCATTACTAAGGTACCTACAGTTTATCAGTAAACCAGAATATGATGACATTATACACAATTAAATAGATTTGTAGGTACTTATGTACTGTACTGACGAAGACTTTTTTTTTGCACTAGGTCAAACAAAGTTCATTCACCTCTTCGATGTATAAAGAGTCAAGACATAATACGAGAACATTTTTTTTATGGTTTACTTTTCACTTGTTCCCTTCATTATAAGAAAAACCATCACTTTACAGATATTCAAAATATATTGAGAAACTACTTACAGAATTGTCTAAGGAATCCTCCTTGGAATCACTGGTGAGGATTTTTTTCCCGTTGCTCATTGTGCTAGGACATCGTTCATTGAGTTTGGGTGAGCTCATCCCGCCTCCAAGTGGTTTCCCCGGCTTCGAGCCTCGCGTAATGTGTGTGTTATAAAGGAGATAACTGGAGCGGCATGGTTGCTTGTGATATTTGCATTAACGTTACTGGCTGGTTAGCTACTGGCACCTGGCACTGGCAGGGACATCCACAAGGTGCGACAAATCATTAAATTAGGTCCGCGCATGCGTGGGGACGGCTCGTGCGCGCATGCGTAGCGCTAGCGCGGGGACAACACCTTTCATGCTTTGTGAATTGGCTCCAAAAAGTTACTTCATAAACTTTCATGATTTTATATAAATTAATGTTGTCGAAAAAAAATCTTTCTCTATTACCTTTTTCAGTACCTAATAGTTATTTTTGTAGGTAAATTTATGTCTGCTTGAGCCAATTTGAACATCAATCTTGGTAGAGGTTTCCTATTATTTCAAATATTTTTGAAGTTTTATGTTGTCAAGCCAAACTTTAGTTAATGTATGGTTTAGGACAAAAATTTACTTAAGTAAGTACTACTTAGATGAATGAAACGAAACTTATTTTACCTACCTAACTAAATGAAGAAAAAAAATAACTTATTCCAGGAACGAGGAAATGCTGGCACAGAGCTCCGACTGAATATCCTTAATAAAGATACATAATTCGAGGTTTAGCTCTCGCCTATTTCCTCCTCCTGTTTTGGACAAAAGAGATGCCCATACACAGGCCCCTTATGAGGTATCGTGTCTGCGATTTCAATAATTCAAAAATAGGATTTATATATTTTGTATGTTTTTTCATCCGTGTTCTTTACTTTATATGTACAGACAACAAAAGATCGGGTACCTTCACTAGGACATTTGTATGCACCTTATTACATTGTAATAAGGGTTCATTTCAAGAACAGAAACATCGTTATATCTCGAGAACCCCGCGAAATATTTTTTTTTTTTTTCTAAATAAAAATATAACGTGTATTTTCTACAATATACAACCAAATTCATCAAGATACAACCATTTTTTCAAAGGGGACAAGTTCCCTTACAAAATGGGCATTCCCCTTTAAGATATTCCATAAATTGAATAAAAATGATATTTTTGCTTCTATGTTTTTCTTGTTTCATTTATAGTTGTAAAATTTGTACACACCTCTGTTGATAGCGCAATTTTGAGTTTTTTTTAGGGTTTAGAACCCTGCTTTGAAAGATAACGTATGATCATATCAAAAATGAAAACAAGATGCAAAGTAGAAACAATATTGTATATATCTTGGTTTTTCTGTTTATAAAATATCTTTTAAATTGGTCCAATATGAGAGGAGGAAATAAGCGAGAGCCAAACCTCGAATTATCTATAAATTTTACGTAGGATATTCAGTCGGAGAATATCTGCGACCGCATTTCCTCTTAAACTCTAACTTTGAAAATTAGTGTTTAGAAAGTTAGGGCTTAGTCACAAGGGTATTGATCTTAGAGTAATGCACGACTGATGTGTTGGGTATAGGCACGGGTATGCCAGACATATTGTTGTTGAGGGTGAGCAGAGATGGGATGCCAATGGACTGCACCCCGGCTGTCTGCGGGATGACCGCTGCGCCGCTGTGAATGGCCACGGGCGTCTTGCCGTTAGGGACCTCTCTCTTGAATAAGCTCTTGTAGAATTCATTAAATGGCGTGTCTTTGTTATCTGTGTCTGAATCCAGTATGTCAATGCTCCTAATCGATCTCTTGGAATTTTTCTGTGGATCAGAAGCTGAAAATAAAAATGTCACGTTTCAATTCCTACTTACACCTAATACCTAATAATTACATTACGTCGGAGAGATATTTTATCACTTATTATTTGTGGTACCTAGTAGCCAAGTTCAATAGTAAAGTAAAATAAACAGACAGACGATTGTAGCAATCCCGAGATATTTGCTGTCATTTATTAAAATTCAGTTGTATATCTCCTAAGTTCTTTAGCAGATTTTCACCAAATTTTGTATGAGGGATTTTCCCAAGGTAGGAAAAGAAGTCTTTTTTTTTACCTTGGGAAACAAACACGAAAAGAATTTTCAAAACCGGTTTACACATTGACGGCCTACTTAATAAAAAAACTTTTATACAAAAAAATACTACCGACTTCCAAATAAAGGTGAACGCGCACCTAGACGCACCGCACTCGCCGCAGTCATCGCATTTTATAAATCTTTATATGAAATCGTATGCAGCCTCGCGCACCTATCCGCGCCGCACTAGCCGCATTTCAGCAAAATGCTGTAGGTATACGGATTCCACCAGCGCGTGCGGATTACGTCATCAGACTCGGCGGGCGATGCGGGCGGCGCGGCAACATGATCCGTATCCGTATGAAAATATAGTTCAAGATGTACAGAAGTGGATACAATGCGTGCGGCGCGTTTGGCGCGGATAGCGCGGGGCCAAGAGAAAATGCGATGACTGCGGCGCGTGCGGCGAGTGCGGTGCGTCTAGGTGCGCGTTCACCTTAAAAAAACTACAAAGAGACAAATTACTTTATTTTTGGAAATCGGTGTCATTCGTAGCCTTCGTAGGTACCATTTTTTCTGCGTTATGAACTTTTTATTTTTCTCTTTTTAGTTGTACCTACCTAAAACAAGTTGTTAAGTAAGATACCTATAACGCCAGAATAGATTACCCGAATATCATGAAACTTGAACATAACCGGTGAAATGAGAGATCTGCGTACGCCTTATGAGCGTACTGGTGTGATGTTATGTTATGAAATGGGATAAACAATAAACAGACATGCGATTGCAGCAATCCTGAGAGATTTGCCGTTATTTATTGACGACTTCTGTTGTATATCTTCGAAGTTCTTCATCAGATCTTCACCAAATTAAAATGGGACCAATTTCGAAACATACTTTTTGAAACAAAAAAGATTTCTCAAAATCGGTCCATAATTGGCTGAGATATCAGTGAACATAAACAAAAGTAAAAAAAACGTACAGTCGAACATAGAACCTCCTCCTTTTTGGTAGTCGCAGTCGGTAAAAAAAGGTTTCACTGTTTTCTAAAATAAATTGTTAAAACTGGCAGATTTTGTAAACAAAAGTACCTATGTCTTAGATAAAGTACCTATAGATGGAGCCATGGCGTGGCCGCACATGAAACACCAATAACAATAACACTTTGGCTTTTACAGCCTAGAATACTTCAACCCACCATCGCACTGACACTTATTCTCTATAAATAACTCAATTCCTTGTCTCAATAAACACTTAATCCCGCGAAATCACAAAAAAAACAAACACGACCGAGTTAGTTTGTCAAACCTGCCATGATTTATTAGCGTTTGACAAACAACAAAAGCCGGCCATGGTGACAAAGACAAAAAATAATCTTTTGTCCTTATTATTTACATGGGGCTGCCAATTAGCGATCTCGCTCTATCAATCAAGCTCATTTTATTGCTAAATCTATAGGTACTTTATCTAAGACCTGTACTCTAGAATTTGTCATTAGAAGAAAAAAACATTAAAATAAATCTAGAAATCTTCAATTTTCTGAAACAGTTGCCAGATGTTTTATTGCATTATTTTTTTTTTCTTTATAGAGGATGGCGCTGGAGGATGGATGGACGCCGTAAAAAGGACAAGAGCCAAACACAATATAGGTATTTACTGAAAGATTTTTAAGTGGACTTAGGTATTTTAACTATTTTTTTTTTCTATAATTTAAGCCACACACGTTTTATTGCATTTCCTAAAATGCTGCATAAAATATAAAACAAAAATGCGCAGAGGTTCTTTTATGCAACAATAAAATTAAAACTAATTGATTGGCTTAGATCTGTGATTCATACGTCAGCGTGTAGAACAACTCAACAATTTAAAAAAATATCCTCCAAAATCAAAAACCCGATTGCGCGAACTAAAAATCTTTTTTACAAAAAAACTTTTTTGCAAAAAAATACTACCGACCTCCAAATAAAAAAACTGCAAAGTGAAAATAACTTTATTTTTGGAAGTCGGTGTCTTTCTTTTTCCTATTTTTTTGCGATATGGACACCGACTTCCAAAAATAAAGTTATTTTTCACTTTGTAGTTTTTTATTTGGAAGTCGGTAGTATTTTTTTGCTATTTTTTTTCTTTTTCCCCTTTTTAGTTGTACCTGCCTAAAATAGGCACCTATAACGCCAGAATAGATTACCCGAATAACATGAAACATGAACATAACCGGTGAAATGAGAGATCTGCGTACCCTTTTAAAGCGTACTGGCGTGATGTTATGTTATGAAATGGTATAAACAATAAACAGACATGCGATTGCATCAATTCCGAATGATTTGCCGTTAGTTATTGAAGAGTTCTGTCGTATATCTCCGAAGTTCTTCATCAGATCTTCACCAAACTAAAATGGGACCAATTTCGAAACATACTCTTTCAAACAAAAAAAAATATTTCAAAATCGGTTCACAATTGACGGAGATATCGGTGAACATACATAAAAAAAAACATATAAGAAGTCGAACATAGAACCTCCTCCTTTTTGGTAAGTCGGTTAAAAAAATACTAGGTACCGACTTCCAAATAAAACAACTACAAAGTGAAAAATAACTTTCTTTTTGGAGGTCGGTGTCTTTCGTATTTACCAATATCCAATAAAGCCGGCTAAGTGCGAGTTGGACTCGCGCACGGAGGGTTCCGTACCATTATTGCAAAAAACGGCAAAAGAACACTTTTGTTGTACGGGAGCCCCACTTAAATATTTATTTTATTCCGTTTTTAGTATTATTTAATTTAGCGCCAACAGAAATACATCATCTGTGAAATCAAATTTCAACTGTCTAGCTATCACGGTTCATGAGATACAGCCTGGTGACAGAAAGACAGATAGACGGACCGCGGAGTCTTATTAATAGAGTCCCGTTTTACCCTTTGGGTACGAAACCCAAAAAAAGGAGGTACGACCCAATAAGGTTTTACGGTTTTCATTGACAAAACCAGGCTGATTTTGCAAAAGCCAAATGACGCAAAAAATAAAAAATGCTTTAATAATAAAAGCGTAAAAATAAAAGTTTCATGCCAACAGATTTTTTATCTGCATAAAATGCCAGTTTTGTTTCGTCTTTATAGTTATTTTTTTTAAATCTTTCTTTTGTAATACAAAAAAAGGATTAAAAAAATTATAGAAAAAGTAAGTACGGGTACACGTGATTTCGATTAAAATATTTACCTGCCAACGCAGAAGGTGGTGATATATTAGCTAAACGATTAAGAGTGCTCCAAGGTAGCTGGCTTGGCGTGTTCTCCGAGTTGACAGGCATCGGTGCCACTCCCACCATACTTTGGGCCGTGACGTTCGTAAGGAGAGGAGCTGGAATCTGACTCAAATCCAGCCCTTGAGAGCCATTGGAGTGGAAGAACGTCACAGCCTCTTGGTTACCACTAAGGAGAAAAAAAGAAGTTTGAATTTTTGTTAATTTTTTTCTTGCAAAAATATGTAATTTTAACCGATTATGAATACAAAAGGCGTGGTGGGTAAGTTTCGCATTTAAATTTGAATCTCATAAGTAAAAGGTACTGCGGTACCTACACCTACGTGAAAACTATCGCCATTTTAACATAACGCTAAAGACTCAACAATTGTCACCTGTGTTGTACTTTGGCACTTGTGTGGCTTCAATGTTTATGGATGTGCCACAGTGGCAGCTCTATTTATGTCTTAAGTAAACCTACGACAAACGCCGATCGATTCAGGTTTATATATAGATGTTGCTCAGCTTGGTCCTTTCGTTGTTGTCGGCAACAGCCTATCGGACCATAAGTTGTTTTAAGAGAAAGACAGATCAATCTGCCTGCGAGGCTGCGACTCTCGGTAGGTACTAATTTCAATTTTACCTTTGATTCAAGCAATAAGGTCTTTCTGAGGTAAAAGTTAATGCAAACGGACGTCATTTAAGGTTACACTAGTCGAAAATTCTTCCATACAAACGTAGTCTAGATATTACTCAACTGTTAAAGATGTACGTTCAAAATAAAAAATGGTATTTATTTGTCTCATCATTATCTAGTCTTGTATGGAAACAAAAATGTAAAAATATAATATATTTGAAAGTTATGAGCGTCGAAAGTTCCATATTTCAACACTAATTTTAACGCATTTTTGGGCGGAAATAAATACCATAAGAAGAAGGAAAATTTCAAAACGGCCTCCATACAGGGATAGATTAGTAATTCAACAATGCAAATAATGTTATTTTATAAATATACATTTAGTTGCTTTTTCATGATATCTAGACTCCCAAAGGTTTATAAAATTTCGCGCGCTCGTTTTCGTCCTAAATCATTATCCATTTCGATACAAATTTGCAAAAGTGCTAATTCGTACACGAACTAGCTTTTTACTGCTCATCACAGCATCTATTTCTTTCACACGTGTTGTCGGATAAGATAGTATGCATTTTAACCCCGCGCACAAAATAGTTCGTGCCGTCGACTAGTTCAACCTTAACGCAATTTTCGTCTATTTGACAATCATTATATGGGAATTCTTCAGCAAAAGGCAAACCTTACAAGTTTGTTATAATCCCAATGTCAATACTTACGTAGAATTCATGTTGGCCGTTTCATTGTCTGTTTTGTTGGTGACGATGCCCACTTGATACACCATGGCGTGGATAACGTACCT